>JAMPIV010017265.1:0-187501 GCA_024509875.1 Oreohelix idahoensis | reverse complement strand
AAAAGTGTTGAGCTCGATATAATGAGCCAAGGTCCATCAATAAATAGTATAGAGAGGAGCCGCGGTGATTTATGCACAGGTCAAGGGAGCCGCAGACCAAAAAAGTTTGAAAACCTCTGGCCTAGAAGCTTTAATAATTGGCTTGTTCTTTACAGTTAGCGATGCATGATGCCTTATAACTCTTATTTTATTCAATGATCATACTGGAAGCAGTTTTTAAATATAGTGTAGGATTGTTATATATAAAAAGATTTCTCTTTCTTCAGCAAATGCACGTGAGGATGTTCACAGAATACGTTGCATTGTTGTCAAAACAGATGTCAAATTGTGAGGGATGTTTAATTGATGGATTCTCCCATCTTACAAATGTTTTTGATTTTAGATGGCACATACATTTGTAAATAAAACAGTGGCATGTAAATTAATTAATGCTAATTTCAGAGTTATTCATCTTGGAATATTTCTAGTCTTTTAACGACTCCCAAATTAATGATTTAACGAATGAACAAACTTTATTTTCAGAGGGTTGAGAATTGGGCGCAGAGGTCTGTCTAACATTCTGCTCTTCCTTTCTCTCTTTTTGTCTACTGTATCCATTCATTCTCACATACACATTATAAAACATTAACATTATAAAAGTAATATAACAGCATACTCACATTTACATTATCCAATCATAATCAAGAAAAAAAAATATGTTGACAAAAGTAAACATCATCAAATCTTGCATACAGTATATTAATGATTCAGAATATAAACTGAATATCTGATAACAGATCCCAAATTTGAATCATATTTTTATTTTATACCATTTTTATATGTCTTGCAGTACGGGCACCGGGGGTTACTTCTACATATATTTATCATTGCTGCGAAACAGATTAGAAAATAAAATTCAGTTTTTACAGATAACAATTAACTTTTTTTCAGTTTCCTTGATTTAATTTATCCCATGAAAAAAAAGTGAATATTATTATGCTATGCAATTTTAAACTAATGTGTCAGTTTGATTATTTTAACCTAGTGCAATACATTGGACGTGTAGAAGAAATAACGTTGTTTACTTCATATTGTAAATTCATTTTTAAACCATTTCATCTCCAGTGTACTGCATATGGGCCAAAATGGTAACGCTCGATGCATATCTGAATCGTATTTATAGATCTTAGTTCACATGCTTGATCCATTATATCACATAATATAAACTTTAAACTTTAATCTGTCACATGTAAACATCTTATATTTAATGTCATGGAGGCAGTTACGGATATTTTGAAGAAGCTGTTGTTAAAATTGAGTATGTTTACATTAATTAAGCGCCTGAATTAATTAAGGAATAGTTTGTAAATTGAGAATGTTTGTTGTAATATGAGAAACCAAGAGTCAGGGATCCAGACCTCCAGGACGACCCAGAATTTGCTGGTAGGACAACATTAGACAACCTCTGAAGGACCGAGGACTAGATGAGAATCAGGCCAGGAGGAAGACTGCCGGTAGGACAATCTGGCGCTCTCTCTGGCAAACCCCATGGTAGAAGAGGAATGACTAAGTATTAGTAGAATGTTTGTTATAGAACTTGTTTTGTTGCTGACAAGTCCAAAAACAATGGAATACGTGATCAGTGGTGTAATTCTAATTTATTAACAGTCTGTTATTCTAATTTGTTAACAGTCTGTTGTTCTAATTTGTTAACAGCCTGTTCTGTTAGAATTTGTCATATTTTCCATCATCTTAACATTAAAAAATAGCTGCAAGGAAGAAACACATCAGAGCTATTCCTTTTTATACAATATACAATAAAATAATAGAAATTTGTAACATTAAAGAAAGAAAGATTTAATGAATGCCAAATGAATGAGTGAACAGTTAAAACATATCCATGTGTGTGCAGTGGTCTATGGTTCGATCCCCAGATGAGGCGGAAAAATTTTTAGGCCACAAACGGCTCCTGGGTCGACCCAGCCCCAAATGGGTACCAGAGATACTCTGGGAAGGTTAAGGCGGCCGGCGTGATGCCGACCACATCACCCCTCGTGTGCCGACGGTCAAGATAATATGGGCCTAACACCATATTCCCAATATGCCTCAATGGGCGTGTAACGGGTTCCTTTACCTTTTTATGTGTGTGCTACATGTTTATATAATTTACATGAATTTTCTAAACTCCCCATTCATTGTCAGATTAAAGAGGAGACCACAAGGCTAGCGATGCTATGTTGGAATGGTGCTACACATGATTTTCCCATAACATTTGAAAACTTTGAACATGATTTTATCAGAACATTCCAGAACTTTAAACATGATTTTTCTCAGAACATTCCAAAACTGTAAATATTATTGTCCCCAGAACTTTAAACATGATTATCTCAGAGCATTCCAAAACTTCAAACATTTTTCCCTGAACATTTCATAACTTTAAACATGATTGTATCAGAACATTCCTAAACTTTAAACATAATTTTCTCAGAGCATTCCAAAACTTTAAACATAATTTTCTCGGAGCATTCCAAAACTTTAAACATTTTTCCCTGAATATTTCAAAACTTTAAACATGATTTTCTTTAACCATTTCAGAACATTAAACATGATTTTTTTTTTTTTAAATACTCGAGAACCTCAAACATGATTTTCTCTGAGCATTACAAAATTGTAAACATATTTTATTAAAATATTTCATAATTTGAACACTGTGTCAATGAGCAAGAGGTAGATTTATGTCCCTTGTGTTCGTTGCCACAGTGACCTAACCTAATTAGTATCTGCGTTAAAATTATTCTGCATAGATGAGAAACTAGGCCTAGCATTAAAAATGATTATTTTCCAGAACATTCTAGGCACCCAAATGCATGACTAAAGTGTTTTAATTGGTAAAGGGCAGAATCGTCGCTGAACATAGCGGGGCATACAAGATAACAACTTCCAGCATGAGAATGGAGGTAGAGGCAGCTACTGTAGCCTTAAGGTGGCTATCTGAAACTTCAGTAACAAAGGCAGTCATTGTGTCAGATTCTCAGTCATGCTTCAAAAGGTTCAAAATGGTTGGCTAAGGCATGAATGGAAAACCTTCATAGAAGCTTCAAATCTATAGGAGCTGGCGTGGATCTACTGCCCTGGTCATGCAGGGGTATGCGGTAATGAGAGAGCTGACAGACTAGCATAAAGACCACCAACAGTGGGGACACTAAATATGGATAAGAGAGAGATATTGAGAACGATTAATGATCACCTGTTAGAGAATGACACTGCAATAGATGAATCACCAAGGTTAAGACTGTTGGAATTTGGCATCAAATGTCAGGCTAGCAGAGATGGACATATGAGAGGATGCATCCATCATGTTTATAACCAGCGAGCTACAGGAACAGTTAGCATTTACACTCTTCAACAAATACTGAGGGAGACTGAGCACCTATGGGTTTGCCCAGAGTGCAGTGATGTCGATTCTGTTCAACAATAACAATAATTTCTTCAACATTAAACAAGAATTGGGTTAACATTTGAGTAAATGTGACAAGAAGATTTACACATATTAAGAGTGATTCTGATATGATATTTGAGTAAATACACATACATTTGAAAGGAACACATATGCAGGGTGATACATGTATTCTTGGCTTAAATATGGAAATAACAAGTATACAAGACGATGAGCGTCATCTTATATGAGTAAATTTGAACAGCTAAGAAACATTTTATATAATGTGCAAACTGTTTCTAATGTGGTAGCACCCCTTTATGACATCTTTGGTGAGACCTTTCTTTTCAAGTTTTTGTGTGTGGCATTTTCATGTTTTCATTATCTAATTCATCTTCAGTTTCATTGTTATGTATAAGACGAGACACTCCTGGAGAGTGTTAGCAATGTATGGTGTGCCCTGTCTAACAGAAATGTGGTGAGTTAGTGTGCAAACATTCAGACTTCACTTTTGTATAGTCTAAATTTTAAGCTATAGATATTCAAGCTGTTACATCATGTGATTTATGATTTCACATTATGTGACTCTAAGCGCCTTATGTGCCTTACATTAAAAAAAGAGAGTATTTACAGACAAAAAAAAAAAAAAAAAAAAAAAACCTGAGTTAGATAGTTTGCTGTTTTTTTTTTATTTCCCCCACTAATGTTTCAGTATATTTATATAATTTATTGCTGTGTGAGTTTTTGTTTGATTTTAGGACCTTGCACAAAATATTAGATTTTGTTTTGTGCATGGGATACCCGATTCAACCCTATATGTGTCAAAATTTGGGTATATAGTGTTTTTAAAAATGGATATAATTATCAGTGCTTATGGACAAACCACAAGAACTACAGTTTTTACAGACTTCTGGGATAAAATAGTTGTTTCACATCTAATTTTGTGTGTATTTGGATTTGTGTACGCTGCTTAATGCTTCATAAATGCGAGATATAAATAAAACAGGATAAATGACAAAATAATAAAGCTAACTATTACCTGGCAAGATAGGTCTTCAACAAGATGAAAGATGCCTTGACATTTGGACAAGCCCTATGAAAAAAAGAGGGGGGGGGGAGGGGGGGGTAAGACCAGCAGGCCATTTGGTCTCACAGTGGGACTTCATTTCAGCCAAAGATACCTGCCTTTCTTTACATAAAAGTATTTTTTACTCCTGTTCCATAGGCCTCACAATTTGAAATGGCCACAGCCTCATCTGAGCTCTTTGAGCGCCTGCATTTGAGGATGTTTGTTCAAACTAGAACCAGGCTTGCAAGATGTTTTGTTTGATCCACACAACACATAGAGGACAAGGGTTAATGCCCTGTTATAGATGAACAACACAACAGATAGAGGACAAGGGTTAGTGCCCAGTTATAGATGGACAAACCAACACAGAGAGTACAAGGGTTAATGCCCAGTTATAGGTAGACAAATACAACAGATAGAGGACAAGGGTTAATGCCCAGTTATAAATGGACAAACACAACAGATAGAGGACAAGGATAACTGCCCTGTTATAGATGGACAACACAACACAGAGATGACAAGGGTTAATGCCCAGTTATAGATGGACAAACACAACAGATATGTGACAAGGGTATTTGCCCAGTTATAGACAGACAGATACAGGACAAACATCTATGAAAGTCATGCCCCCCCCCCCCTAATGTGACAAGGGTATTTGCCCAGTTATAGGCAGACAGATACAGGACAAACATCTATGAAAGTCATTTCCCCCCCCCCCCCAGTTCTCATATTATTGTCAACTATTTGCAGTCTTCTAAATCTTCCTGACATCCTATCTTGGAGTAAAAGAAAAAAAGAGCTCTTGGAAAGAGCCGGATAGTAACATCTAGCATGACTGGAACTAGCAAGTCTAGCTTATGGCAGTTCTGCGTGGACTGAGCTGGGAGTTTGTTCAGAACTGACAAAGAATTTGCTTTTTAACTTTATGATTATGTATTTGAGTTAGAACAATTACGTTTTTTTTTTAAACATTAGCAGGCAACTACAGTATGTTTTTAATTGGGCAGACAAATGTGTAAAATATTACAATAATCAGGGCGTCACTTGATTATGACCTGTCACGTCAGTATGAAATTTGTGACTGGTTTAGCTATCCTTGACTCATGAGGTTGTGGTTACATTATTGTTCATGTATTCTTCAGTGTACAATGCACATAACATATATATTTTATCTGGTTATTGAATATGTAATATGGTTCATGTATATAATAATGATTTATACATTCCAAGTGCAAGGTTTACATATGTAATCAATACTAACCTCATGTACAGTTTACAAAATAAAACCTTGTACAGTGGCCATTTTGATCATAGTTGTTTAATTGTGTGTGTATGCTAGTTTTTATGCATGTGTATGTGTGTGAGTGTGCATGCAGGTGTGAAAGTTGCTGTACTTGGTTGTTGTTGTTGTTTAACTAGGGCTGCTGAACTTTTCGCTCTTTTGCAGCCAAAACCGTGTTCAAGGCTCCTTGGTATTATCTACACTGTAGATCTAGGCTTTTCCTGTGACTTTTCTGCCATTCCAAAAAGTGGTGAGTTGAAGTCATGAGCCCCAGTTTCTCCAGCTTGGCTTGCATTTAAAGGATTATCACATCTGGTTCCAAGCTAGGAGTAAGGAGTGTCTAGCATACTCCAACTATGCAGAGCTAAAATACTGTGGTCTGGTTCTGGTCTCTCCTAAGGAATTGTCACATCCTGCACAGAGCCAATTCTCAGCTCCCCCTGCCTATCACTAGGTCCATAGTGAGATCCTCCTACATGCAGTCAAACAAGTCAAAGCCAAATAATCACGTCTGGGGCTCAAGTACTTCTCCAATCTTAGTGTGCAATGCTGGGCTCTCAACAAGTTTCACCACAAGGGGAATCCCTGGAAGTGTGTGGATGATTTCAAGAGTCAATGAGGGTGTAATTAGCCTCACAGGCAGAAGTTCACTTCCACATATGTATATCGTAGCATTGTGCATAGCTGGTGGTCATATAAGGATGAATCCAGATATGCCTCCATGCATGTACTTGGTTGTTATACATTAAGCCTTCCTATCCTGTGTAATTTGTTCAGGTTCTTTCCATGTGTCCTTTATCCATTTTAAAATCTATATCCAGTTCCTTTCTCTGTGTGTGTTATTACACATGTATATCTCCCTCTGTTTCTCATACCTGGGTGGATTCCAGAATAAGAACTGCCTGTTATTGGTATCAGCTGGTACCACTGCCAGCCAAACACTTTGTTTTACTTCTTCTTCTTTCTTTGATCCTTAGCCGCCGACCGTCAAAGCAGTCAGTGGCCATCACGCCTAGTGGCGTCTTGTAGGGCAACAACAAATTGATTCCACTTTGCTCGGTCGGTGGCCATCCTTCGTACAGTGCCCCAACTCTGGTTCATTCTTTGCATCTCAGCCTCCACAGTCCTCCGCCAGGTTGTTTTTGGTCGGCCTCTCTTTCGTTTTCCTTCAGGGGTCCAAAGCATAGCTGTTCTTGTGATGGCATCGGGGTCTCTTCTGAGGACATGACCAACCCAGCTCCAGCGTCTGCCAGCTATGATGGTGTGCATGTCCTCTTGCTTGCTACGAGTAAGCAGATCTTGGTTAGTGATGGTATTCGGCCAAAAGATTCGGTGAATTTTTCTTAGGCATGTTGTGTGAAAAGAGGACAATTTTGACATTTCCTTCTCTGTAACTCTCCAGCATTCCGCACCATAGAGAAGCACAGAAAGCACACAGCTCTGATATAATCTTAATTTTGTGCTTGTGCTGTATTGGGAGGACTTCCAGATGTTGTTTAGGCTAAAGAAGGCTGTTCTTGCCTTATTCATTCTGATGTTGATGTCTTTGCCTGCCCCACCGTCTGGTGTTACTATGCTTCCTAGGTATGTGAAGGTATCTGTCTGTACCAATTGCTGATTCCTTACTGATATGGGCTCAGGGTTGCTCACATTGAGCGTCATGACCTCAGACTTCTTTAAATTGATGTTCAAGCCCACCTGCTGGCTAAACTTATTAAGTCTATCCGTTTTTTCCTGGATGTGTTGATGTGAATGTGCTAGTAGTGCAATGTCATCTGCATATTCCAGATCTTCCAATGTAGAAAATGTTGTCCATCTTATTCCTCTTGGACTGCCCTCTGTTGTCTGGCGCATCACCCAGTCTATGACTGTTAAAAATAGAGTGGTTGATAAGGGGCATCCCTGTCGTACTCCTGTCTTCACCTCAAAGGTTTGGTTGCTCTGCCCAACACTACACGTAAAGTTGGCATAGAGGCTTTTTATGATTGACACTATGCAGCTTGGAATTCCATAAGCCCTCAGTATTTTCCATAAACTGTCCCTATGTATGCTGTCAAAAGCCTTTTCAAAATCAACAAAATTAATGTAAAGCTGTCTTTGCCATTCTGAGCACTGCTCTATAATGTTCCTGAGAGTGAATATATGATCTACACATCTTCTGTTCTTTCTAAATCCTGCTTGTTCTTTCCTCAGTTTGTGGTCTACTGCCTTTGAAATTCTCTGTATAATTATCCTGCCTAGTATTTTGCTGGGAACTGAGAGAAGAGTGATTCCTCTCCAATTATTGCAGTCTGCAAGATCTCCCTTTTTGGGCAATTTGACAATTATTCCTTTGTTCCACTCTGATGGTGTTGTCCCCGTTTTCCAGACTTGTGCAAATAATGGTTCTAATAGGGTCTGTCTTAAATAGCTCTGCATTTAAGTTATCATGGCCCGGAGCTTTGCCGTTCTTTAACCCTTTGATTGCTGTGATGATTTCTTCTTTTCGTGGAATGTCTGTATTCACATCTAGATCGTTTTCAGCTTCAGGAACATTCAATTGTGTCTCTGGTGGTTCCTTGTTCAGAGTTTCTCTGAAGTGCTCTGCCCATCTTGTTTCCTGTCCCTCTGCTGTCGTGATGAGATTACCTTGCTTATCTCTTACTAATGTAATATTGTTTGCACCTCGTTTTCCGCTGATGAATTTAGTTATTTTGTATACTGTGCTTTGTTCATTTCTCAGTGCTGCCTCCTCTGCCTGTCTTGCAAGATCGTCTAGGAAATTCCTTTTGTTGGCTCGGGTTTGGCGTTTAACTTCCTTGTCCAGCTGACTGTACTGTTCGCTATATAGTTGCTTTAACCTGGGGGACTTCGCTTCTGTTTTCTTTCTTTTCATTTCCTTTCTCATCGTTATGGTGTTTAATGTTTCTGGTGTTATCCAGTCTTGCTTCTTCCTTTCCTGGAATCCCAAGCATGATTTGCTGCTTTCTTTGTATATTGTTGAAATGGTGTTGAAATTCTGGTCTATATCATCAGTCAATGTCTTTTCCTGACTTTTGGCAAATTGATATCGTTTCTTTATGTCGGCCGCAAAAGCTTTTCTGGTAAGGGAGTCCTTCAATTTGCTGATGTCAAACCTTTTCTGTGTAGTTACAGTTGGTGAAGCCCTTCTTAGTTTCACTTTCAGTTTTGCTACTACTAAATGGTGATCACTTCCCACATCTGCACCTCTTCTTACCTTCACATCTTGTAATGCATGTCTCCATCTACCGTTAACCATGATGTGGTCTATCTGGTTTCTGTCCCGACCATTTGGTGATTCCCATGTTAATTTGTGAATTTCTTTATGTGGGAAGAGTGTTCCTCCAATGACCAGGTTGTTAATGCTACAGAAACTTATTAGTTTATCCCCATTTTCGTTTGCTGTTCCGCTGCCGCATTTCCCCATTGTTCTTTCATTATATGTATTGTGTGTACCAACTTTCGCATTGAGGTCTCCCATTACTATAACAAGATCATATCTAGGTGTGTCTTCCATTTCTTTCTGCAGTTGTTGATAGAATTCATCCTTGACCTCCTCATCGCTATCATTCGTTGGTGCGTAGCATTGTATTATTGTAGTGTTGGTGAATCTCCCTCTCAATCTTAATCTTATCAGTCTGTTGTTGATGGGTTTCCATTCCAGTAATGTCCTTTCTATTCCTTTCTGTAGAATAATGGCTACGCCTTCATTGTGCTGTCCATCCTCTCTTCCAGAGTAAAGTACTGTTTCTCCTGTTGCTGTTTTAACTTTTCCTGCCCCTGTCCATCTGCTCTCACTTATCCCTAGAATGTGTAACCTATAGTTTCTCATTTCTGCCGTGACCTGTCTTAGTTTACCTGTCTCGTACATTGTCCTGACATTCCAAAAACCTATTCTTGTATCCTGTTTTGCGGTCAGGACATCCATTTTCATGTCAGTGGCTTCCTTTCGGCTTTCACCACTGACAGTCATACGAGCCACAGACTCCGAATGTCCATCCCGCAGCAAAGTTTGTTCATTTATTGCTGTTTCCGTAACTTCATTGTTTTTTTTTTTTACACAGACAGGGTGTCAGCCCTATGCTAAAACCCCCAACCTGGAGGACCAGGGTACCAGCTTTTGTCTGACCCCTACCCACACAGACCAGTCCAGCTTGGTTGAACCTATCAGGAGTAAAACTCCCACTGGCATAGCTCTGGGGATTGTCAGGGTACGCAAGCTGCCATACCGCTACAAGGTATAGGTACCATTGATGGCAGTTTGTTTTACTACTAACTAATTTTATGTTTCTTTCTGTTTCTTTCTTATGAGTGCCTGCTACATACTAATTTTCTGTTTCTTTATTATGGGTGCCTGCTACATACTAATTTTCTGTTTTTTTATTATGGGTGCCTGCTACATACTAATTTTCTGTTTCTTTCTTATGGGTGCCTGCTACATACTAATTTTCTGTTTCTTTCTTATGGGTGCCTGCTACATACTAATTTTTTGTTTCTTTCTTATGACTGCCTGCTACATACTAATTTTCTGTTTCTTTCTTATGGGTGCCTGCTACATACTAATTTTCTGTTTCTTTCTTATGGGTGCCTGCTTCATACTAATTTTCTGTTTCTTTCTTATGGGTGCCTGCTACATACTAATTTTCTGTTTCTTTCTTATGGGTGCCTGCTACATACTAATTTTCTGTTTCTTTCTTATGGGTTCCTGCTACATACTAATTTTCTGTTTCTTTCTTATGGGTGCCTGCTACATACTAATTTTCTGTTTCTTTCTTATGGGTGCCTGCTACATACTAATTTTCTGTTTCTTTCTTATGGGTGCCTGCTACATACTAATTTTCTGTTTCTTTTTTATGGGTTCCTGCTACATACTAATTTTCTGTTTCTTTCTTATGGGTTCCTGCTACATACTAATTTTCTGTTTCTTTCTTATGGGTTCCTGCTACATACTAATTTTCTGTTTCTTTCTTATGGGTGCCTGCTACATACTAATTTTCTGTTTCTTTCTTATGAGTGCCTGCTACATACTAATTTTCTGTTTCTTTCTTATGGGTTCCTGCTACATACTAATTTTCTGTTTCTTTCTTATGGGTGCCTGCTACATACTAATTTTCTGTTTCTTATGGGTGACTGCTACATACTAATTTTCTGTTTCTTTCTTATGAGTGCCTGCTACATACTAATTTTCTGTTTCTTTCTTATGACTGCCTGCTACATACTAATTTTCTGTTTCTTTCTTATGAGTGCCTGCTACATACTAATTTTCTGTTTCTTTCTTATGAGTGCCTGCTACATACTAATTTTCTGTTTCTTTCTTATGGGTGCCTGCTACATACTAATTTTCTGTTTCTTTCTTATGGGTGCCTGCTACATACTAATTTTCTGTTTCTTTCTTATGACTGCCTGCTACATACTAATTTTCTGTTTCTTTCTTATGGGTGCCTGCTACATACTAATTTTCTGTTTCTTTATTATGGGTGCCTGATACATACTAATTTTCTGTTTCTTTCTTATGGGTGACTGCTACATACTAATTTTCTGTTTCTTTCTTATGAGTGCCTGCTACATACTAATTTTCTGTTTCTTTCTTATGACTGCCTGCTACATACTAATTTTCTGTTTCTTTCTTATGACTGCCTGCTACATAATAATTTTCTGTTTCTTTCTTATGAGTGCCTGCTACATACTAATTTTCTGTTTCTTTCTTATGGGTGCCTGCTACATACTAATTTTCTGTTTCTTTCTTATGGGTGCCTGCTACATACTAATTTTCTGTTTCTTTCTTATGACTGCCTGCTACATACTAATTTTCTGTTCCTTTATTATGGGTGCCTGCTACATACTAATTTTCTGTTTCTTTCTTATGGGTGCCTGCTACATACTAATTTTCTGTTTCTTTCTTATGACTGCCTGCTACATACTAATTTTCTGTTTCTTTCTTATGGGTTCCTGCTACATACTAATTTTCTGTTTCTTTCTTATGGGTGCCTGCTACATACTAATTTTCTGTTTCTTTCTTATGGGTGACTGCTACATACTAATTTTCTGTTTCTTTCTTATGAGTGCCTGCTACATACTAATTTTCTGTTTCTTTCTTATGACTGCCTGCTACATACTAATTTTCTGTTTCTTTCTTATGGGTGCCTGCTACATACTAATTTTCTGTTTCTTTCTTATGGGTGCCTGCTACATACTAATTTTCTATTTCTTATGGGTGCCTGCTACATACTAATTTTCTGTTTCTTTCTTATGGGTGCCTGCTACATACTAATTTTCTGTTTCTTTCTTATGACTGCCTGCTACATACTAATTTTCTGTTTCTTTCTTATGGGTGCCTGCTACATACTAATTTTCTGTTTCTTTATTATGGGTGCCTGATAGGAA
This sequence comes from Oreohelix idahoensis, assembly GCA_024509875.1. Taxonomy (NCBI): domain Eukaryota; kingdom Metazoa; phylum Mollusca; class Gastropoda; order Stylommatophora; family Oreohelicidae; genus Oreohelix; species Oreohelix idahoensis. The sequence continues at coordinate 175,351 of JAMPIV010017265.1, read as the reverse complement.
ACTCTTCACAGAGCGATACAACAGGAAGCAATCTGATCATCAGAAGGAGTCCCCCTGTCCGACAGGTGTTTCGGCCCGATATACTCCTTTACACTCTAAGGGGAGCGGGCCCACTTGGGTCATGACTCCCAAGCGTCTCAGCCTCCTGTTGTCTTGTATCGAAAATGAACCCATTTCACTTATGGTAGCAACTTTAATCCACAACTCCGCCAGCCGTGGAGGCAATTGTGAAAGTAAGAAAGAGAAGACAAATTATTCCGTTCGTTCCGTCGCCCACACTGAGACACCATTCCGAAGCCGACGAGTTTAGCCACTGCGCGTTCGCCACTGAAATTCTGACACTGGACACCCCTATAATATACACCGCCTGTTGCCCCTCATTCACAGCCCGTTCACTAGTAGGATACACCAAAAAAACTCAGCGTATTGTGGACTTAGAAAAATTCCTGGTCTTTTCTGTACCGCAGCGTTTATTGTCACGATTTCCATTGCCCATTGCGGTTGTTCCACAGCCAGCCTGATGCCTTTTTGGCAGTTTCACTAAGCCTCTTCAGTGCCCTTGTTCTCGACTGTCCCCTCAGCCCCAACAGTTTCAATAGATCATACACTGATGCAGCCACAAGCCCTCTTGCGCCCACTTCAACAGCCATGACCCTTGCAGTGAACCCATCGTGTCTCAGATCCGCGGCCAGATCACTATACTTGGCCGCTTTGAACGAATATTGCTCGTCTAATCTGGATTCAAATGGCACGGTCAGTTCAATCAGTATGACCTGAAGCGTTGCTGAAGAATGAAGCACTATATCCGGCCGTCTCTGCGATTTTCTGATACTCTCTGGATATGCCCCTCGTCCAGGTAGGTCTACCGCCATCTCCCAGTCGTTTGCACAGTCAAGAAGAGATGGTAAACTGCTACCAGGATTACTCGGTTTGGGGTGTGCTGACTTTCCTGCCCTCAGAAAGTATGTATTTGCGGTGCTCGGCCTGGGTTTGCGATTCGCCTTCATCCTTGCCAGATCTATTGTCGCAGCAAGCTCATTTAGCACTTTGTTATGGCGCCAAGTGTGTCGCCCTTGCCCAAATGACACCTTACACGCTGAGAACACGTGTTCAAGTGTCTGCCTCCCTTGGCACAGGGGGCACTGCTCATCATCCGACTTTCCCCATTTCACAAGGTTGGTGGCCGACGGCAGCAGGTCATACATTGATCTAACAACGAAGCTGAGCCTAAGAGGTGCCATATGCCATATATCATTCCATGTCAAGGACCTCTGCAGGGCTCCTTCCCATGTAGTCCACTGGCCTTGTTGGACCTGCTGCACTGCTTTTTGCAACCTCTTATCATTCTCAGCTCCTCGTATCTCCTGAACTACCATGTCTCTGCGCTCCCTGCTTGATGCCTTGGCCAAACCACCATCGGATGTCTCCATGACGAAATCCCCGTCTATTCATTTGTGTGTATCCGATTACCTCCCTCAGTTTGAGTGACTCTTGGGCAGCATCAACAGCTTCTTCCACTCTCCACTTCCTTCCCGTTTTCAGTGTGGGCTGAATGGACTTAACCACGCCATCAGCTGACTCGCGTAGCATCATTGCAAGCCTTGCCTTTCCAACTTTGTACTCTTCAACAACTGACTTGAAAGGAAGCAGAAGTTTTGACTTTTTGCAGTACAGTGCTACATCTGACAGACCTGGTGGTACCCCTAGCCACTTTCTCATGAACTTGTTGACCTTCTGCTCTATAGCTTCCACTGTGCTTGTGCTTATTTCATATATAAGCAGTGGCCACATCAACTTCGGTATCAACATGAACTGGAGGCACCACAGTTTGAACTTTCCCAGGAATCTGCTTTGGTCTATGATCTGTAGCCCTCTGTCTGCCATTTCTATTGTCTGTTGCACTGCCTTCGAGTTTTTTAATGAGGCATCGTACACCCTGCCAAGACTTTTAACAGGTTCCTCAATGACAGTAGGGATTCTGTCGTGAGAAATTCTAATCCACATATATAAATTATCAGGTAAATGTAAAGCCTAACACATAAATTCAATAAAAGGAAAGAAGAATGGTAAAGAACAGTGCTGTCACAATGACGGTACTCGAGATCCCCTTTTTATGCTTCGTCTGCATATTCTCACGCTTTCACGTTGATAGTAAAGCCTACTACATCAATACACGCTTTCTACAATAACACGTGTACTGCATTTCTAAGAAAAACCTTGAGATACGCAAGCTGATTAATGACCTAAATTAATACTAGCATTAATTACACTACGTTACCATAAACGAACGGACAGATGGACTTAGGATAGAAAGAAAGGGAGGGCTGAAAGCCGGAACGCATGCAACACGCGACTCGCGATACAATACTAATGCCACCCCTAACACGCGAAAGGCATCAAGCACTAACTTTTTTTTTCAAATCGACAGTGATAAAAAACACTACCCATACGAGAGTTAGGTTTAAAAACTTACAAAACGCTTATTAGGAAACATGACATTCTACTGTTTTATGTCTAAAATCCTGACATTAGTCTGACAGTACAGCAGGACAGGTGGCGGTTCTAAACATAAAAAATAAAAAAACAAATACACGACTATCCTAGAAAATACATATTTTGAACGCAGCCACTTAGCTCCCTTAAATTTGTATATTTGGGTTCCTTAGGACTTGCTGACAAATAATATGTTAAACGTTACGCAAATAGTCTAGGAATTAACAAATTATAGCCAAAATAAAATGGTGGTGCTATCAGACAACACCAAAATCAGAATTGCGCAGTGGCAGGTTTTGAAACCACCATTGTACGGGAAATAGGCCAACATGTTACCTCCTATTTGATTGGATAGAAATAAATGTAAGGCTAAACACGATTAGTCGGACTATAAATACTATTTTTTGTTGTTAGGGGAGACGGAAGGAAGGGTACTTTTTTTCAAACGCTTGGGTAGACATGGCCCGATTGGTTAGACCCGCCAATATAGTCAATTAGAAGCGTCAGTTCAGCACCACATTTTCAAATAAACTTTCTAAAGCAACAGTGCGTCGAGATTCAGCTTATATTTTTCTAAATAAAAGCCTGAGACAGCGGCAGGTCGGATTTTGTGCCATATTCATTGCCAGTCAACGTAATTGTGTATTATTTCCATGAATTGTGGGACCGTGGTCCTAAAGTTATTGAGCAGCACCTGGTCTGAGCTTTGCTGAATCTAGAGGCTGACAGCATACTCCTGGGTCCAGTTAGCGACCAGTGAGGTGTCTCCAGAACACAGGGAAGCTATCGAGCAGAGGAGTCTTTTCCTGCCGCCATCACGAAAGATAAGCTTCTGAGGCCAGAGGAGCTCAACATTATGTGTCCCCCTTTAAAATTGACATTATAGTAAAACAGAGGGACAATACCTTGTTTAAATTGATAGGAACTGGGAACTTTTCCCCATACTATTTCCAAGATAAACAAACACTTGAAGTCATGATGACAAATAACAACATAGCTTGAAAAACAAAACCAGTATTACCTCATAGTACTACTACATAACTGACCCACATAGGATAATACTAATAAAATATGTCACTACAAGGTTCATATTTATAAATTATGTACATATAAATTGTGATTACATTTGATTGTGATTCCTGGTTCACTGTGTAGTTGAATCAGGATATATATTAGTGAAAGTAATTAATACATATATATTTGAAACTTTACCAGTGACTCATTTAAGATAGTCTTATAGAGTGTTAAATGTGTGTGAGTGTCACAGTGTTGTCAAGTGTGGTGGAATAAATTAAATTGTTTATCTGTCTGTTGTTGTTGTGACTTACACTTCATCTATTACATAACCCTAGACATTCAACGTAGTCATCACAATATTCCAGAATAATTCTGACTGAGGTATAAATGTGGTAGCAAGTAAGGTTATCTGTAAAACAATACACCTATTAGATACAGATACCTTCACAGCTGATCTCAGTCAGTACACTAAGTCCCTGTTACGTGCAGTCTTTGATATCTTGCAGTATAATACATTTGTATGCTTGTTATGTTCGCAAATATTTTGTAAACAAAATAGAAACTCTTTTGCTTAAGGAAAAGTCAATATTGAGTTACTTCCCTTGAAAGGAGTTTCAGATTGAACTCCGCGGATGAATCCAGTTTTACTGCGATTTATTCTTTGTTTGGGTAAAAATAGATTGTTCTTGCTTCAGAATATCTATGGCCTGAATTTATGTGTAGTGTTTGTCTAGGTAGGACGAGTCCGTCTTATATCTGTATATCTTTACATATCTAAGTCGAACTATATGTTCTTTGTCGCTAGAAAGGTCAAAGGCTGTTCAGCGGATGTGTGGCTAGAGAGGTGTGTTTTGGCTTCGCCCTGATGAGGGGGGGGGGGGGGCTGTCGTGTTTTTCTGTATCGGCTTGTCGCCGGGAAAAGTGATCGTAATATTTATGGGGAAAGTGATAGTCGTTTAGACCTATCGTGTATGCTTTACCCCAGTGTTTATTCTTATTGCCAAGGAATGGCAGAATCATATTTCTGATACCAAGGTAACAAAAGCACTTCTTATGAACTCTCTTACGAAGCCATTGTTTTCGATAAGCAGACGCACGATTTGTACGTCTGAGGGAATATTTAACTAGATGAAGATGACATTCATTTCTAGCAGCACTATATCTTGTATGATGAAGTCAATTGCATCATGATAGAATCTACAGAGCAATGAGAACATTTAATGTAGGATTAACTTTGATACAGATTCCAGTTTGTATCCTAAAGTGAGTGACAGCTTACGACAGCAGCCATCTTGTATCCAAATATTTTGTGACTTTCAAGAAGAGAAAAGGGATGCCCCGTACTATCGCTTGATGAGTCCAGAGATCACTGCTACAGATGAGAACCCATTACTAGCGGTTCAAAATGATTATATGAAAAATATGGGCTGAACATTATTTAAAGGAATCTTCGCTAGACGAGGTTAGGTCTAGAAACCATCTTGAATATTGTTTATAAACTGACGTGCTTTGTCAGTAAACTCAGATGATATATATATATATGGGCAATACTGAGTGCTTGTCTACTGACATTCCATTGTGCTATTATGCAACGAGTGCCCATGTATCATTGCAAGACCATTTATCAATTGTACCATGATGAATTATGCCAACCTGTGATTTGTCACTGTATCCGTGCTGTCGAATGTGTACGTCCAATTAAACTGTAACAAAAAGTACACAGCAGTTGGCGTCGATGACTTCCAGCCATACATGAGTGAGAAAAAGAACAGTTATCAACTCTTCGAACTCTTTCATCATTCGCGTATTATACTCTCACTCTATGTCTACACACCACTGCGTAGGTCGAGTTGATATTCCTATTCCTAACAACCACTCTGACGAGCAACGCTGGGGCCAACAACAAGTCTTTAACATTGGAGCTTCCACAGACCACCATACCTCTTAACACTGTGGTCCGGTAAATAGTTGATGTCAGTGTGAACAAGGAACAATACCACTTCATATCTATACACCATTCAACAGTATATATAGAAACAACATTTAACTCTGGTGGAATTCAAAAAAAGAAGGGTATTTAACACTGGTATGCTAATATTTAACACTGGTGAGCCAGCTTTCTGGGTTTGACCTCGCAGAAGTTGAGAAGTCAACAGACTACCGATACCAGACCGTTTCTTTGTGTCATCGTCAATATTGTCAGCTGTTATGAGATCATGAAGCAATGACATAGGGCCGCGCGGTCGCGCCCCAAAGACAAGTTCAAAGGGAGAAAATCCTGTATGTTCATTGGGGACCTCTCTGTAAGCGAAGAGGGCCGCAGGTAAAACTCTGTCCCAGTCTTGAGGATGATCCTCAGTTATCTTCCCTAGTAAGTTTTTAAGTGTTCTGTTAAGGCGTTCGACCATCCCATTAGACATTGGATGGTAGATACTACTTAAAGATCTATCTATCTGCAGAGTAGACATTACTTGAGACATGGTATCTGATATTAGTTGGGTGCCATGGTCTGATAATATCTCTCCGAGGAAACCCAGACGAGAGAATATAAGCCAAAGAGCATCTGCAATATCAGCAGTAGTAATGCTCTTCAGAGGAATAGCCTCTGGCCAACGTGTGCACATATCAACACACGTCAAGATAAACTGATGTCCTCTGGCAGACTTGATCTTAAATAGACCAATAATGTCTATGGCCATTTTTTGAAACGGCCGAATAGGAATGTCTGCCGCCTGAATGGGTGCAGCATGGCGTGGACCTTTGGATTTAACTTCCTGACATACTTTACAAGATCGACAATAAATCCGTATGTCCTTGTTTACCAATGGCCAAAAGAAAGCCGCAAGAATTCTTGACTTAGTACGGGAAAAACCCATGTGTCCAGCACACTGAGAGTCGTGAGCGTGCTGCAAAATTTTAACTCTCAAATTCTTGGGAACCAGGATTTGAGAATGACTTGACGTAATGGAGTCTTGAACCATACGTACAAGTACGCCATTCTTCTTTGTAATCCAAGATTTACGACTTGTGTCTTTATTCGGATCACCTTTAGTTGCAAGAATGAAGAATTTCTTCAGAGTGGGATCATCTTCTTGCTGTTTTATAAACGAGTCACGAGAAATTACCAAGGGATCATCTTGGTTATGCACTTCATTATCTTCAGTAGATGAAGTTTGAGGCATATTAAGAGCTTGAGCTCTAGTGACTACAGCGTTAGCAATCTGCATGTTTTGCTTTTCCCACGCGGAAATTTGTTGCGGAGTGCATTCTTTGACTCCATGAATGCGACCGATGATGAGGTCAGCGATCGGATTTGGAAGAAGACATGCGTGTACATCTCCTGTAAAGAAAGGAGTAGCAATCCTAATGATAGCAGTAGAGTATTTCTCTAATGTGCCGCCAAATGTTACACATTTGACTACTTGTCCAGTGGCACGGGAAGGATCTACGAGTGACTGCCTAACACCAATTGTGGTACATCCAGAATCAAATAGAACGGAGACTGGATTGTTATTTACTAAACCCTTATGTAAGACAAGAGAACCTCTTCCATCATGTGCGACTGATGCAGGAAGAGCAGGAAGAGGATGGCCACAGCTTAAAGTAGACACTGTGGTTGGCTCAAATAATGTTTTGCATTGGGGCACTGAGATGCTCTCCCAAAATCAAAAGCGGAACATGCCATATTACTAGCGTCATTATTATCTTTACTCTGTTTATAGGCTTCATGAGACTCTTGCTGTGCAGAGTTTGCCTGAAAATGTGGTTTATGTCTTCTGTTTTGAGATCTACCTCGGTTATTATTACCTCTGTAGTTATTGTTACCTCTATTGTAACCCCTATTTGGGTTTGAGTCATAGTTCTCTTGGTTACCATTATCATATTCATTATAATGAGTATCTCTGTAATTATGATCTTGTTGACTCCAAGACGGATAACTCGTATAGTTTCTATAATTACTTCCTCTACGGAAATTCCTATAATTGTGACCACCCCTATGTCGAGAGCTATCAGCTCGTCTCCAGTTCTTCGAAGAAGAACCCTGAAATGATTGGTTACCTTGGTTTTGATAACTATTATGGTTACCTTTTTTTCAAATCTGTTTTGGGGTCCCTGAAATCTGTGTGAATAATTGGGATTGTATGGTGTTGCTGAAGCAACTGGCATACTCTCCTTAATCTTAGCGTTGCCAAAAGTCACGTCGGGGTGTGCAGTGACATATTGGGAACAATATTCTTCCATTTCCTTTAGTGATTTGGGTTTACGCTCATGTATAAATTCAAGGAATGGTTTGTTAACACATGACATAATCTTATCTCTGAGCAACAAATCCATAAGTCCTTCATAAGTTTTTTTCTGTTTTGGAAAGCTCAATCCAACGATCAACTGTGAGACGTGCCTTTGCAATGAATTCTGAGAATTCTACACCTGTCTCAGGCACCATCGTCTTAAACAAAAGGCGATAGCCTTCCTCACTTAGCTGGTATTTTTTTTATCAAAGCCGCCCTAATGACATCATAATTATCCTTATCTGCTTCTCCTACAAGGCATAATCTAGTCAGAGATTCACCTTTCAAGTTTTCCGCTAATTGGTTAGCATATTGTGATTTATCCACATTATGAGTACGACAAGAACGTTCAAATCTATCCAGCCAGAATGTAATATCGTCACTGGACTGATTGAACGGTGGAACCTTAACCTTGTAAGTAGAAGGTTTACCATTACCACTAGATGCCTGATTAACATTACTCATACTTGTCAATCTTAATTTCTCTAACTCAAATTCATGTTCTCTTATTGCTTTTTTTTCTTCAGCTTCTCTGTCTAGTCTTTTTTGTTCAATAGCAGCAGCAGCTTCTCTGTCTAATCTTTTTTGTTCAGCTTCAAATCTCCTTTCCTCCACCTGCATCTGCACATTCTTTTGTTCAGCAGCAGCAGTAGCTTCTCTGTCTAGTCTTTTCTCTTCAGCTGCTAATCTTCTCTCAGCTGCTAATCTTTTCTCTTCAGCTAGAGCTTTTCTTTCCTCTGCAGCAGCAGCTAATGTCTTGTCATATTGAGCAACTGCCCATTCTTCTAATTGTTGACCAGTCTTATCAAGGGATTTCCCTTGTGCAATGAAGTATTCTAATGTAGACATGATGTCTAACAATAATACTAATTACTTGAAACAATAATAATACCACAAGTTCTTAATGACTTGATTAATCAGTACACTATCTCAATCTCAGTGGGTCACAAGCCTTAATAAGGTCTTGTATAATTTCTTGTATACCAGTAATAATAATAAAATACTGGTTTATACCATAATCCAAGTGCAGTGCACAAGCAATAGTGTCTTATGAAATATACCTATATAAAACATATGTCAACCAACAGCATACATAAAGTACAAATAAGACTGACAATACGAAAACGTTTGCAGAAATCAAATAAATCAAATAGGGAAATCAATGAAAATAATCACTGAGTCTGCAAGGAATAACAACACAAATGACGTCACAGTATATGAATATAAATTGTGAATAGAACTGAAAGATAGAAAAGGGTAGACCAACAAATTACAAACAAATCAAAACAAAACTAAAGAACAAAGAAATATTACAAAAATAACAATAATTACAGTCTTCACAGCTAACACAAATAGCAACTAGTTGTTGCAAGCAAATTTCCAATTAAGGAAATTGCACCTAAAGAAAACTCCCACAACGGACCCTCTATGACGTGGGATATTCTGTTGTGAGGACACCGCCCAACCTAAACACAACCCGCTGACATATAAACTAATATACTATACAAACAAATAACATATAACATATAATCATAAATGCATATATCATGTGTGTAATATATAAAGCACTGTGTTGCAGATAGGATGAGGAAACGAGTTTTTCAGATGTAAATCTTCCTCTTCCAATGATCCCACTTCATTCTAGTGAATCATGGAAGAACGTTACTGTCTCTCCTGATTTGTCTCTAGGAGAACAGCGACAAGTTTCAACTATGTTGCAAACATTTCAGGATGTACTCACTGACATCCCTGGACAAACTCATGTCATTGAACATGACATTGTTCTAACTGACCATACTCCTATTAGGGTTAGACCTTATCCTATCCCTATACATTTTCAAGTACAGGTCGAGAAAGAGTTGGATGAGATGATAGATTTGAAAATAATCGAACCATCCACCTCTGCATATTCTTCGCCGATGGTTATTGTTCGGAAAAAAGACAATAACATACGTCTTTGCGTTGACTATCGCAAATTGAATCAAGTAACGAAGTTCGATGCTGAACCTATGCCTTTACTGGAAGAGCTACTTACTCGACTTTCCAAATCTCATTTTTTCACTAAACTTGACTTGTCTAAAGGATATTGGCAAGTACCTTTATCTGAACGCGCCAAACCTCTCACGGCTTTTTCAACACCTAGAGGTTTGTTCCAATGGAATTTTATGCCTTTCGGTCTTATGAACGCACCAGCTACATTTGTACGCATGATGCGCCGAATCCTATCTTATCGGTCAGATGTCATTGCATATCTAGACGACATCTGTCTTTTCAGCGATACTTGGGAAGATCACTATTCAGGGTTAGATGAATTGCTGTCTACTTTGCGCGAGCACAACCTGACAGCGAAACCCTCTAAAGCCTATATTGGTTTTAGCGAAATTTCTTTCCTAGGCCACCGAGTTAGTCATGGTTTCCTAAAGACAGAGGACCATAATACTAGTAAGATACTTAACATCTCAATCCCTAAGACTAAAAAACAGGTGAGAAGTCTGTTAGGTCTTATTCAATTTTATGGCAGATTCATTCAGAATCTATCCTCTATCATGGCACCTCTTTCTACACTTTTAAAGAAAGGTTTGCCTAATATGGTCCACTGGTCTCAGGAATGCCAATCCTCTTTGGATAAGATTAAAACTTTGTTTTCAACACCACCTATTTTAGTGTTACCTACTAAAGATAAGACATTTGTTCTTCGTAGTGATGCTTCATCCACTGGGATTGGAGCGGCACTAATGCAAGAGTACTCTGGAACTCTGCATCCTGTAATGTATATTTCCAGAAAACTTAATGCGGCAGAAAGGAATTATTTGGTTTTAGACCGTGAGCTATTAGCTATGGTTTGGTCGATCCTCAAACTACAGAGATTCCTTCTAGGCGCACATTTCATAGTAGAAACCGACCAAAAAGCTCTTACTGCTATACCGAGTAAGAATTTGAAGAGCTCGAGGTCTACTCGATATGCAATTGCTCTTCAACCTTTTCATTTCTCTGTGCGAGCTATTCGTGGATCAGATAATGTGATGGCAGACATTCTGTCAAGATGCCCACATGATTCCACATAACTATTAGGTCTTAGACTTCTTGATATGTCTAGGTCTATAATAGTTCCTTTCTATATCAAGATAGATATACATTTGTAATTTAATAATATAATGATTGTATCACTACTTAGCGGTTCATTGATATTTATTCACCGCTGTTCTTTAATGATTTTTCTTCATAAATCATAAATTTAAGATATCTAATACGAAATTATGGTATGAAATTTTTTAGGCATTGTGTAATTGCCAGAATTGTATTATACGGTGACACCTTCCTGGAAAAATTTACTTGTAGAGAAATAATTTCTCTCAGATTATGAGATACATTCTCACCAGTCGCTTCATAAGTCGACTTAGCCTCATATTAGGCGTTATATTTATTCCTGATATTTGCATCTGCGCAGTATTCATGCGTTGTGAGCCTATTGTACGTTGCTCCTAGATGTATTTCAAAAAAAAAATGTTTCATTTTTTTTCCCCGGGAGGTGTGGTAAGACTGTTACGTGCAGTCTTTGATATCTTGCAGTATAATACATTTGTATGCTTGTTATGTTCGCAAATATTTTGTAAACAAAATAGAAACTCTTTTGCTTAAGGAAAAGTCAATATTGAGTTACTTCCCTTGAAAGGAGTTTCAGATTGAACTCCGCGGATGAATCCAGTTTTACTGCGATTTATTCTTTGTTTGGGTAAAAATAGATTGTTCTTGCTTCAGAATATCTATGGCCTGAATTTATGTGTAGTGTTTGTCTAGGTAGGACGAGTCCGTCTTATATCTGTATATCTTTACATATCTAAGTCGAACTATATGTTCTTTGTCGCTAGAAAGGTCAAAGGCTGTTCAGCGGATGTGTGGCTAGAGAGGTGTGTTTTGGCTTCGCCCTGATGATGGGGGGCTGTCGTGTTTTTCTGTATCGGCTTGTCGCCGGGAAAAGTGATCTTAATATTTATGGGGAAAGTGATAGTCGTTTAGACCTATCGTGTATGCTTTACCCCAGTGTTTATTCTTATTGCCAAGGAATGGCAGAATCATATTTCTGATACCAAGGTAACAAAAGCACTTCTTATGAACTCTCTTACGAAGCCATCGTTTTCGATAAGCAGACGCACGATTTGTACGTCTGAGGGAATATTTAACTAGATGAAGATGACATTCATTTCTAGCAGCACTATATCTTGTATGATGAAGTCAATTGCATCATGATAGAATCTACAGAGCAATGAGAACATTTAATGTAGGATTAACTTTGATACAGATTCCAGTTTGTATCCTAAAGTGAGTGACAGCTCACGACAGCAGCCATCTTGTATCCAAATATTTTGTGACTTTCAAGAAGAGAAACGGGATGCCCCGTACTATCGCTTGATGAGTCCAGAGATCACTGCTACAGATGAGAACCCATTACTAGCGGTTCAAAATGATTATATGAAAAATATGTGCTGAACATTATTTAAAGGAATCTTCGCTAGACGAAATTAGGTCTAGAAACCATCTTGAATATTGATTATAAACTGACGTGCTTTGTCAGTAAACTCAGATGATATATATATATATGGGCAATACTGAGTGCTTGTCTACTGACATTCCATTGTGCTATTATGCAACGAGTGCCCATGTATCATTGCAAGACCATTTATCAATTGTACCATGATGAATTATGCCAACCTGTGATTTGTCACTGTATCCGTGCTGTCGAATGTGTACGTCCAATTAAACTGTAACAAAAAGTACACAGCAGTTGGCGTCGATGACTTCCAGCCATACATGAGTGAGAAAAAGAACAGTTATCAACTCTTCGAACTCTTTCATCATTCGCGTATTATACTCTCACTCTATGTCTACACACCACTGCGTAGGTCGAGTTGATATTCCTATTCCTAACAACCACTCTGACGAGCAACGCTGGGGCCAACAACAAGTCTTTAACATTGGAGCTTCCACAGACCACCATACCTCTTAACACTGTGGTCCGGTAAATAGTTGATGTCAGTGTGAACAAGGAACAATACCACTTCATATCTATACACCATTCAACAGTATATATAGAAACAACATTTAACTCTGGTGGAATTCAAAAAAAGAAGGGTATTTAACACTGGTATGCTAATATTTAACAGTCCCCTATAAGTATTTATATCATCCCACTTTACCACATATATTGGGGTCTCGCTCCCGGGATATTGAACTTTCTCCTGTTATACATATTGGGAATAATAAGAATTAAAAGGTATCCTTGGGTGGAAATAAATAACGTTGAGCTCTCAGTGCCTGTGGTGTCCTTGGATAAGTAATTACAGATTGTATTGTTTAGTTAGACATTACATACATTTACCTGTTAGAAAATGGCCGACTTGGCAAAATTTCGATCTGCTGCTGTGCAGACTGCAAAAGAGTTAGGAATGGACGGGCAAATTATGATTGCTTATGTCACTGCTGAATGTGACAAATATATTGAACGGGAAGAAAGAAGATTAGAAAAAGAGGCCGAAAGAAAGTTAGAGGCTGAAAAGGAAATTAAGAAGTTACAATTTGAGGCTGAGGCTGAGACTAAGAGGCTGCAGATTGAGGCTGAGGCTAAGAAATTGGAAGCCGAGGAAAAAAGATTAGCTGCAGAAAGGGAAGACAAGAGATTAGCTGCAGAAAGGGAAGACAAGCGATTGGCTGCAGAAAGGGAAGCAGAGGATAAGAGATTACAAAGGGAACATGAGTTACGACTAAGGGAGTTTGAGTTTCAAGGCCATGCTCCTGAAAATGGTGCCAGTCCCTTTACCTCTGATGCCACTGCTAGTCAGGGAGCCTCAACCTCAGCTATGAATTTTCATTTAGATCATTTTGTTGAGAAAGACGATGATATTGAGAGCTATCTAAATAGATATGAACTATTAGCTACCACGTATGGGTTAGAGAGAGAAAGGTGGAGCTTAAAGTTATCTCAAGGGCTTCGTGGGGCAGCTTATGAAGTTTTTGCCAAAATGAGCAGAGGTGATCAAGAAAATTATGACATGCTAAAGCAGGCTCTTTTGTTAAGATATGAAAAGAACGCAGAATTTTATAGGAAAAAATTTAGGAATGCTAAACTACTGTCAGGTGAAACCTATCACCAGTTCTCTGCACGGTTAGAGACATACTTGGAGAAATGGACTTCTCTGGGGAAAACCCAAGATCTTAAGGAAATGGTCCTTATAGAACAACTAAGAGAGTCCATGGCTCCAGACCTGAGAAAGTTTCTCATGGAACAAGGTGCAGAGAGACTGGGTGAGTTGCTAAATGTTGCTGAAAGGTATCAAGCAGCTCAGGCAGAGGTATCAGGTAATAAAAAGAAACAGGTGGATAATTTTAGGGCACCACAGAACTTTAATAAATTTGATCCTAGAGATCAAAACAAAGGTAAGCACCAGTTTGATAGGCCACGGTATGACAATAAAAATAAAACCCCACAATTCGATGAAAGGAAATATGATGAAAGAAAATCTTTCAACCAAGGAAAGAGATGGTGTAAAAATTGTAAGATGAACAATCATGACACTGACCGTTGCAGAAGGAACCCTATAGTTATGGCCACCCTTCAGGTCAGGTCGACCTCAAGAAAGGAGGAGGATATTCTGTTAGATACCACTCCAGAAGAGATGAGGAAGGCACAGGCTGGGGATAAGACCCTCAAGCCTTGTTTCAGGAAATTGTCAACTTGTCATACAACTCCAGGCAAGGGAGATTTTTACATGAAAAACAAGTTGATTTACAGGAAGGCCGGAACTAGATCCCATGGTCACGGACAGTTGGTTCTTCCAAAGAGATATAGGGCAGACTTAATAAGGAGCCTACATGTGAAAAAAGATGGGGACCATGAGAAAATAGGTACCATCATCCAAAAGGTGGCTCACAATTATTATTGGCCCAAGGCAAGATGGGACATTGAGAATTTTGTAGAAAGGTGTAGCATAGCACATGAGGGAACACCCACAAGTGGGAACATTGATCAGGACCTGGACACGCCACGGGGCAAAATTAGGCCTGACAATAAAAAGAAAAATAAATTTGATAAAGTGGACCAAATAAAATGGGAAGCCCCTTTTCACGGACAAGCTTCATTAACTGTTTTACAATGGCCACTATGCAGAGAGTGCAAAAAGATGTCTTACCCCAGGATAAGCCGAAAATCCCTCAATCGGACTTAAACAAACTGGAGGAAGAGGATGTAGAGAGGAAATCTCTCATCAAGAATTCTAAGTGGGGAGAAAGCCCCAAGAAAAGAATTGGTAGCGGTCGTTTTGTGCATGATAATTCTGGGAAGAAAAATCATCACTATAGCGCTTCGAGTGGAAGAGACCATACCGGTGCATGGACAAATAGGTCCACAAAATTAAAGGTCCATATGTAACGCTGTTAAGAACGTGGACTGATGAAAAGGCAGAGGAAAACATTACATCCTCATACCAATATGTGAATGAGCTGACCACTCGTTTAAAAACTGGCTGGAAACTTGCCAATGAAAATTTGAAACAAGCCAGGAAGAAACATGCTGCCTATTATAACAGGAAAGCTAAAGACAGAGATTTGGCTGTGGGAGAGAAGGTACTGCTTCTTCTGCCCGGTAGTCAGAATAAGTTACAAATTGGATGGCAAGGTCCATATACAGTTCTAGAGAAGGTGTCTAGAACCAATTATAAGATAGATAAGAAGGGGAAAGAAAAAATCTATCATGTGAATCTCCTGAAGAAATATTTGGAAAGAGAACATCAGGAAGAGACACACTTGTTGACCTTGTCCATTGCCATGGAGATGAAAAAGGAACCACTTTCATCATTTGAATATCCATTACACCCCTGTGAGACAGCGGCACAGGTGAAAATCAGTACACATTTAACGAAAAATCAGAAAGAGAGAGTGCAACAGGTTCTAGATAATCATACAGAGGTGTTAACAGACCGACCGGGGCATACAAACTTATTGGAATATGATATGAAACTGATAGACCCCACACCTGTCTGTATGAAACCCTATTCGATTCCTTTTGCTAAGGAGAAAGCTTTGAAGGAAGAGATAGACTATTTGTTGAAGGAAGGAATTATTTCACACAGTGAATCTTCGTATAGTTCCAGTGTTGTACTCTTAAGGAAACCCTCTGGAGAACATAGACTCTGTATAGATTACAGGAGACTGAATGCTATTACAGAAGGACAGGTGGATCCATTGCCGGATACAAATCAGTTGTTTGCCAGGCTAAATAAAGCTAAATATTTCTCAAAAGTGGATCTGAGTAAAGGATACTATCAGATTCCAGTAAAGCCTGAGGTTAGACCATACCTAGCTTTTAGTACCTCAGAGGGACACTATGAGTTTAACAGATTGCCATTTGGATTGAAGAATGCGCCTAGTGTCTTCTCTAGAATGATGAGAAAATTATTGGACCCTCTGAATAATCCATGCATCACAAATTTCATGGATGATATCCTTATAGCAACAGAAACATTTGAGGAACACATTGACTCTCTGAACATGCTGTTTAATCGACTTAGGGAAGCGAATTTAACAGCCCGACCAACCAAATGTTGCGTTGGATGTAAAGAATTAGAATTCTTGGGACACACAGTTTATCAGGGAAACATGACCCCTGACCCAAAGAATTTAGAGAAACTAAAGAAAGCCCCGAGACCACAAACCAAGAAAGACGTGAGATCCTTTGTCTCATTATGTGGTTTCTACCAAAAGTATATCAAAAACTTTAATTCCATATGTGCACCGTTAACTGATTTGACACGTAAAGGACATCCAGATCGAATTACATGGACTCCACAATGCGAATTCGCTTACCAGGAATTGAAGGAAAAGCTCACAAGTAAACCTATTTTGAAATTACCTGACTTAAGTCAAGAATTCATTGTAAGGACGGATGCAAGTAATATTGGGTTAGGTGCGACACTGCTACAGAAATCAGATGCATTGGATGGGGAATTAAGCCCAGTGGCATATGCTAGCAGAAAGTTGAATAAAGCTGAAACCAACAACAAAACTAGCGAAAAAGAATGTCTTGCAGTAGTATGGGCGATAAAGAAATTCAATATTTATCTGTATGGGAAGGCATTTAAGTTGCAAACGGATCACAAACCCTTGTCGTTTCTAGCGCAGGCTAGACATGAAAATTCTAGATTACTCCGTTGGTCATTACTGATGCAGCCATATGAGTTTTGCATAGAGTATATATCTGGAAAGAAAAATCTGGGAGCGGATTTTTTAAGCCGCCATCCGTGTGATGAGAATCACCATAAGCCCCAGAAATAATAATAAATTTCTCTATGTGTATATAGAATTATAGACTGACATATAACGTCTGTTTTAAGAGGGGAGAATTTGTCGTGAGAAATTCTAATCCACATATATAAATTATCAGGTAAATGTAAAGCCTAACACATAAATTCAATAAAAGGAAAGAAGAATGGTAAAGAACAGTGCTGTCACAATGACGGTACTCGAGATCCCCTTTTTATGCTTCGTCTGCATATTCTCACGCTTTCACGTTGATAGTAAAGCCTACTACATCAATACACGCTTTCTACAATAACACGTGTACTGCATTTCTAAGAAAAACCTTGAGATACGCAAGCTGATTAATGACCTAAATTAATACTAGCATTAATTACACTACGTTACCATAAACGAACGGACAGATGGACTTAGGATAGAAAGAAAGGGAGGGCCGAAAGCCGGAACGCATGCAACACGCGACTCGCGATACAATACTAATGCCACCCCTAACACGCGAAAGGCATCAAGCACTAACTTTTTTTTTCAAATCGACAGTGATAAAAAACACTACCCATACGAGAGTTAGGTTTAAAAACTTACAAAACGCTTATTAGGAAACATGACATTCTACTGTTTTATGTCTAAAATCCTGACATTAGTCTGACAGTACAGCAGGACAGGTGGCGGTTCTAAACATAAAAAATAAAAAAACAAATACACGACTATCCTAAAAAATACATATTTTGAACGCAGCCACTTAGCTCCCTTAAATTTGTATATTTGGGTTCCTTAGGACTTGCTGACAAATAATATGTTAAACGTTATGCAAATAGTCTAGGAATTAACAAATTATAGCCAAAATAAAATGGTGGTGCTGTCAGACAACACCAAAATCAGAATTGCGCAGTGGCAGGTTTTGAAACCACCATTGTACGGGAAATAGGCCAACATGTTACCTCCTATTTGATTGGATAGAAATAAATGTAAGGCTAAACACGATTAGTCGGACTATAAATACTATTTTTTGTTGTTAGGGGAGACGGAAGGAAGGGTACTTTTTTTCAAACGCTTGGGTAGACACGGCCCGATTGGTTAGACCCGCCAATATAGTCAATTAGAAGCGTCAGTTCAGCACCACATTTTCAAATAAACTTTCTAAAGCAACAGTGCGTTGAGATTCAGCTTATATTTTTCTAAATAAAAGCCTGAGACAGCGGCAGGTCGGATTTTGTGCCATATTCATTGCCAGTCAACGTAATTGTGTATTATTTCCATGAATTGTGGGACCGTGGTCCTAAAGTTATTGAGCAGCACCTGGTCTGAGCTTTGCTGAATCTAGAGGCTGACAGCATACTCCTGGGTCCAGATAGCGACCAGTGAGGTGTCTCCAGAACACAGGGAAGCTATCGAGCAGAGGAGTCTTTTCCTGCCGCCATCACGAAAGATAAGCTTCTGTGGCCAGAGGAGCTCAACATTATGTGTCCCCCTTTAAAATTGACATTATAGTAAAACAGAGGGACAATACCTTGTTTAAATTGATAGGAACTGGGAACTTTTCCCCATACTATTTCCAAGATAAACAAACACTTGAAGTCATGATGACAAATAACAACATAGCTTGAAAAACAAAACCAGTATTACCTCATAGTACTACTACATAACTGACACACATAGGATAATACTAATAAAATATGTCACTACAAGGTTCATATTTATAAATTATGTACATATAAATTGTGATTACATTTGATTGTGATTCCTGGTTCACTGTGTAGTTGAATCAGGATATATATTAGTGAAAGTAATTAATACATATATATTTGAAACTTTACCAGTGACTCATTTAAGATAGTCTTATAGAGTGTTAAATGTGTGTGAGTGTCACAGTGTTGTCAAGTGTGGTGGAATAAATTAAATTGTTTATCTGTCTGTTGTTGTTGTGACTTACACTTCATCTATTACATAACCCTAGACATTCAACGTAGTCATCACAATATTCCAGAATAATTCTGACTGAGGTATAAATGTGGTAGCAAGTAAGGTTATCTGTAAAACAATACACCTATTAGATACAGATACCTTCACAGCTGATCTCAGTCAGTACACTAAGTCCCCTATAAGTATTTATATCATCCCACTTTACCACAGATTCTTTGGTTGGAAACCATGAATATGTCCTCTGCTATCTTCCCTTTCCTGACTGATAGGCTTCTCGACTTCTTGGGTTTGAAGCTCATTCTGCACCAGCTGATTAGTTCATCCAGGCATGCTAACATTCTCCGGGCTTGATGTTCATCTGATGTTAGAATTGTTGTGTCATCCATGAATGATTTGAGCAGTGGCATGTGACACATTCCACTGAGCTTTGGACCTATAGCCATTCCTTCAGCCGCATTGAGGATTACCTGCATAGCCATGACGAATAGTATCGGAGAGTTGGTACACCCCATCGCAATTCCAACTTCAAGGCCAATCCACTTCGTTGTGTTCTCTCTGGTTGAAAATCTGACAGCAAACCCTGCGAAATACAGCTTCAGCATTGCTGCAATTTCTTGTGGAACATGATACATTTCTAGGACCTGCCACAACATCTGGTGTGGAACGGATCCATAAGCATTCGCTAGATACAACCAGATTACATGGAGGTTTGTTCTGTCAGACTTTGCCTTTTGGATTGCTTCCCATATCATTGTGACATGCTCTAGACATCCTGGTGTACCTGGGATACCTCCTTTCTGAATGGTAGTGTCAATGTACCCATTTCCAGGAGGTATGTAGTGAGCCTTTTCGCCATCACTGAGAAGAATATCTTCCCTTCCACATTGAGCAGTGAGATTGGCCTAAACTGACTGATGTCTGTGGAATTTTGCTCCTTTGGGATGTAGACTCCGTTCGCCTTTCTCCATTCCTTGCTTACAAGCTGGGTTTTCCACGCATTCTTCAGTAAACGGAGCGGTCGTTTGAGCACTTCAGGGCATCTCTTATACACCACATATGGAACACCATTAGGACCTGGAGCTGACTTGCACCGAGCTTTCTGGACAATGCTTTCTACCTCTTGCACCGTTGGGGGCTTGGTGTTAAATTCAGCTCCTGGCTTACTCGGCCATTTAAGGCCTGCCATGCTGCTGAGCGGCTCATCTCTGCGACAATCTGAGTATGTCATTCTAATGTGTTCTTCCAGGTCTTCTTTCTTGATGTTTAGCGTACCCGACTGTGGCTGCTCAAACAGTTCTTTGGCAAACTTGAAGGGCTCCCTGAAGAATCTTTCCCTATCCCTTCGAGTCCTCCTTCTCTTCCTGCACAACCTTTCTGCTCTACAAAGGGCATTATGTTGGCCTTTCAGGTGCTCCCAAACCTGTCGTAACCATTCCTTCTCTGTGGCAACTGCGTTCTTGAAAAGTTTTCGGGCATGCTTCTTCTGTTTCCTGATGTCTTCTATTTTAATTTGTCTTCTACTTTTTCGTGGTGGGTTACTTTCTCTTGCCTCCCTCACTCTGAACACTTTGCGACAGTGCAGATATATTATGTCGCCGAAGATTTCCAGCTTCTTCTCCAAAGTTATCTGCTTCAGGTTGTTATCCAACTCTTTTGCCAAGGCTTCGTCCAGCTGTTCCCAAAGCCCTTTTGCACTGGCAGGTGGAAACGTGATTGCATCTCTCTTCCCGTCCAAGAAGTGTGTGAGATCATCATCAGGCAGATCAACTTGAATGTACTCAGCACTGTGGATTGACTCCTGGCTGCGTTCTTCTAACGTCTTATCCGTCGAGACAGAGCGCTGTTGATCTCCCCCAGATGACCTCCAGCACCCCTTTTTCGTTCGGTAGATTTTCATTCCTCTCTGAGTAGAGAATTCCCTACCACAGGCACATGGAAATGCCATACTAATTTTCTGTTTCTTTATTATGGCTGCCTGCTACACACTAATTTTCTGTTTCTTTATTATGGCTGCCTGCTACACACTAATTTTCTGTTTCTTTATTATGGGTGCCTGCTACATACTAATTTTCTGTTTCTTTATTATGGGTGCCTGCTACATACTAATTTTCTGTTTCTTTATTATGGGTGCCTGCTACATACTAATTTTCTGTTTCTTTATTATGGGTGCCTGCTACATACTAATTTTCTGTTTCTTTATTATGGGTGCCTGCTACATACTAATTTTCTGTTTCTTTATTATGGGTGCCTGCTACATACTAATTTTCTGTTTCTTTATTATGGGTGCCTGCTACATACTAATTTTCTGTTTCTTTATTATGGGTGCCTGCTACATACTAATTTTCTGTTTCTTTATTATGGGTGCCTGCTACATACTAATTTTCTGTTTCTTTATTATGGGTTCCTGCTACATACTAATTGTCTGTTTCTTTATTATGGGTGCCTGCTACATACTAATTTTCTGTTTCTTTATTATGGGTTCCTGCTACATACTAATTGTCTGTTTCTTTCTTATGGGTGCCTGCTACATACTAATTGTCTGTTTCTTTCTTATGGGTGCCTGCTACATATTAATTTTCTGTTTCTTTATTATGGCTGCCTGCTACATATTAATTTTCTGTTTCTTTATTATGAGTGCCTGCTACATACTAATTTTCTGTTTCTTTCTTATGGGTTCCTGCTACATACTAATTGTCCGTTTCTTTCTTATGGGTGCCTGCTACATACTAATTTTCTGTTTCTTTATTATGGCTGCCTGCTACATACTAATTTTCTGTTTCTTTATTATGGCTGCCTGCTACATACTAATTTTCTGTTTCTTTATTATGGCTGCCTGCTACACACTAATTTTCTGTTTCTTTATTATGGCTGCCTGCTACACACTAATTTTCTGTTTCTTTATTATGGGTTCCTGCTACATACTAATTTTCTGTTTCTTTCTTATGGGTGCCTGCTACACACTAATTTTCTGTTTCTTTATTATGGCTGCCTGCTACATACTAATTTTCTGTTTCTTTATTATGGCTGCCTGCTACATACTAATTTTCTGTTTCTTTCTTATGGGTTCCTGCTACATACTAATTGTCCGTTTCTTTCTTATGGGTGCCTGCTACATACTAATTTTCTGTTTCTTTATTATGGCTGCCTGCTACATACTAATTTTCTGTTTCTTTCTTATGGGTTCCTGCTACATACTAATTGTCCGTTTCTTTCTTATGGGTGCCTGCTACATACTAATTTTCTGTTTCTTTCTTATGGGTTCCTGCTACATACTAATTTTCTGTTTCTTTCTTATGGGTTCCTGCTACATACTAATTTTCTGTTTCTTTATTATGACTGCCTGCTACATACTAATTTTCTGTTTCTTTCTTATGGGTTCCTGCTACATACTAATTTTCTGTTTCTTTATTATGGGTGCCTGCTACATACTAATTTTCTGTTTCTTTCTTATGGGTGCCTGCTACATACTAATTTTATGTTTCTTTCTTTCTTTTTAGTGCCTGCCACATACTAGTTGTCTGTTCTTTTTTATGAGTGCCTGCTGTATGCTAATTTCATATATTTTGCAATAGAATACACTGAAGTTTTTTGAAGAAGCGAAGTTTGAAGAAGCTTTAAAAATATGTAAAAATGTAAATGTTAGCAAAGACCAGAGAATAGTTAAGAACTTGTTTGGTCAACAAACAGCAGTTGGCACTAAAAATAAAATTTCCAGTGGATAAAATATTTAACAGTGCTTCTACCACATGGGTTGAATCGCATGATGGCGTTGCTACTGCTTCTTCCCACATAGAGAAGGTATCTACCAATGTGAGGAAGTAATTTCTTCTTATCTTTTAAGTCAACTTCTCGCTGATGTTAACTGTCACATGCTCAAAAAGGATGCACAAGTCTGGTATCTCTCCGAGTGTGACAGACAAAAATGAGTCATGTCACCTGACTGATTCTTTCTGTGCAGTGAAAACAAAATGAGATATACAGAGGACTTGCTAGGAATATCAGTCGGTGGACATATTATTTACAGCTTGACACATGTTAATAACTCTGTTCCAGGGCCGGATTAAGAACCCTAGGCCAGGGGTCGGAAACCCGCGGCTCGCGAGCCACATTCGGCTCTCGGCTCTCTACTATTTAACTATTAGTGAATTAGGGATACTATGATTTTTTTTCATGTGGTTCTTCAGTTTGTTAAAATGGAGACAAAATTAAATATTTGGCTCTTCGTCACGGAAAGGTTCCTGACCCCTGCCCTATTTTGGGGCCCATCTCCAATCTTCTGACAGCTAAAACTAGAAAAAACTAATGGATTTCAGATACATGTTTTTATTAATATATAATAATAATTAAAAAAACACAAACAATTAATATGATAGAACCACTCTGCACAAATCTGGCAAACGGAGACAACACCACTTGTATGGAAGAAAAGAACAATTATCAAATTACCAAAAAAAAAAAAAGGGTAACTTTACATATTGCAACAACTGGAAAGGAATTACGCTCCTCTCTGCTCCCAGCAAAATATTGGGCAGGATAATTATCCACAGAATCTCAAAAGCAGTAGATCATAAACTGAGGAAGGAACAAGCAGGATTCAGAGAGAATAAAAGATGCGCAGACCATATTTTAACCCTCGGGAATTTAAAAAGGCAGTGCTCAGAATAACAAAGACAACTACAGATGAAAGTCAATTAATTACACTGGACAACAAATTTTGACTTTTTGTGTGTATCTGAGATTAAACTAAGTTACCTTTATGTTGTTTGGGCTGCTGAATATGAAAATGGCCGTTAAAACATCAGATTAGCTCTAGTTTTTTTTAAATATCTGTAAAACAAGTTTTACACATTTGCATATACATACCATATGATAATAATGCTCATAGCGGAAATGATTCACAGCAACGCCTTTTTACCTGTCGCTTGTAATGAGTTTCTGGAGCATCTCTCACAAGGTTCCAACAATAGTCTGCTAGCATTGCTGCATTCCATTTCCCTTGGTACCTTTTTTCGATGGTAGTAATGTCCTGATGAAATCGTTCCCCATGCTCGTCACTGACAGCACCGCAGTTAGCAGGGAAGAAATCCAGATGAGAGTGTAAAAAGTGTAATTTCAAAGACATGTTGCACCCTAGTCTCTCGTAGCGCTGCAAGAGGGTTTCTACAAGCTCCTGGTAATTGTCAGCCTTATTGTTTCCTAGAAAGTTTGTGACCACTTGCTGGAAAGCATTCCAAGCTAACTTTTCATCACCTGTGAGGATATCATCAAAACGCTGATCTCTGAAGAACTGACGTATCTGTGAACCGACAAATACACCTTCCTTGATTTTGGCCTCACTAAGTCTGGGAAATTTATCAGAAGGTATAAAAATCCTGCCCCATTTCGATCCATGGCCTTTACAAAATTCGTCATTAGTCCAAGTTTGATGTGGAGAGGAGGGACCAAGATCTTGTGGTAAAATGTTACCATTATGGAGCAGCACAACGTTTAAGCTCAACATGGACGAATCAATGAACAGCCTCCAATCGTCGTCTTTGTAGTTGATGTGCAGTGCTGCCATCAGACCCAGTATACCAACGCAAGCAATGAGGTTATCTGTTATTTTGAAATATGGAAGCAGACCTTTTTGCCGAGTACGAAACACAGACACATGCACATTCTCTTCTAGAAGATTCCATTGCTGCAGTCTGGACCCCAACAGCTCTGCGTTATTTTTGGGCAATTCCAGATCTCTCACTAGATCATTCAATTCACTCTGGGTAATTGTATGTGGCTGTACAGACTCTTCAACAGGCACGAAATCAGGATCTCTTGATGTAGATGCTTTCACGGGTGACGGATGTCCACTGGCCTTATTATCTTCTTCATCATCCAGAGTATAAGATTATGATGGGTCAGGAACAGGAAGTCCTTTCCCGTGAGGCACTGGCCGCATAGCAGAGGGAATATTCGGACAGGCCACAGGCCGCTTTTTCTTCTTAGAAATATCATGTCCAGTTGGAGGAGTCATGCAAAAGTAACAATCATTAAGATAGTTGGTTGGTTCCCTCCATACCATTGGAACTGCAACACGCATCGATCGTCCTTTTCGGTTCAACCAGCAGCGCAGATTCGTTGCACAGGATTGACAACATATATGTGGGGCCCAATACCGGTCCTGGTCACCGATCTCACAACAAAAATAAAGGCTGTAAGCTTTCTTTAACCCCCCCCCCCCCCCCCGGATCTTGAAAACTAGAGCTAATTCGCGATTTTTAAGTTCATATTCGTGATCAGCATGTCCAAATTAGTTAAAAATAGCTACTTTTGTCTCGGATACATTTTGGCTGTTGTCCAGTGTTATCTGTTAAAGTCAGTTATATAACTGGAACCGCCAGGCCTTTACACCCCTTCACTTTAATAATATTGTTGTTCAGAGTTTCTTCTTGATTTTGTTTGTTTGTTTGTTTGTTTATTTATTTAACGTATAAGCACAATTGTGATTGTCCCTATTTACAATGATTTGACAAATGTGATGCCACTTTCTCATATCGGCAGTTTTTCATATTATTTGAAACTGAAAACAATATATATCCTAATTATAACCCAATAGAGGTTGAACGGGATATTTTTCTTCATTAATAAAAAAAAGGGGGCTTACAGGATCCCTACGTGTTTCCATCATAAAAAGTCTCTGTGCTAACTTTACATGCAGTGTTGGGATGAGCAATGTTACTTTCGAAGTGAAAAGAGACGTATGACAGTCTTGCCCCTTGTCAATCATTCTATTTTTAACTGTCATAGACTTGGTGATACGCCTGACAACAGAGCTGTTGAGGATTGTTGCATGGTCGGCGAGCATTTTGGTTTGAACTTGATTCAGATGGTCGCACCATGAAACACCTCACTAGACCGAAATGAAATAGGTCGCGTGTGGCGATGCATGACGCGTTAGGTTAGCAACGAGAGTCTTTTGTGTGGCCTTGAGCCTTACGGCAGTGTTTAAAAATGTGTGGCATGGCCACTAAAGTATGATAGTGTGTAACTATAAATTATATTTCGGTATGTTCAACTGAAAAGAATAAATAAATAAATATTGTGTAAGGACCGTTGAGTCCAAAGATTTAAGTCGGTATTATTAACCGAAATCATTTTATTTAAAAACGTAAGTCGCGAAAAGACGAGCGCAGTTATAATATGAAAGGCTGATAGAGCCTGACTTTAGATGCCAAAATAAATTAATAATATGGCAGTGTTCTTAAGTTGAATATTGGGCAACGACCCTATGAGAAATATTAACAGAAGGATTAATTCTGTATAAACGATAATGATCGCAAGTATTTGGTATCAAGATACTGAACTGTAAGGAAACGGCAAGGTAACAGACGTGTAATGTCTGCTTGACTGTAGAATTATAATACTGTGCTATATTATATGTTCTTTGACGTGAAATCATGATGAAAAGTTGTATGCTGATTAAATGATTTGAAGTCATCAAAAAGAATTGTTAAATGAAAAACGTTTTACAGTTCAAGTTGAAAAGGTTGTATATATTTCCACCGTTATTCTTCAAGGTCGGTTCAAAATGTAACATTTCCATACCAGCTGCTAATAATAGAAAGAAATAAACACTGCCATTATTTAATACAAAGTTTAAAGAAGAAGCACCGAAACGAAAGAAAATTATACAAGAACGTAATTTAACACAAAGTTACAGCAGCAAGGTATTTTGTATTACATGAATGAAAACATAACACAAGCTCAATTATTGAAGCCTGAAAGTCTGTAACAAGAGCATACCCCTTGTGGTAAAGTGGGATGTTATAAATATTTATAGGGGACTTAGTGTACCGACTGAGATCAGCTGTGAAGGTATCTGCATCTAATAAGTGTGGTGTATTGCAGATGACCTTACTTTGCTACCACATTTATACCTCAGTCAGACTTATTCTGGAATATTGTGATGACTACGTTGAATGTCTAGGGTTATGATAATGATGAATTGTATGTTCACAACAACCAACAGACAGATAAACAATTTAATTTAATCCACAACACTTTACAACACTGTGACACTCACATACATATAACACTCTATAAGACTATCTTAATAAGTCAAGGGTAACTTTTAAAAATATGTATTAATTCCTGTCAATAATAGATATCCTGATTCAACTACAAAGTGAACCAGGAATCACAATCAAATGTAATCACAAGTTGTATGTACACAATTTATAGATAGGATCTTTGTATTGACATATATTATTATTGCAATATGTGTGTAAGTTGTGCTGTAGTACTATGAGGTAATACTGGCTATTCAAGCTATGTTGTTGTTTGTCATCATGACTTCAAGTGTTTGTTTCTGGTGGAAATAATATTGGAAAGGTTCACAGTTTCTTTTTATTTGAAACAAATAAATGTCCCTCTTGATTTAAGGTAAAGTCACTTTTAGAGGGGGGGTATACACAAGATTGAGCTGCTCTGGCCAACGTAATCTTAACTTCTGTGTGGGCGGCAGGAAACAGTCTCCTATGCTCGCTTGCTTCACAGTTTTCTTGAGGAACAACACTGGTCGATATCTGGACCAAGGAGTATGCTATCAGCCTCTGGATTCAGCAAAACTCAGACCATGTGCTGCTTTAATACGTTAGTACCACGGTCCCTGAAACAAGAAGGTTGTACCTCCTACTTCAGAACTAATTTATAATCTATTTTCACACTGAAGCACAATACATAACAAACACCGAGTTCAGCGCGGTAGGCCAACTGTTAGCTTCTCATGAACAATATACACCAGTATTCCTCTCCCTAATGGTTACAATGCCTCTGCAATTTCAGCTGTAATTCCTTCTATGCAATAAGATAGGTGTCATAGTACTATTTGGCAATCCCATGCAGTTATACTCCTCTCCGACAAGTTTTATTCATGGTGGAGCAATATCGAGGTTTTGCCTCTGTTTATTGTTACTGAACCACACACATATAGACATAAATTATCAATTCTCATTCAATTTTCATCAACAAGATATCAAATAGGTCTAGCTTACCACAATTCATGGAAATATTAAACAAATACGTTGACTGGCGATGAGTTATGGCACAATTCCGATCTGCCTCTGTCCCAGGCTTTTATTAGAAAAATATGAGCTGGATCTCAACGCACTTGCTTTTACACAGTTTAATTTCAAAAAGTGGCACTGAACAGACGCTTCTAATTGACTATATCAACTGGTCTAGCCAATGAGACCATGTTTACAAAAGCTTTTGAAAAAATTTACCCTTCCTACGTTTCCCTTAACAACCAAAAATAGTATTTGCAGTCGACTAATCATGTTTCGCCTTACATATAATTCTAACCAATCAAATCGGATTTAACGTAGTGGCCTCATTCCCCTAAAGCAGTATCCAAACATGAGCAAATATGATCTGGTGCTGTCAGACAACACCTCTATAATATTTTGGCTATAATTTGTTAATTACTAGACTATTTGCTTAACACCTAACATATTCTTTGTCAGCAAGTCCTAAGGTACACGAATATATAAATTTAATGAGGCTAAGTGGCTCCGTTCAAAATATGTATTCTAGGATAGTCGTGTATTTTTATTTTTATTTTTTTTTATCGATTTAGAACCGCCACCTGTTCTGCCTTTTCGACTGTTCTGTCAGACTAATGTCAGGATTTCAGACATAAAACAGTAGAATGTCATGTTTCCTAATAAGCATTAAACATGTTTTCAAAACCTAACCGTGTATTGGTAGTGTTTTTATCACTGTTTATTTGAAAAAAAGTTAGTGCTTCATGCCTTACGCGTTCACTTTTTCATCGCGAGACTGTGGTAGTATTGCATGCGTTCCTCCGTTCATCTCTCTATCTCTCTCTTCTAAGTCCGTCTGTCTTTTCATTACGCAGTGTATATAATGACATTAATGCTAGTATTTTATCTAGGTCATTAAGCAGTGTGCGTATCTCAAGGTTTTCTAAGAAACACAGTACCAGTTTTATTTTTAGAAACGCGTGTATGCTGCTGTAGGCTTTACTATCAAACGTGAAAGCGTTACACTTATGCAGACGAAGTAGAAAAAGGGGAATTTTTGTACGCCATTGTGACAGCACCGTTCTTTTACCATTCCTCTTTCCTTTTATTGAATTAATTCGTTAGGCTTTACATTTACTTTTTAATTTAGATATGTGGATTTAGAATGTTTCACGACAAATTCTCCCCACTTAAAACAGACGTTATAGGTCAGTCTATAATTCTATATACACATAGAGAAATTTAATATTATTCCTGGGGCTTACGGTGATTTTCATCACACGGATGGCGGCTTAGAAAATCCGCTCCCAGGTTGGTTTTTCCAGAAATATACTCTATGCTGAACTCGAATGGCTGCAAAAGTAAGGACCATCTGAGTAACCTCGAATTTTCATGCCTAGCCTGCGCTAGAAACGACAAGGGTTTGTGATCCGTTTGCAACTTAAATGCCTTCCCATACAGATAAATATTGAATTTCTTGATCGCCCATATTACTGCAAGACATTCTTTTTCGCTAGTTGAGTAGTTGATTTCAGCTTTACTCAACTTTCTGCTAGCATATGCCACTGGGCTTAATTCCCCATCCAATGCATCTGATTTTTGTAATAGGGTCGCGCCTAACCCGATATTACTTGCATCCGTTCTCACAATGAATTCTTGACTTAAGTCAGGTAATTTCAAAATAGGTTTGCTTGTGAGCTTTTCCTTCAATTCCTGGTATGCCAATTCACATTGTGCTGTCCATGTAATTCGATCTGGATTTCCTTTGCGTGTCAAATCGGTTAACGGTGCACATATAGAATTAAAGTTTTTGATATACTTTTGGTAGAAACCACATAATGAGACAAAGGATCTCACGTCTTTCTTGGTTTGTGGTCTCGGGGCTTTCTTTAGTTTCTCTAAATTCTTTGGGTCAGGGGTCATGTTTCCCTGATGGACTGTGTGTCCCAAGAATTCTAATTCTTTACATCCAACGCAACATTTGGTTGGTCGGGCTGTCAAATTCGCTTCTCTAAGTCGATTAAACAGCATGTTCAGAGAGTCAATGTGTTCCTCAAATGTTTCTGTTGCTATAAGGATATCATCCATGAAATTTGTGATGCATGGATTATTCAGGGGATCCAACAATTTTCTCATCATTCTAGAGAAGACACTAGGCGCATTCTTCAATCCAAATGGCAATCTGTTAAACTCATAGTGTCCCTCTGAGGTACTAAAAGCTAGGTACGGTCTTATCTCAGGCTTTACTGGAATCTGATAGTATCCTTTACTCAGATCCACTTTTGAGAAATATTTAGCTTTATTTAGCCTGGCAAACAACTGATTTGTATCCGGCAATGGATCCACCTGACCTT
Organism: Oreohelix idahoensis; assembly: GCA_024509875.1. NCBI lineage: Eukaryota > Metazoa > Mollusca > Gastropoda > Stylommatophora > Oreohelicidae > Oreohelix > Oreohelix idahoensis. The sequence goes on along the minus strand of JAMPIV010017265.1, from coordinate 144,952 downwards.
CTGTGATAGCATTCAGTCTCCTGTAATCTATACAGAGTCTATGTTCTCCAGAGGGTTTCCTTAAGAGCACCACACTGGAACTATACGAAGATTCACTGTGTGAAATGATTCCTTCCTTCAACAAATAGTCTATCTCTTCCTTCAAGGCTTTCTCCTTAGCAAAAGGAATCGAATAGGCTTTCATACAGACAGGTGTGGGGTCTATCAGTTTCATATCATATTCCAATAAGTTTGTATGCCCCGGTCGGTCTGTTAACACCTCTGTATGATCATCTAGAACCCGTTGCACTCTCTCCTTCTGATTTTTCGTTAAATGTGTACTGATTTTCACCTGTGCAGCTGTCTCACAGGGATGTAATGGATATTCAAATGATGAAAGTGGTTCCTTTTTCATCTCCATTGCAATGGACAAGGTCAACAAGTGTGTCTCTTCCTGATTTTCTCTTTCCAAATATTTCTTCAGGAGATTCACATGATAGATTTTTTCTTTCCCTTTCTTATCTATCTTATAATTGGTCCTAGACACCTTCTCTAGAACTGTATATGGACCTTGCCATCCAATTTGTAACTTATTCTCACTACCGGGTAGAAGAAGCAGTACCTTCTCTCCCACAGCCAAATCTCTGTCTTTAGCTTTCCTGTTGTAATAGGCAGCATGTTTTTTCCTGGCTTGTCTCAAATTTTCATTGGCAAGTTTCCAGCCAGTTTTTAAACGAGTGGTCAGCTCATTCACATATTGGTATGAGGATGTAATATTTTCCTCTGCCTTTTCATCAGTCCACGCTCTTAACAGAGTTACATATGGACTTTTAAATTCGGAAACTTATTTTTCCTGGCACATGTCAGGTCCTTTGCACTCGAAGCCCTGTTGTGATGACTTTTCTTCCCTGAATCATCATGCACAAATCGACCGCTACCAATTTTTTTCTTGGGGCTTTCTCCCCACTTAAAATTCTTGATGAGAGATTTCCTCTCTACATCTTCTTCCCCCAGTTTGCATAAGTCCGATTGAGGGATTTTCGGCTTATTCTAGGGTAAGACATCTTTTTGCACTATCTGCATTGTGGCCATTGTAAAACAGTCAATTGAAGATTGTCCGTGAAAAGAGGCTTCCCATTCCACTTGGTCCACTTTATTATTCTTTCCAGTGTCAGGCCTACGTTTGCCCCGTGGCGTGTCCAGGTCCTGATCACTATTCCCACTTGTGGGTGTTCCCTCATGTGCTATGCTACACCTTTCTACAAAATTTTCAATGTCCCACCTTGCCTTGGGCCAATAATAATTCTGAGCCACCTTTTGAATGATGGTACCTATTTTCTCATGGTCCCCATCTTTTCTCACATGTAAGCTCCTTATTAAGTCTGTCCTATACCTTTTTGGAAGTACCAGCTGTCCCTGACCTTTGGATCTAGTTCCAGTCTTCCGGTATATTAGTTGGTTCTTCATATAGAAGTCTCCTTTTCCTGGAGGTGTGTGACAATTGGACAACTTCTTCAAACAAGGCTTGAGGGTCTTATCCCCAGCCTGCGCCTTCCTCATCTCTTCTGGAGTGGTATTTAACATAATATCCTCCTCCTTTCTTGAGGTCGACCTGACCTGAAGGGTGGCCATTACTATAGGGTTCCTTCTGCAACGGTCAGTATCATGATTGTCCATCCGACAATTCTTACACCACCTCCTTTTTTGGTTGAAAGATTTTCTTTCATCAAATTTCCTTTCATCGAATTGTGGGGTTTTATTTTTATTGTCATACCGTGGCCTATCAAACTGGTGCTTACCTTTGTTCTGATCTCTAGGATCAAATTTATTAAAGTTCTGTGGTGCCTTAAAATTATCTACCTGTTTCTTTTTATTACTTGTTACCTCTGCTTGAGCTGCTTGATACCTTTCAGCGACATTTAGTAACTCACCCAGCCTCTCTGCACCTTGTTCCATGAGAAACTTTCTCAGGTCTGGAGCCATGGACTCTCTTAGTTGTTCTATAAGGACCATTTCCTTAAGATCTTGGGTTTTCCCCAGAGAAGTCCATTTCTCCAAGTATGTCTCTAACCGTGCAGAGAACTGGTGATAGGTTTCACCTGACAGTAGTTTAGCATTCCTAAATTTTTTTCTATAAAATTCACCATTCTTTTCATATCTTAACAAAAGAGCCTGCTTTAGCATGTCATAATTTTCTTGATCATCTCTGCTCATTTTGGCAAAAACTTCATAAGCTGTACCACGAAGCCCTTGAGATAACTTTAAGCTCCACCTTTCTCTCTCTAACCCATACGTGGTAGCTAATAGTTCATATCTATTTAGATAGCTCTCGATATCATCTTCTTTCTCAACAAAATGATCTAAATGAAAGTTCATAGCTGAGGTTGAGGCTCCCTGACTAGCAGAGGCATCAGAGGTAAAGGGACTGGCACCATTTTCAGGAGCATGGCCTTGAAACGCAAACTCCCTTAGTCGTAACTCATGTTCCCTTTGTAATCTCTTCTCCTCCTTTTCTGCTTCCCTCTCGGCAGCCTGTCTCCTTTCTTCTCTTTCTGTAGCTTGCCTTCTTTCCTCTCTTTCTGCCTCCAGCTTCTTCTCTTCATACTGGAGCCTTTTAATTTCCCTATCTGCCTCCAATGCCTTAGCCTCAGCCTCAATCTGCAACCTCTTAATTTCCTTTTCCGCCTCTAACTTTCTTTCAGCCTCTTTTTCTAATCTTTTTTCTTCGCGTTCAATAAATTTGTCACATTCAGTAGTGACATAAGCAATCATAGCTTGCCCGTCTATTCCTAACTCTTTAGCAGCCTGCACAGCAGCAGATCGAAATTTTGCTAGGTCCGCCATTTTCTAACAGGCAAATGTATACAATATTTAACTAAACAATTCAATCTATAAATAATTTTCTAAGGACAACCACAGGCACTGAGAGCTCAACCTTATCCTTCCACCCAAGAATACCTTTTTAATTTTGATTATTTCTAGAAGTGAATTACTCCCAATATATATGCTAGGGGAAGGTTCAATATCCCGGGAGCGAGACCCCAATATATGTGGTAAAGTTGGATGTTATAAATATTTATAGGGGACTTAGTGTACCGACTGAGATCAGCTGTGAAGGTATCTGCATCTAATAAGTGTGGTGTATTGCAGATGACCTTACTTTGCTACCACATTTATACCTCAGTCAGACTTATTCTGGAATATTGTGATGACTACGTTGAATGTCTAGGGTTATGATAATGATGAATTGTATGTTCACAACAACCAACAGACAGATAAACAATTTAATTTAATCCACAACACTTTACAACACTGTGACACTCACATACATATAACACTCTATAAGACTATCTTAATAAGTCAAGGGTAACTTTTAAAAATATGTATTAATTCCTGTCAATAATAGATATCCTGATTCAACTACAAAGTGAACCAGGAATCACAATCAAATGTAATCACAAGCTGTATGTACACAATTTATAGATAGGATCTTTGTATTGACATATATTATTATTGCAATATGTGTGTAAGTTGTGCTGTAGTACTATGAGGTAATACTGGCTATTCAAGCTATGTTGTTGTTTGTCATCATGACTTCAAGTGTTTGTTTCTGGTGGAAATAATATTGGAAAGGTTCACAGTTTCTTTTTATTTGAAACAAATAAATGTCCCTCTTGATTTAAGGTAAAGTCACTTTTAGAGGGGGGGGGTATACACAAGATTGAGCTGCTCTGGCCAACGTAATCTTAACTTCTGTGTGGGCGGCAGGAAACAGTCTCCTATGCTCGCTTGCTTCACAGTTTTCTTGAGGAACAACACTGGTCGATATCTGGACCAAGGAGTATGCTATCAGCCTCTGGATTCAGCAAAACTCAGACCATGTGCTGCTTTAATACGTTAGTACCACGGTCCCTGAAATAAGAAGGTTGTACCTCCTACTTCAGAACTAATTTATAATCTATTTCCACACTGAAGCACAATACATAACAAACACCGAGTTCAGCGCGGTAGGCCAACTGTTAGCTTCTCATGAACAATATACACCAGTATTCCTCTCCCTAATGGTTACAACGCCTCTGCAATTTCAGCTGTAATTCCTTCTATACAATAAGATAGGTGTCATAGTACTATTTGGCAATCCCATGCAGTTATACTCCTCTCCGACAAGTTTTATTCATGGTGGAGCAATATCGAGGTTTTGCCTCTGTTTATTGTTACTGAACCACACACATATAGACATAAATTATCAATTCTCATTCAATTTTCATCAACAAGATATCAAATAGGTCTAGCTTACCACAATTCATGGAAATATTAAACAAATACGTTGACTGGCGATGAGTTATGGCACAATTCCGATCTGCCTCTGTCCCAGGCTTTTATTAGAAAAATATGAGCTGGATCTCAACGCACTTGCTTTTACACAGTTTAATTTCAAAAAGTGGCACTGAACAGACGCTTCTAATTGACTATATCAACTGGTCTAGCCAATGAGACCATGTTTACAAAAGCTTTTGAAAAAATTTACCCTTCCTACGTTTCCCTTAACAACCAAAAATAGTATTTGCAGTCGACTAATCATGTTTCGCCTTACATATAATTCTAACCAATCAAATCGGATTTAACGTAGTGGCCTCATTCCCCTAAAGCAGTATCCAAACATGAGCAAATATGATCTGGTGCTGTCAGACAACACCCCTATAATATTTTGGCTATAATTTGTTAATTACTAGACTATTTGCTTAACACCTAACATATTCTTTGTCAGCAAGTCCTAAGGTACACGAATATATAAATTTAATGAGGCTAAGTGGCTCCGTTCAAAATATGTATTCTAGGATAGTCGTGTATTTGTTTTTTTATTTTTTTAATCGATTTAGAACCGCCACCTGTTCTGCCTTTTCGACTGTTCTGTCAGACTAATGTCAGGATTTCAGACATAAAACAGTAGAATGTCATGTTTCCTAATAAGCGTTAAACATGTTTTCAAAACCTAACCGTGTATTGGTAGTGTTTTTTATCACTGTTTATTTGAAAAAAAGTTAGTGCTTCATGCCTTACGCGTTCACTTTTTCATCGCGAGACTGTGGTAGTATTGCATGCGTTCCTCCGTTCATCTCTCTATCTCTCTCTTCTAAGTCCGTCTGTCTTTTCATTACGCAGTGTATATAATGACATTAATGCTAGTATTTTATCTAGGTCATTAAGCAGTGTGCGTATCTCAAGGTTTTCTAAGAAACACAGTACCAGTTTTATTTTTAGAAACGCGTGTATGCTGCTGTAGGCTTTACTATCAAACGTGAAAGCGTTACACTTATGCAGACGAAGTAGAAAAAGGGGGATTTTTGTACGCCATTGTGACAGCACCGTTCTTTTACCATTCCTCTTTCCTTTTATTGAATTAATTCGTTAGGCTTTACATTTACTTTTTAATTTAGATATGTGGATTTAGAATGTTTCACGACACCCCTTGAGGAATAAGATGGACAACGTTCACCCCACTGGAAGATCTAGATTACGCAGACGATACTCTCACGTTCACATCAGCACATCTAAGGAAAAACACACTGAATAAATACAGCCATCAAGTGGGACTGAATATCAATCTGAAGAAGATAGAAATTATGACACTGATTGTAATAAATTCTGAGGCCATAAAAATAAGGAACCAAAAGCTGGAACAAAAAGATACATTTACATACCAAGGAAGCATAGTAACACCAGATGGCGAAACAAGCAAAGACATCAGTAACAGATTGAATAAAGCTAGAATAGCCTTTGCAAATCTAAACAATATTTGGAAATCTCAGTAAAGCCCAAACACCAAATTAAGATTATACGAGAGTTGCGTTCTTTTGTATGTCTGTATGGCGGTCAGTGCTGGAGAGTAGCAGAAAATTAAATGTCCAAATTATTCTCTCCACACAACCTGACTCAAAAAATTCTTCGAACTTTTTGGCCGAACACCATCTCCAACCAGGAATTCCTCACACGGTGCAGTCAATACGGCATGCATACCATCATTGCGGGCAGACGCTGGAACTGTGTTGGCCATGTCCTCAGAAGGGACCCTGACACCATAACCAGAACTGCATGCAATGCTATGGACCCCAGAAGGACGTCGAAAGAGAGGCAGACCTGAGACAACCTAGTGGAGAACAGTGAAGGCTGAGATGCAAAGCATGAACCCTGTAAAACCTATAGTTATGGCAGAAATCCAGACCAGGTCTGACTCCAGGAACATAGAGAGGGACACCAAAGTAAAATTTCATTCGACTGAAATGAAAAGGGCTCAAGCAGCTGAAAGCACATTGAAGCCTTGTTTGAGCAAATTGCTAAAACCGCACAACCCTCCAAGAAAGGGAGATTTCTATGAGGAAAATGGACTCTTGCACATGAAAGCTGGCAGAGGGACAAAAGGTCATGGTCAAATTATTGTGCCATTTACCTATAGTATTAAGGTTATGGAATGGGGGCACAATGTTACTTTGAGTAAACACCTGGGTAATGGTGCCACAAAGCAAAGAATAGCTATCCATTACTACTGGCCGGGTATTACGGAGGACGTTAACTTGTATGTAGATTCCTGTCCAGAGTGCACTAAGGTAGATCCAGAGAGTCGACGGAAGAGTCATCTCAAAAGGTCTACTTACAAACCAGCAACCATGGGTAATCTCGGTATTGGCGCGAGAGGGGACAAGAAACATCCCATACGGTCTAAATTACAGGCTGAAAACAATGAGCTGGAAATAAAGAAACATTTCTGTAGCCAAAATCGAATGGCTAAAACGTTGCGAGGGAAACCCACAAACAAATATCAGGAAAAGGAGGGCTGTAACATTCAGATGAAACATACAGACCCCATTTCACCATGCTGTAAAACAAATGGAAAACTTTCTGCTAAGCACCCAGTAGTAAGGGCATAGATGATAAATAGAACGGAGAAAGGGGAACTAGGAAAGATAAATCGGAATCAAAGGAAGCAGCATATGGGAACTGACTTTTGCAGCAGCTATCTCACTACGCGGGGGCGACAGACAAAGGACAAATACAGCGTGTGTTTCCAAAATAGCAGTACCTAGTAACAGCTTGGAAGGCGAGGGCTATTGTAGCGAGTTGTAAAAACACGCTTAGTTATTGTCGTAAATTTATTTTGAGAGAAAAGAGTCTTAGAAATAGTGGTCCGGTTTAGAGTGGAAAATGATGATGGCAAGCTCAGTGATAGAAAATGTAGAGATTAAATAGTTGCTTCACAGCGTGCTGGAGGAGAGTAAAGACAGACTTATTTACGACAATTCGTCTCTCTCAATCTTCTCTTCCACTCTCCTGGTCAAACAATTATTTGCCAGTTTTCCAGACACGCATCTGCGCGTACACCGATTTGGTGTTTTCAAACACACATACGACGTAGATACAAACTATATTAAACGAATAGGGGAAAAGTTGGGCTTTGGGTATATCCAACACAGAACTAAATGAGTTTATGTGATTTTATTCACCTTAAACATCAATTACTAACAAATATCAGGTATTACATAAATTATCATAAGTACACAAATGCAAATAACAAGTTTGGGAGGGGTGAAGAAGATTGGTATCGACTAAGCCCTTCCCGCTTATTAGACAAAGATAAACCCAGTCCAAAGATAGATAATATCAGGAACATAGGTACGTTAACCTAACAGTGAAGTTAATTGGTCTGAAAGAGGTGTTACAAAGTTAGGTATAGGTGATAGAAAGAAATCCTGTTCTTCCCAATTGTTCTTCCCTTTACTAAGCAAATGAAAAGGAGGGGGTTTTAAACATAGTTAACAAATTATCAACTATCCCACTTAAAGGAACAATGTAGGGTATACAGAAAAGATATATATTACCAGGTAAGCAAGTTAACAAAATGGTTACACAAAAGAATTAATTTCCTGTCATTCATACACTCTGTGCGGATCCACACTCATATACACCACACACTTACCGAATGCAGCCTCAGACGATCCATAAAAGTATATAAAAACAGCAAGTATTCTTTGACATATGAACTGTCTAGTCCTTCGGTGTCCCGCCCCAGATGTTTGCGAGGTTTTGTTGGTAACAAATATTCTCACTTATCGCAAGACTTGAAGACTAAGAGTTCTCGTGTTTTTATTATATATATAAAAAAGGAGTCTATGGGATGGCACTAACACAGTTCGGCACAGGGGTGAAAATGAAGTGGTCTCTTTTAATCTTCCGCTATGGTAAAATTCCTTCAATGCGTGATGATAGTTTTATTAAATCCAATTGAGGAAAAACTAGGCTCAGTCACAGTCAGGAAAATATAAACTCTTTCACAGTAAACAGTAACTATAATATCGCTACTGGCGATGATTACCTTCCAGTTTATCTTACAGGTTTGTAAGGGTAATTTGATGATTGTTCTTTAAAATGTTCTTGGGTGGGCTTTATTTCATTTAATTCTGACAGCTAGGTCGCAAGGACCGCCACAAGATTATATTTAAAAGAAATGTTTCTTCAATATGACTGGAAGTTTATAGGATGATGTCTTTATTTCTTTCTTTATTTAGCTGGGACCGCAGGTTACGATCACTCGCTTTGCACAGAATAGAAATCACTGCAAATATATATATAAAATCCAGGGGAAAATCTATAACAAGATTTCAATAAAGCTAGTGCTTCTGTAAAGGTCTGGCCAGCGAGTGATAAAATGTCTATTCTTCATGGTCTATTTATCTAAAATGGAATGTAAGTTGAGTGGGACATGATAAACTTGACAGCTTATTTGATCTCACGAACTTTTGGGGATCTGACCGCCAAATCAAGGGAAGAAGCCGCCCCCTGGTCTTCGTATCCGCTCGCTGCTGCCCGTTTCGGCTTTCCCCGTTCGCTCGGTTCTGCGATTGACACCGAGACGCGAAAAATAGCGGCAAGCAACTGCGTCTCGTAGCAGGGACCACTACTGTCTTTGATAACGCCGATAGTCTCCCCTAAAATCCCTCAGTCTGTCTCTTTGATCGTGGTTGCTGTATCTATTTGATTGTGGCGATGCCCCCCACTGGCCAAGTTAATTAAAATAACTGCCTATGATTGTTCAAGAGATGTTAGTGGGCGTGATTTAATCTCTCCTTAAATCAATGCGATGACCAGAATGAACGATAGGTAAACTTTCCGCATATCAATCAGCAAACGTGTTTGCCCTCTGTGGAACAGTTGCATAGCTAATGAATCCACGTGAAAGAAGTCCCGTTTTACAAGAATTACAACAAAGTTCAGGGTCAGCCGAGTTCGTCCATCACAATCGTCCCCTCTTTTGAGACGTGAAAACGTGTTTTCATGTTTGATTTATGACGATTTATGGTCCCAGTCTTCCGGTTTCTCCTGACCCAGCTTACGTAACATCATGGTGAGGGTACCGTTAAAACGTTCCACGAGCCCATTTCCGGCCGGATGGTAGGGACTTGTGTGGATATGTTTGGCCCTCAAGATCTTAAAGATCTCCTCCATTAACAGGCTACGGAATTGGGATCCATTGTCCGTCAAAACTTGTTGAGGGAATCCCAACCGTGTAAAAATTTGCACAAGGGCTTCTGCGACATGCTTGGAATTAGTGCATGGTAGCGGTACGGCTTCGGCCCACATAGTGCAAGTGTCAACTAAGGTCAGGATGAACCTGTTCCTTCTTTTGGTCTTTTCCAGGGGACCAATAATGTCGACAGCAACCCGTTCAAATGGAGTCCCTACTATTGGCATTTGCCCCATAGGTACTGGGGGTGTCAAGTGCTTGGGTGCTACCCGTTGGCACTGGGCGCAGGATTTCACATACCTGACAATGTCAGAGTTCATTCCTGGCCACCAATAGTGGTTTTTTTATTCGCTGAATAGTGGCGTTTTGTCCCATGTGTCCGCTAAAGGGAAGAGAGTGCCCCATTTCTAAGATCTGGTTTCTGTACTGCGTCGGTACTAGGAGCTGGTTATTCCCCGTGTACGGGTTGCCCGTTCTACGATACAATACACCATCTTTAGAAAAGATGTCTCCGTTGTGTCTGGGGTCCTTAGCCATGGGCAGTTTTCTAAAGCAGGGCGCCAGAGTAGGGTCCTTTTGTTGCGCCTCCTTCAGTTCATTCGGCAACAAGTTTGGCGCAGGCTCCTTCTCCTTCTTGGCTTGCCCTCTTGTGGTTACCGCTGCCACAATCGGCTCCTTAGGTCTCCCAATGAACACATATGTACATCCCAGGATAACTGGGTAGATCGGATCATCCATTATGGCCGCTTTAATAACACCTCTGACAAAGTCAGAGTGTATTTCTACCAGTGCGATAGGAAGCGTCCTGGGTGCATCACTCCTGAAAACTCCACTAAGTTTGACGGTTTCCTCTGTCTCCTGACCTGGTTTGACTAGGTGTCTAGCAACAATACAACTAAAACTTAATCCAGTGTCAAAGAGACAAGTAGTAGAGGTACCGTTCAAAATTACAGTTCCTCGAGTTGAGGGTCGGTCCCCCTCAGGTTGAGAATCACTGACATTGACTCTACCTTTCGAGGCTGTATGCAAACATCCAACGCGGTTTGGACCGGTTTGTTTGCCCTGATCAGACGTTCCTGGTGTAGGGGTCTTTGCTTTTCCTTGACCTTGGTGGCCGCGCTGCCACGTAGGCCTGGTGGGTTGATCAGAATTGTTGTGGGGGGGGGGAGGGAGGGGGGGAGGGTTTTGTAGAATTTCGATTTTTCCTGGGGAGGTTTCTGGGTATTATTTTCTCGTTGGTTATAATTCTGAGAGGAATTAGAAGAATAGGATGACTGCTCTAGATTTTGTTTTCGAGATGGCTCATCTGTGGGTTTACGTTTTGTGCTGGGAAGTTCGGCCATTGCATTGGTATAGCGTTCGGCCTTATTGAGGATGTCCTCAAGTCTGACTGCGCCCTGTTCCGCCAAAAATCTACGGGTTTCGTTTGACAAAGTTGACTTTATCTGCTCCACAAGAACAAGTTCAAGGAGTCCCTCATATGTAAGAGGTAGGTCCGATAATTCGATGCATTTTGTCAAATAGCCCGTGAGACGTGAAGAGAACTGTGAGAATGTTTCCGTGTTCTCTTTTCGGCTGTTCCTGAACATTTGCAGGAATTTTCGGGCGGTCATCTCAAACCGTTCTAGCAAGGCCTTTTTCAGCATGTCGTAATCATGTTGGTTCGATCCCAGCTTTGTGTATACGTCATAAGCATTAGCTTTTAGTGACGTTGAGAGCTTAAGTGCCCAGCGGGAACTCTCTAACCCATACAGATTTGCGAGCCTTTCGAATTTTTCTAGGTAGCTGTCAATTTTTTCATTAGGGCTAGGAAAAGATTCTAAAGCAAAAGACATCGCCGTTAATTGGGCAGTCTGAGTGCTGGAGAGATCCATTGACTGGGGCGAAGACGGCTCTCCGTTATTCGAAGTAGAGGCGCCCCGACTCTCTAAAGCCTTAAGCGCCAGTTCATGCTGTCTTTCCCTGTCTCTCTCCTCACGTTGTCTTTCCTTCTCTCTTTCCCTGCGAGCTTCCATCTCTGCCTCAATTTTCTTCTGCTCCAATTGACGATCGTCCGCTTCTTTCTTCCTAGCTTCTGCCCTCTCTTCTCTCTCTTTTTCTTCCTTCCTCTCAGCTTCTGCCCTTTGTTTCTCTTCCTTCCTCTCTGCTTCTGCTCTTTGTTGCTCCGCGTCATATATTTGCAGTTTCTTGGTGATAAACAGATTCGCGGCTTCTGTGTCTAATCCTGAGTCTTTCGCTTCCTGTCTCAGAATGGATCTTATCCTAATTCTCTCTGCCATGATTGAAGACCTGGATGCTTCTACTATTAGAGAGTATTGAGAAAGAACAAGAAGGGAAAAAAAACAAAGCCGCTACGAGACAAACCGAAAGTAAAAAACAATTTACTTAATGACCTCGTGTGTTAACTTATCGCCGCTATTATTGTCACTTAAGACTCTTAACGCAAGCAACTATGCCAATTAATTGGTAAGTTACACTAGAAAAAAATCTACTATTACTATCAGTAGAGAAAGATTTAAATTAAACCAATTTAAAAGGGAAAAAAATAAAAAGAAATTTTTTTTCTGAATTTTTAATTCTCTAACAACAAACTCCGTCCCTGAAGTCAATTTTACGAGAAGAGACGTGTTAACAAGACTTAAAAAGTCAGAACAAGGCGTCTTTAGCTAAGCTCAACTCTAGTAACTTCAAAAAACCTTTAGTGACTGTAAAACAATCACGCAGTCCCAGCAATTATATAACCAAAAATTTCAATTCCCTCTGCCAGAGAATACAAAGGTGACAAATCTTTTATTATCACTAACTGCCTGCTCCTGTGGAAAAACAAACCTGTTATAATTATTGTGTGGTCGGCCCAAATACTGAACGGCTTGGTCTAGGGGAAGTAATTACTTTTAAAGATTATACCCTACTTCACAAAGACAATCAACCACACTCTATTTTAACTAGGTTCAGAATCTCGAACGAGCTAACCATATATTGTCGTAATTTTTATCTGAGAGGGTTCTGATGGATATTGGTCCCTTTAGAGTGTAGAGTGATATTGAAGGCTCTGTGAGAATAAGGATTTAGGAGAATGAGGTAGTAGATTCACAAGTGCTGGGAAGAGCAAGGACAGCCTCTTATTACGACAATATCTGTTTCTCACAGACTATTCCTATCTCTCTTCTGAACAAACAATTGTTTGTCAGTTCCAGTCGCTCAGGCGCACTCACCGATTTGGTGATTCTGTCGCACAGCGTACATGAATACAGCCTACACAGATGGGAAATGTTTGGAGTTTTGGGCCAGCCGAGAACCAATACAAATAAAGTTCAATACCTTTATTATCATAAATCAGTCACAAATAATTATACATTTACAGTCAAAAAATCAAAGGTTACAGAATACAAATATGATAAGGGAAGAGGGGGGTTTGAGGAGAAATATCCCATCCACCTTTTCCCGTTTGTATTTACTAACAGACAAGACCCGGTCCAAAAGACAAGAAAGGGGGGGGGGGGGGATCAGAGATAGGCAATTTAACCAACCGGTAAATTTATTACTCTGGGGCAAGGGGTTACAATAAAGGGGGGGGGGGGGGGGAGAGGAAAAGCTAAGGTTCTCAAATGTCTCCCTTTAATCAACAAATTTAATGGGAGGGGGGAATGAACACAGTTACACAGTCCCGCTAGGAGAAGTCCCGTACAAGGAATATAATGCACCTTAATACTAGGTCGAACTAATTAAAAGGGTAAAGAAAAGATTAAATCTCCTTTCATTCAAAAAAACACACTAGGGCTGGCCATCCCACAAACACACACGCAGACTTACCAAAATGGTGAATTCTGTCACTCTAGGAATTATTTACCACAGCAGCTAATACCGTGGAATAATGGACTGGTCTTCTTATTTCTTCCGTGTCAGGCCCCAGATTTAACGAGGTAACAAATAGTCTCAAAAAATCGCCAGACGGTGAAGCGTAAAGGCTACTGTTGGTTTAGATAAAGTTCCTAATGAATGGCACAGGCACTTGGCTAAGCGTGAGGTATGGTGTGGTTCCTAAAATTGGCACAGCTGGGGAAGATAACTTTCTTTTTCCGTACTGTCACAAGTTAAAAACACTGAGGTAAGTTCTTCTTCGGGGGTGGGTAAAATCCACTGAATATACTTGACAGACAGTGTTCAGGTAGATCTATGTTCTTCTTCACAAATAGGGCAGTGAATAAAATATGTTCTGCTTCCAGTTTACTTTAAGGACTAGCCTATATGAACTAGTATTTTAAAAGTGTTTCTTGGGTTGCTTTATTCTCAGTTAAATTCAGAGGAGCGGGGCCCATTACAGGTCGCCACAAGTTTAGCTTTAAAAAAGTTCATATGTTACTGGAGTTATCGAATTGAGTTGGCAGAACTCTGTATATAATTTATAATTGCTGGGATGCAGGTTGAATGATCGTTCTGAATGAAAGATAATCAAAACAAGAAATGCATTACAAATCATATTATAATCTGACACGCGATAAATTACAGTTAGCCTATTTACTTTATTAGCGTCGTCAATTTAACAAATCAGGAAAACTCCCCGTGAGTTAAAAATAATCAAAAGCACATCTATCTATACAGAACTAAACTGTATTTACTAGTTATAATTCCCTTTAACGTCTGCAAAATTAATTTACGCGTTAATTGTATTAGGAAATACTTTTAGATGTAACATTTAGTTTGCACTAGAACTTTGAAAATGGGTTTATTTAATAAGGTTAAATTTACACCACAATCCAGTGAAATAACTAGACCACTGATCACTCGAAGCTAATGTATAAATTACCGTCTGCGCAGAAAGAATACACTCCAATAGTCAACGAAGGTAGATGAAATCTAGCAGGAATCCGACTAGGCTATATGCTAGTGCAACTAGGATTCTGTCAGAACGAACGATAAAATGCAGTTTTCGGAGTTCTTTATTTATACATCTCGAATGTAACTTAAATGGGACGTGATGAATTTTCACGCCTTTCTTGAAGTATAGCAAATCCGAGGTACAACGCCGTTGTGTTAACCGCTGTGTTTCCTCCGTTTTCCCCGGTCTACCGATCTTCTTCGTCTCAGGCTGCTCGCATAAGGGTGCGAAAATTTCTCGAGAAGCTAACTACGTTAGCTGAGAGTTCCCTGATTCTTTAGATCGTATACCGCTCCACGTTGAATTCTGAAGATCAGCCTGTCTTTGATGGTACCGCTGTTCTGAGAAGCTTTGGCAACTCCCACCAGGCGGGGCGACAGCCATGTAAGAAAATGAACTGCTGTTAATTGCTCTAGAAACAGGAGTGTCTCTGGCCACGTCCTCTTTTGAGCCGGCGTTAAGGAAAAGATTGCTATGAATCGTTCTCAGAGATGGTCGTGGGCGTGATTTAACCTCCCATCAAAGGCCATGCGATCTCAAAAGTTCACAGAAGATAGCAGGCTACATATTAATGATCCAGCGTGTAAAATTCTCGTGGAAATGCTGCATGCAGGTTAAAGTTACAATAGATGATCAGGGGTTCTAAAGTTATGAGAGGCCAATATTCTGTTATAATCCATCGAGTCAGGGAAATTCATTTGTCATACTTAGACGTACGTCACAATGTGTATATATATATATATATATATATATATATATATATATATATATATATATATATATATATATATATATATATATTCTACTTCGTTTCTCTCGTCTGGACCGCTCTTGCGAAAAGGGTCTTGTTGTTGTTGTTGTTTTGATGCGTTGATGGGTGGAGAGCGGGCTCTTATCATCTTTCCATTCTTGCCTCTTCTCATTCCATCTTGGTCTACCCTGTTCAACCTGAAAGTTGGTTATAATTGGGGTATTTAGTGTCATTTTATTTTCTAATTTTGTATTCAATTTAAATATCTATTGTCTTTTGCGGTTGCTGATTTTTATTTATATTATTATTTGTCCATTTTATTTTCTCTTTTGTGTTGTTTATAGATAACTATTGTCCTTTACACTTGGTTTTAATTTGTATTGGCATTTGTTCTTTTTGAGTTGTTGCCCTATTTTTTTCTATACCTCGTTGTCTTTCCTTGTCCTTTGAGTAGTTAGTTTTTTGTTAATGCTTTGTTAGTTCTTGCTGTTTAATTTTTATTTAGTTGGATATTTTTCCTGAAAAGTACTAACTGTTAAGGTTAAAAAGGGAGGTGATACTTTGTATATGGGTTGGTCACAGTAAACTAAGGGTTACATCGCTTGTATACTTGATTAACGGTGTATTGGGTTAACAAATATATGATAGAGGTCATAGTGTACAGATAGCGTCATGAGCGCTGGTCTGTATTGTTAGAACTGTAAATAGTTCGCACGGCTAGTCCGTGGAAGGGACTGAGCGGTGGTGAACTGCGAAGTCCCGTGACTGTTTAGGCGGGAGTTTTTGTGACCGCTTGGAGTCGGGTTCTGGCGTTGACAGAGTGAAGTCAACGAAGGTGTTTTTCTAAGTGTGTGTTCCCGACCAGTGTTCGGTAAAGATGTTTAGAGTGTTTTGCCATGTGTGTCTCGATGGAGACTTTTGTAACGGACTGTATTGAATAGTCTTTATGTGTTACATATTATGAAGGCCAGGATTTTGTACAGGCCGCATTTGAGTTAACTGCAGTAAGATGTTTATGGAACTATTATAAAGGCCAGGATTTTGTACAGGCCGCATTTGAGTTAACTGCAGTAAGATGTTTATGGAACTATTATAAAGGCCAGGATTTTGTACAGGCCGCATTTGAGTTAACTGCAGTAAGATGTTTATGGAACTATTACAAAGGCCAGGATTTTGTACAGGCCGCATTTGAATTAACTGCAGTAAGATGTTTATGGAACTATTATAAAGGCCAGGATTTTGTACAGGCCGCATTTGAATTAACTGCAGTAAGATGTTTATGGAACTATTATAAAGGCCAGGATTTTGTACAGGCCGCATTTGAATTAACTGCAGTAAGATGTTTATGGAACTATTATAAAGGCCAGGATTTTGTACAGGCCGTATTTGATATTAACTGCAGTAAGAAGTTTATGGAGCTATTAGGATGCTATTATGAAGGCAGTCCTTGAGGGATTTAGCTATTGTGCACGTTCGATGAGGAGTGCACTATTATTCTGTAATTGAGCTCTATGAAGAAGACATTAAAGAGTCGGAGACTTATCGACTTTATAAGGCCATATTTATAACTGCGGTGAAGGCAGTCTTTGAGGGATTTTGCTATTGTGGATGTTCGATGAGGAGTGCACCACGATTTATAATGGAGCTCTGTGGGGTGTTTTGAGCTTATGATTTGACTTACCTATGCTTTGTACTGTATGCGTAATTTTCGTCTGTGTTATCGTGACTGTGTGTGTAGCGTTAATAAAACTGTTCATTAACCATCACCAGTCGTTCTACGCTACATGGCTTCTATGTGTGTTACTGTGCTGTGACGAAAGAATGCACCAATACACACCCACTTTGAATAGTCAAGGCATAGTGACAGCAGCAACCAATATTTATATAATGTAGCGCTGGGTGGGCGTATACATACATATATCTATATCAGACAGATTCTTCAATTACCCACTGATATCAATGAACATAGCGGTATCAGTGGTGGCGTCCATTAACACTGATCTGTCTTTATTATCAGCATTCTGAATGGAACCTTTCTTGAATGAACATTGGCGTTTCTTTATCACTAACCGTATATGTTTTTCTTTGTTTTATGTATATATCTTTTAAGTATTGATTGGGCATCTCTTGGGGCATCTATACTTAAAACCTTATCACCTGTTAAGTCTATATTGTGATTTCTATAGTAAGTTTTTAATTCAAGTTTTTGTTGGTCATACTTTTTACAGTGGATCAGGTAGTGGTCTATGTCATTCTCTTGCTGACATTCTTGGCAGTGTGGTTCTTCTATCATAAAGTATGCTGCACTGAGACGGAGACGCCACAGTTTTTTGTTCGAAGGTATCTTTAATTCTTCTCTGACCTGGCACGTCCTCGTTGGTTCATTCAGCAGTTTGAACGCGTGTCTGCCTTTTCTACTTTCCTTCCATGTTGTCTTCCATTCTTCGTTTATAGTTTCCTTCACTTGGCTCTTGATCTCCGACCTTCCCAGTCCTGCTTTTATATTGTTTTTACTTCTTCTTCCATTCTTGGCGTTCTGGTCTGCCAACTCGTTGCCAGCAATACCTATGTGTGCTGGAACCCACACTAGCCTCACACTACATCCTCTGTTCCCTAGTGATGTATTAATTGCTAGAATTTCTTCCTTTATGTCTGGCCGGCTACATTTACCTGGGTGTTCTAGTGCTTGTAGTGCTGATAGTGAGTCTGTAAATATCGTAACAGCCTCTGGTGGGTTATCTTCGATTACACTGGCTAACAAAAAAAATTTTTTTTTTCTTTCTCTCACATTTCTATGTTTTTCTGGTCAATTTTAATGCGCTGTTTTTAAATCTGCAAAACGTTTTTCTCTATCAGGTCAGGATCTCAAGAAATACACAATTGAAATTTTTTAACAACGCATACAGTATTACAATATCATTCGTACAAAAAGTATAACAGTTTTGTAGGCTTGAATTTCTTTGCAGTCGACTTTCGTCGGTGAATGGCATGTGGTACATCGCGATGAAGCATCCAACAATAATCGGCAAGCATGGTCACACTCCACCGTCCTTGATAACGTGACTCCATTACGGCGATATCTTGATGGAATCGTTCTCCATGTTCATCGCTGACTTCGCCAAGATTGTCAGGGAAAAAGTCAAGATGCGAATCGGGCAAATGGATTTTGAGGGACATGTTACAGCCCATAATTCTGTATGCATCTATGCACTGCTTAACAATATGCACATAGTCGACAGATTTGTGATTTCCCAGAAAGTTATCAACGATCGATTAGAATGCCATCCATGCGCGAAGTTCACTACCATGTAACAAGTTCTCGAATTGTTTGTCTGCAGTAACTTTCCTAATCTGAGGTCCTACAAAGATACCTTCCTTTATCTTTGCATCGCTAGCTTGCGGAAACTTTTCTCGAAGATAAGTGAAAGCTTTGCTCGTTTTATCTAACGCTTTTACGAAATTCTTCATGAGCCCCAACTTTATATGTAACGGTGGTAAAATGATGCTGCCTTTGTTAACTAATGGCTCGTGTATTACATTTTTATGCCCGAGCTGCATACGATCCCTGATAGGCCACACCTTTCTTGCATAATGTTCCTGTCTGTTGCGGTTGTCCCATTCACATAGGAAGCAACAAACTTTAGTATACCCAGTCTGCATGCCCGTGAGAATTGCAATGACCTTTAGGTCTCCACAAATCCGCCATTGGTAGTCATTGTACTTTATTTTTGCTAAAAGTATAGCCATATTGTCATAAGTCTCTTTCATATGAACAGAGTAGGCGACTGTAATTGATGAAAATATATTTCCGTTATGCAATAACACGGCTTTTAGACTAGTCTTGGAAGAGTCGATGAAAAGTCGCCATTCGTTGACTATGTACTCATGACCGAGGTGCACCATTAGACCGTTTACATCTTTGCAATAGCAAATGTCATCATCCATCTCAAAGTATTGAACAAGTTCTCTGTGTCTATGACGAAATTTAGATATCGGAGTATTGGGCGCTAAAAGATTCCATTCTTTGAGTCGCAAACCGAGTAATTCCGCTTGTCCTTTGGTAAGAGCGAGATCACGTATTAGATCTGAAAGTTCTGAATGGTTAATTAAGTGAACACCATCATTCACCGGTATATAATCCGAGTCAGAATTAGTTTCTAAAGCAGGTAAACTATCACTTTCTGATGGTTCATTCACGTCCAACGGATATTGTTCTGGTGGAACTGGGATCGGACACGTGATTGGATCATGAGGCACTGGTTTCAAAACCGATTCAATATTTGGATAAACCACAGACTTTCTAGTTTTAAAAGTGAAACCATGGATATTTGTCAAGCAGAAGTAACAATCAGTAGCGTGATTTGTCGGTTCACGCCATATTACTGGCACTCCAAAAGGCATGGACTTATGCTTCGGCGATTTTCGTAACCAACCTGCCAATGTATTTGCACAAGTCGAACAAACTGCATTTGGCTTCCAAGATTTATTTGCATCATCAACTTTCGAATCGAAATAAAGTTCATATGCTTTCTTTAGTAATGGTGTAATTTTTTCTGGTGAACACGATCGGTAAAATATCCGCACACGTAACAGAACAGATCAGCCGAATTTCTACAACTTCTAGAAGCCATATTTCGCTCAGAATTATTTCAAAATACAGTAACTATTTGGAAAATAGCGTAACATATGTCATGCATCTTTTAGCAGTATAAAAAGTAGAATTATTTTGCATTTTATTAATTTTTAATAAGTTATATAGTAAAAATGAAACAGAGCAAATAACGGTTTCCCAAAAATATATTTATTCACAAATATTTTAAGAACCCGATGTGATAGAGATAAACGGATTTCAAATTTGAAATCAGCGCAAGAAACTGACCTAAGAACATTTATTCTTATATAAGAAAAAAAAATGTTGTTTGTCAGTGTTATTTCTTTCTAGACTTTTAAGAATTGCATGATGGTATAACACCAGAAATGGTTAAGTACATGGGAGCATCAGGCGACCTATTACTCTTAAAGGTCCTACAGGCAGCATGGTGCAACAAGACCATACCAAAGGATTGGGAGATTGCCATCATAACACCAATTTTCAAAAAGGGTGACAATCGACAATGTGGAAACCATAGAGGCATATCCCTTCTCAGTGTCCCTGGTAAAATCTACTCTAGAATCCTAGAGCAGAGACTCCGACGCCTAGCTGAGCCACAATTGGATGAGGTCCAGTGCGGATTCCGAGCAAACCGAAGTACTCAAGACCTAATCTTCACACTCAGACAGCTGAGTGAAAAGGCCCTTGAGTATAAGAGTGAGATCCATCTTTGTTTCATAGATCTGGAAAAGGCGTTTGACAGGGTCCCCTGGAGCAAACTTTGGGACTGTTTGGCAAGGAAGAATATTCCAGCACCTCTGATTCATGCTATACAGAGCTTCTACAAGTCTTGCAGAAATTATGTGAGGACAGCAAACCATAAGTCAGAAGAGTTCAGGACCACCACTGGTGTAAGACAAGGTGATATCCTGTCACCTTATCTTTTCATACTCCTCATGGACGATGTCATCAAGGCATGTAAGGAGAGAACAAGAAAGTATTCAGTGGGGTACTGGAAGATGAGACAGGTCTATATTTCGGAGCTGGCATTTGCTGATGATGTTGCCCTGATTGCTAAATCAGAGGCACATCTCCAATCCAACCTGCAAGTCTGGAAGGAAGAGCTGGAGAAGAGAGGGATGGTCATAAGCAGCTCTAAAACAAAATCCATGGTGATATCACGAGAAGAAAGAAAACATCAGATTAAGTTGGGAGAACAGGTCCTGGAGCAGGTCGACCACTTTAAATATCTCGGAGCTATTATAGACCGAAAGGGAGGCATCAAAGAAGAGTTGGCCACTCGAAAAGCAGCGGCTGGGAGACTTTTTCAGGCCATAAATCGTGGATTCCTCAGCAAGAAAGAGGTTGGTAAGAAAACGAAGATGGCTGTATACCGCTCCACCTATGTCCCAGTTTTGACATATGGATGCGAGTCGTGGGCAATGACTACAACCCACAAAAGCCAGATCCAAACCTCAGAAATGAGGTATCTGAGGAAAGTGGTTGAAGTAACAAGAAGAGACATGGTCCGCAACCAGACGATACGTCAAGGCCTGAAATCCCATCCGCTGCAGACCCAAATAGAACAGTCCCAACTAAGATGGTTTGGCCATGTCTGCAGAATGGGAGAAGATCGGCTACCACGACAAGCATGGGAAACAAAGAGCCAGGGATCCAGACCTCCAGGACGACCCAGAGTTCGCTGGGAGGACAACATTAGACAATCTTTGAAGGACCGAGGACTAGAATGGAACCAGGCCAGGAAGAAGACAGCTGATAGAATGGTCTGGCGCTCTCTCTTCCAAACCTCTACACCTCACGGTAGAAGGGGAACGACTAAGTAAGTAAGTAAGTAAGACTTTTAAGAATTGCTACCATCTCTGCGGTAAAAATCGATGCTCCTTCCGTTACACTGTAGCTCTTTTTAATTCCCCATTGTGGTATTACAACTCCAGCACCTAGTTGCCCACTATCACCCTTGGATCCATCAGTGTAGACGGCCAGACTTTGTTTAGTTAGTTGATCTATGAACTTTCTACTTATCATTTTGGCTTCCTTATCTTCTATGTTTTGTTTGATCTTTTCAGTGAGTGAGTAGTCTATGATTGGTGTTTTTAGTTCCCAGGGTGGTATTTTGCTTCTGTATTTATTACTATTTTCAATTGTGTTTGATAGTTCTTTGAACTGCGTTAGGTCTTCTATAGTTCTCCACCCTGATGGATATCTATCTTTATTAAGGGAGCGTCCCATACACTTGGTTGGTTTTTGACAAATGCTTTATGTGCTGGGTGGGTCACTTCTTGTGCTATTTTACTCCAATAATTTAATCTCAGTTCTTTCCGTCTTAGACCAAGGGGAGGTATGCCGAGAGCTACTTCTAGAGCTTCTACTGGTGTTGATATAAATGCACCTGCAATGGTTCTCATGGCTGCATTTTGAATCCTGTCAAGTTTTGCTTTGTTAGAAGCTGCAGCTGAGTAATAGACTATGCTGGCATAATCCAGTTTCCCCCTGATGAAAGACTTGTAGAACATAGCATTATTTTATTGCTGGCCCCCCATCCATTATCTTTTACAATCCTTAGTATATTTAGGGGTCCCCTACAGCTTTCTACCAATTTGTCTATATGTTTATTATAATTTAGATGTTTATCTAAAGTTATGCACAGAAATCTTGTTGTTGAGGAGGTACATATTTTCTGTCCCTTAATGGTTATATTGATTTTGTTATTTTTTTTTAAAAATTTCCTTTGCTGAAAATCATACCTACTGTTTTGTTTACATTAATTTGGAAGCCCCAACTTTTCATCCACTCTGAAACTTTGTCTATTTGATTTTGAAGTTTTTTGTAAACATGGTCCAAATTTTTTCCAGATCGCCAAATGGCACAGTCATCTGCAAATTGTGATACTGCATTCTTTAATTCATTAAATTCATCTGCTAAATCATTTACAGCTATAGTGAAAATTGAAGGAGAAATCACTGATCCTTGAGGAATCCCATTCTGTTGTTCATATATTTCTGACCTATCATTATTCACATGTACAGCAAAATACCTGTCCTGTAAAAAGTTTTCTAGATACCTATAGGTTTTACCAGTAATGCCAATCTTTTTCATTTTGTAAAGAGCTCCGTCTCGCCAGCATTCATCATATGCCATTGCGACATCTAGAAAGACTGCCACTGTTTTTTTCTTTCCTCTTGAACCCTAGCTTTACATCATGTTCTAATCTTACAAGCTGGTCTACTGTACTTCTGTCTGCTCTAAACCCTGAGTGGTTTGGGCTTTATAACTGATTTTTTTCTAGGTAGAATTTAACTCTTTTATTCACATCAGTTTCCAGTATTTTACCTAGTTGTGATGTTAAGGATATAGGCCTATATGAACTTACATCATGGGCTTCCTTATTGGGTTTTAGGATGGGTACTATCATCGCTATTTTCCATGCTTTTGGTATCTTTCCTAAGCTCCAGATTTTGTTATAAAGGAAAGTTATTATGTTTATAGTTCTTTTGGGTACTTTCTTAAGGATTTCATAGCTAAGTATATCTTGTCCTGAGGCAGTATTAGATTTATCTTTTATTGCATTAGTTACCTCTTCCTCTGTTATATCAGCATCTAAATAGTTTGTTTCATCTATCTGGTCTGTTAGTTCTTTTGAAAACTGTATCCTAAGTCTTTCTCTTCTCTCATTTTCTTCCTGTCCAAGACTACTTTTTGCACTGACTTTATAGAAATACTCGGCAAGGGCATTAGCTTTTTATTTATCTGTTTCTGCTCTCTTTGGTAGTTTGATTGTTGGCATTATTGTTTTCTTATTGTTCCCTTTGATTGCCTTAAGCTTTTTCCATACTTCTCTAATTTGAGTGCTAGGTTTAAGTGACTGACAAAACTCCTTCCAGTTAGTTTCTTTAGTTTTAAAAATTATTCTGTTAGATTCATTCCTAATAAGTTTATACTCCTCATAGTCTTCTTCTGTTCTGTTATTTCTATATTTTTGCAAGGCCCTTTTTCTTCTCTTATGAATTTCTGTACAACTTTTATTCCACCAGGCAACTGGTTCTTTATTCCATTGAGTTTCTCTTTTCTTATTAATGTTATTTATTGGTTTAAGGTGCTGTGGCATATTTTTATTTGGTATATATTTTATTGCTATTTTCAGAATTTCATTGGTCAGTGTTTCTGCCCACAAGTCAGTATCATCTGATTCCATGTCTTTATATTCCATCACCTCCAGCTCTGATTGGAAAGCTTCCCTGTTTGCTTTTTTATAGATGAAGGTAGGTTTCTCTGGTTCTGGGTTTGGAATGACATTTTCATGCATGGTTATTATAATGGGCAGATGATCTGAGTTTGTGTCTTGTAACACTTCCCAATTTACATTTGCTAGGTTGTTAGTTGCTATACTTATGTCTATTGCTGAGTCTGCCCTATTAGCTTGTGGATTAATTCTAGTTGCAGATCCATCATTTAGTATTAGTAGTTCATTGTTTTCTATGAAATCAAGTAGGCATTTTCCTGCATTATCTGCACGTTGTCCACCCCAAGCATAATGATGGGAATTAAAATCGGCTACTATGATTGTTTTGGGGCCTAGTCTGATGCTTATGGCTAGTATTTCTTCTTCTTTAATTGTGCCATCTTTAGCATATACATTTAGAATTGTTAGATTGTTTGGTTCAGCTGCTATAGTAACCTGGATACCTTCTATATTCCTGATCGCCCGTCGCCATACAAGCAACCACTTCCGTCTACTACAGGGGTAACACGCATTTTTGCTTACCTCAAACTACACAAGCCTGATACGTCCTTTTTAGGACGAGACACAGTGGAGACATCCTTCGAACTACCCAAGTTCTCAGATAAGTTGATATTTTTTTTATCCATCTTCAGTGTTAGCTTATTGCAGTTAATTTTAGAAATTAAAAATAATAGAAATTAAATAGCGCCACGTGGCAATTGCTTGAGTGAGATCAGGCAGCCATCTTGAAAGACATTTTAAGTGGTGATTTAATTTATATTTCTGTTGTTAGTATTAGAGTAGGCCTATTGTAGTTAAGGTTAAGTATTAGGGGACTATTTAATTTAAGAATCGTAGTGGGGAAAAGATATATATAACAAAATAAGCCAAAAGCCAAAGATTACAAATAATAATATTCAATCATCAAAATATAATTCAAAGACAACAAATAGTAGCATACTAAAAGACAGGGAAAATAACCAATGGCAGTATTCACCAGAAAACAGTCCGGGGAAGGAAAAACGATGGCCAAAACTCCAGAAAAAGACAAAACTTCAAACCTGACAGTAAGAAACAGGACCACGAACCCTGAAAGCAGTAAAACAGAAACAAAGGACACGATTGAAACAATAATGGAAAATCAGGAAGGAGGCGCGGAAGGAAAAACAACAAAAAGCAGAATCAATAAAGGGGAAAGCTCAGGAAACAGGACAACGAACAAAAAGATAGAACCAAGGAAAGATGACACTCAGAAAAACACAACAAAAAGAAGTCATGGAAACAGAGGAGAAAATGAAGAACACACCAACCGAAAGGAAACCCCCCAAAAAGTCAAAATAACACAAATAGCTGGAACAGAAGCCACGCTTCGATCCCTCCCGGACGACAAAATCTTGGTGATCCTGGAAAAAATCATTGACAAAAAAGCCATTGCCAAAATACAAAAACACAAGAGTGGAATAATACTAACACTAAATGTAACAGGAAAAACAAAAAAATTTACTACAAGAACTTCAGGACAAACCAAAAATGATCCAACTGGCCCACAACATCCAAATAGAAATAGACATTGCAAAAGAAACTAGAAAATGTGTTGTTAAAGGGGTAAACCCAGCCCTTTCAGATGAGGACGTTCTAAAGAACCTGGCCAAACAGAACCCAGAGTTTAAGCTGGTGCACGTAGAACGAATAAAAGTGAAAGGGAGTATCGTAACCCCAGTGGTAGTGATAACAACAGAAGGTAGGGAACCCCCCAAGACGGTACTATTTGGGAAAACACAAAAAAACACAGAAGCCTTCATTCCCCCAGTGTTGCAGTGCTCCAACTGCATGAAGTTTGGCCATGGTCGCCACACTTGCACGGGGAAGGCAGTATGTAGGTTTTGTGCGGGGGCACACCCTTTCACGCAATGCGAAAAGGCAAAGTCAGATACTGACTATAAAAAGGATAACGCAAACAGAAAATGCATTAAAATTGCAAAGGAAACCATAGCGCCAGATTCCAGGGCTGCCCAGTATATCAGCAGACCAAAAAAGCACTGAGGGAAGCTATAACAACCCAAACCACTTTCAAAACGGTCATTAAAGAATTAAAGGAAAATGATACTTATACGAGCAATAAAGTTATAACAGAAATTAAGAGTGTGCAAGAAGATGTCAAAATGATTAAGGCACAGATGGCAAAAGAAAGTAAGAACAAGTTAGAAAGTAATAAAATAGTACCAAAAAACCAGTCAGATGATTCAACTACATCCTCGAACGACAGAAGTGCACTGAAAAGTGCAGAAGCAATGCTTCAAGAAGTGAAAGCCATACAGCACCAAATTTCCCAGGATATAGCTAAACTGACTGTACTGAAAGAAGAAAATGAAATAATACTAGTCAAACTGTCTGAACTAAAAGAAGGAAGTGAAATAATACTAAAAAGAATGGAAAGTGAAAGACAGGAGATTAACATAGGGAGAGAAGGGAATGTAGCATTGGATGAAAATAGGAAAGTGGTCAAAAAGAACAAAAGGCAACAGGAAAACAAAAGCAACCTAGAAGAAACTATCAAAGAAACTATCAAAAAACGATTTGAAGCGCTTTTACCACACTTAGCGGAAGAAGTTAGAGATAAAATGACAAGTATAAATGAGGATTTTCTTGAGAACTTGATTGACAATGGGTCCACAAGTACAGGAAATGCAGAATAAGAGCAAGTTTGATAGCTAACCAAAATAAAAGGTATACTAGATGATGTTAAAATTCAATTTAGAAAGACTTAGAATTATACAGTGGAATTGTAGGGGTATCAAAAAGAATTTTGCACCCCTACTATCAGAGACAGGATTAACTACTGATATATATGCTCTTCAAGAGACCCATTTAAACCCAAATAGTAGATATAGTTGTAAGGGCTTTAAGATACTTAGACACGATAGGAAAGAAGGTAGAGGAGGTGGTGTCGCAGTCTTAGTTAGCGAAAAATGTAAAATCATAGACTGGGAAGTATTGAAAAGGGTCTTCGCCGGCAAACTGCTCTATATACGCGCCCTGGCCATATCACCCGCGGCGTAGTGATTTACGCTCGCGCTATCGTGAAAAGGCCGGCTCGTGCAGGACTATTTACTGGGTTCTTTGAAATACTTGTAAACAGCTAAAATAAACACAACAATTTACGTAGGGTGTTAACTACGTGGATATGGAAATGAAGGCATTATTATGGCCCTCTTGAAGAGGCGAAAACACAAAAATGAACTTCAGGGCGATTTTGGGGCGTTTATTATGCCCCATCACATATGTCCCCCATGAAGATGTTGTGGTCCCCACAACCTACTCTCCGTCGTTGGCCCTGCTCCTGAATCTTTCTGAGCGGCGAGGCTTGGGGCTCAGATTCTGAAGGAGGTAGCAGCCTGGTTGGGGACCCTTTTGGTCGTCATGTTCCTCGTCAAACGTTGTCGGGCGGGCAGTTGCTGTAGGAAGACCGAATGATGGATCTCCTTGCCCATGCTCTGCGTCTCTCTCTTCACTTCTCCGTAGCTCTTGCGCCGCCACCCTCATTTTCGGATCTTCGTTGTCTGCTGGTATTATCACATAAGGACCACCGCTAGCGTCTGGAACTGCTGCTACAATAAATTCTTTGTTTGACCAAACGTCTTGTATCTTGGCCCTGTCAGTTTAGTGCACTCTTTTCCGCACTCTTTCGCCCACACGTAATGGTGCGGGTCTTGGAAGCTGATTACTTCTCTCCCTCCTATCAGCCGCCATTTTCTGCATTCTCTCTGCAGCTTCTTGGAGTGCTACTCGTAACCTCTCTAGGTGACCTTGCAGCCACAAATCAGTTGTCTCCGACTCCTCACCTGGGCGCGTGCCTATCATGAAGTCAAGAGGAAGCCTTGATTCTCTGCCGAAGAGGAGGTAGTATGGTGAGTACCCTGTCGAAGCGTTGGGGGATGGAGTTGTAAACCATAACCACCTCAGCTAGGTGCTCAGACCACCTTCGCTTCTGGTTGACTGTCATGGGTCTCAGCAAATCCTGCATGGTCTTGTTGAAACGCTCGCACTGCCCATTACCTTTAGGATTGTTTGCAGTAGTGCGGCTCTTGTCGACTCCATATATCCTGCACAGCTCTGCGACTATCGCTGATTCGAAGTTCCGGCCTTGATCAGAATGTATCCTCTGAGTAGTTCCGAGATACTGGAACCACTTCTCCACCAGGGCTTTGGTGACTGTAGTTGCTTTTTGGTCTCTTGTTGGTATGGCAATCGTGTACTTGCTGAACACATCTGTCAGCACTAATACATTATCAAACCCTTTAGAATCCCGCTCTAGCAGTGTGAAATCCATTGCTACCACCTCGAGTGGCCTGGAGGCAATCAGGTTTCAAGATGGCCCATGAAACTTCAGCTGAGGTGCTTTGGCAATGTTACATCGGTTGCTTCTGCGACAAAACACTTAAACATCAGCTGTGATGCCTACCCAGAAGCACCTACTTCTCAGCAACTGTAGCATGCGCTCTCTTCCCTGATGGCCCACCCTGTGAGCAGAGTCCAGTATCCGTGGTTTCATGGACTCACTATTACCAGTTGTTTTATGCTGGATCCATCTGACCCCTTCACTGTCCGGTATAACAACCCATCTGTCACTTCGAGCCGGTTACTCTAATTAAGTAGTTTCCTTGCAGCCAAGGGGATTTTTCGAGCATCTCTTCCTGCAGGTCTGGTGCCATCATTTACAATCTTCCTAGCCATCGCTACCACATCATCAGCTCCCTGGAGATTTATCAATTCCTCATGCGAAATGGTAGGAAATGCTTGAGTGGTTTCTGGTGCTGTAGATGATTCGGCAGGTACCCTTTCACTGATATCTTTCTGGCTTGTTGCTGCCATTAGCCCTATCTCATGCGGTATCTGGGTAAACCCTCTGACAATCTCAGCTGTTATGCCACTTATTGCAACATCTGCATCATCCTCCAGTTCTTCGCATGTGGTCTCAATAGGAAAGCGGGACAAATAATCTGCATTTCCATTGGCTTTCGCTGCCCGATGTCGGATTGTGTAGTTAAGCATAGCCATCTGGGCCATCCATCTCTGCTTTATGGCTCCCAGTTTAGCTTTCTCCCAGAAGGCCAGACCTCTGTTGTCTGTAAATACCTCTACTTGTGATCCTAGCTGGAATCCTCTGAACTTCTCAGTTATGGCCCACTTAAGACCCAGCAGTTCCAGCCTCATACTGCTTTTTGAGTTTCTTTCAGAGGGTCGAAGTGTGCGACTTGCATACGCCAAGACTTTCTTTGTTCCATCTTGCACTTGTGAAAAGATTGCTCCTAATCCTTCATATGA
Organism: Oreohelix idahoensis; assembly: GCA_024509875.1. Classification (NCBI taxonomy): domain Eukaryota; kingdom Metazoa; phylum Mollusca; class Gastropoda; order Stylommatophora; family Oreohelicidae; genus Oreohelix; species Oreohelix idahoensis. The sequence goes on along the minus strand of JAMPIV010017265.1, from coordinate 115,670 downwards.
TGCATCCACCTTCAGGATAAACGGTAGCGAGAAGTTAGGGAACCCTAGTAGTGGTGTGGAGGTTAGCACCTTTTTCAGTGTCTCAAAGGCTACAACACACTCTTCGGTCCATAACTCTCCTATGGGTGACTTACTCCGTCTTTTAGTCTGCATGCCTTGATTGAGCGCAGCTACTAAATCATGTGGCGGTTTGGCTATCTTTGCAAAGCCCGGCACAAATCTGCGGTAGTAACTGGCCAATCCCGAGAATGACCGTAACTCAGTTTGGGACCGCGGTGCAAGGGCCTCTTGAACAGCCTTCACCTTGTCTTCCATAGCTCCTATTCGGGAGCCGCGCTAGCGTAGTGGTTACAACACCGCTCTGGCGACCGGGTGATACAGGATCAAACCCGGGCGACGGCATTTGAGGATTTTTCGTCGACCGGGATTTGGACTGGATTAACTCGAGACCTGGCGAGGACATTTGAAGGAGTGTCGTCGACCAGGGACTGGCGGCTCCTGAGCCGACCCAGCTGCAATGGGTACCTCCGAAATCGGCGAGTATTTGCCTGAATGGCGAGGGACACCTGTCTCTGTACAAGAAATGAAGGGATACTCACGTAAAATCAATGTCAGGTTAGACATAAAATAATAACCTGAGATTTCGCCATGAGTATTAGCGGGCGAACGAAAAAAAAAAAAAAAAAAAAAAAAAAAAAACTCCTATTCCATCTGCTGATATAGTATGCCCCAAGAACTCAATCGTTCTCCTAAACAGCTTACACTTTTCTCCATTCAACTTCAGCCCTAGCTGGCGTAGTTTAGAGAATACTTTCTCCAATCGGCTCAAATGGTTAGTGAAGTCAGCGGAGTACACTAAAATGTCATCAAGGTACACTAGTATCAGCTGGAACATTAAATCATGCATACTGCTCTGCATTGATCGCTGCAAGGTGCTGGCAGAGATGGCTAAGCACATAGGCATCCTGGTGTATTCATAAAGTCCAAAAGGGGTAGTGAAAGCAGTTTTCTCTTGGTCTTTCTCATCCATTGCTACTTGATAGTAACCACTTGCCAGATCAAGCGATGAGAATATCTTTGCTCCTCCTAGCGCATTCAGGTACTCATCTACTCGGGGCAGTGAGTAGGCATCCCTCTTCATCTTGCTATTGAGTGCTCTGAAGTCTACGCAGAGTCTAAGCCGACCATCCTTCTTCCGGACCAAAACTATTGGAGAGGCCCAAGGACTGCAACTCTCCTTGATAATTATTTGTTTGTCAAGCAGTCCTTGTAGGTAATCATGTACCTCTCTGTAGAAAGCAGGGGGGATTCTCCTGTAAGCTTAACTGGGGTGTCATCTGTTAATGGGATGGTGTGCGTTATCCTATCAGTGTGTCCTACATCTGTCTCATCTGTGGCAAACAGATCGGCATAGCGGCTCAACAACACTCTTACTTCCTGCTCTTCAGCCTCACTGTCCTCAAATCCGGTAAGGTCAATTGGGCACATCTCTTGCTCTGGATTCATATATGGTGGACTTGCTGACATTTCCACCTCTTGAGCCCCTACAACTCTGAAATATGTGCTCTATTCCACCCCAGCTTCTGCCAGTACTCCTACTTGTGTCCCAGGAGCTAAAAACAAGTCCTCATCACCCAAATTTATGGCCTGTATACCACAGGACCCACCTCTAAGAACAGTCAATGTATGACTTATAATCAGCCCAGTGTGCTCTCTGTTAGGCTCAAAGAGAAAAGTCCTTTCTAACTGGCCGCCTCTTCTGCACTTGACTGTTATGACCATGATTGATCGAGCCAGTATGTGAGTTGGCTTTCTCCGAGACACCCATACTTTCATAGAGTCTGATTTCTGAGTCATCGTCTGATCCTTTGTGGGGTCCCATTTCAGTATGTCATGTATGTTTGGGATTTCCACAAGGACATTAGTGCCTATGATTCCTGGTGTCTTTTGCTGGTTTCAAGACCCTTGTACCTCCCTGACAACATAAACTCCCCAGTTTTTCACTATTGTGCACCCAACTTGTATGTCCACAACTAAGTGACCAATATATTGGATGGTGGCACCATTTACTGCTGTCAGACTCACCCATCTACTCTCATCCAAAGGGAGCCCTCCGAGCATCTCCCTGAAACATTGCTCTGTGATGGTAGACACCTGTGATCCTGTGTCAAACACGCAGTTGATCTCTTTTCCTTCCATCAACACTACCCCTTCAGGCCGACCTTCTATCATCTTGATCCTGTCTTCTTGGTGCTCTCCCTTTGCATTGTTTTCTTTAAACTCCTGAGGATTTGGTCCGCTGCTGGTAGACATTTTCTGTGACGGTCGACTCTCTAACCTTCATTCTGAGTGGCGGCCATTCTGCCTGACTCAACTTTGGGTGATGTCTTAGCCGCAGAGTTACTGAGCATACAGCTCGCTACTAGATGTTGTGCTGACTTGCATTGGAAACATCTTCTAGGTAGAGGACCACGTGGACACCTGGCAGCTATATGATCCCCAAAATCAGTGCAGTTATAGCACCTGATTCTCCGGGGGCCATTCGATACACGAGGTTTCTTTCTGCTTCTGTACCTGCGGTTGTTCTCGTGGCGTCTAGAGATGGTCCTCCTGTTAATGACCCCCACCTGCCGCACCAACTGCTCAGTCTCCCTATCATTTGGAGAAACAGGCCCTTTCCTTCCATTTACATTCCTCCTCATCATCTCAACCCGTAACCCGTCATGGGTCGTAGGGGTGCCATGGTGGAAGCATCAGCAGACTGGGTCCTCCACTGCTCTCTATCCTCAGCAATGCGTACAATTGTGGAAAAACTGTGTCCTGCCCATTCTTTGATGTTATCAGCCCAGGATTTTCTTTGCCTTCCTCTTCTCCGTTTACCTTCGACTGTTCCCTGGAGGATCGTTTTCGAAAGGGAGTCATGACGAGTTACATGCCCAAACCAGGCAAGCTTTCGACGTTTCACTACTGACAAAAGTGGTTCTTGCTGGCCTGCATAGGTGTTTATTTTCTCTCTAACATAGACATTTGTTTTGTGCTCTTTATAGCAAATGCGCAAAATTCTTCTATAACATTTATACTCAAAAGCCTGAATCCTTCGCTCCGTATCTGCAGTGAGTGTCCAGCCCTCACACCCATACAAGAGAATAGATGGTATAAGTGATTTGTATAATGTGATCTTCACAGGAAAACTGATGTTACTTTTCCAGATCACATTCAGCCTTGTCATGGCAGCTGAGGCCATCGCAAGTCTTGTCTTGATTTCTTTACTTGATCTTCCATCACTACATATAGTGGACCTCAGATATTTAAAGGTGTTAACTTCTTCTAACGTTTGCCCATTTAACGTAATGTTGGTCGCAACATGTTTCTTATGGCTATTCACCAATATCTTGCTTTTTTTCTATATTAATTTCCATCCCATACGTTCTTGTTACTTTCTCCAGTCTAGAGGTAAGGTCTTGAAGTTCTGATTCTGTTCCAGCTATAAGATCGATATCATCAGCAAAACGTAGATTGCAAAGAGGTCGACCTCCAATCGATATGGTTATTTTATAATCGTAGAGAGCCTCCTGCATAATATGTTCTAGATATATATTAAAGAGCACTGGGGACAGGATACATCCCTGGCGAACTCCTACAGTTGTTTTGAAAAATTCTCCAATGTCATTGCTTGCAAAAACAGCACTGCTTGCGTCCTCGTATAGTGCTTCAATGATACAAGGGGATTGACATAAGTCTTGGGCCTGACCATGAACGAGTCACAGGAGGAAGAAGAAACGTGGCACATTTAAAGTTCATCATATTTGCACTGAATGTGTGAAGTACGCGTTTGTTTCTTCAATGGGTTTTCCCGCTACGATGCACGGCGCAATGTACCCTATTGACCGGATCTGCTGCTCCAAAGATTTGACAAAACAATTGAAAACAAGGAGGCCAGAGCTGTGATAAATTTTCTGATGTTTCAGGGAAAAACACCAACAGAAATACACAGGGAGATGGAACCAATGTTTCGTGATTCTTGTCCTTCATATACTTCGGTAAAAAACTGGTGTCAACAGTTTAAGTGTGGCCGCTCAAATGTTGCTGATCTGCCAAGATCTGGTAGATCAGCCTGAGAGTGCAACCATGAAAATGCAACAAGAGTGAAGGAAATCATTGACCAGGATCGAAAAATGACAATTGTGGAGTGTTGCTGCCGTTTTTGCAGCAGTTGTTGCAGGCCGGTTTCTCTTCTGTTAACCCTGGGTTATATCTTGTAAAATATTGTTCCATTTTTATTATTATTAAATCAGTTATTAATCTCTGGCCATTTTGCATTGCTTTGGTTTTTTTCTTGTTCATTCAATTATTCTTCATCGTGCTTTTGGTGATGATCATGCGAATATGGGTTATAACGTAGTGAACAATATCGATACTTGAATTGTGAACTTCAATTGACGTAATAAGTCCTTCCTCGAGTCCACACATTTTTAATATATATTTTTACACGTAAGACAATCCATAGAGATTGATCATGAAAAAAAATACATTATATATTACATTTGGTTCCTACATCGTAGATGCTATCTATGCATCTCAGTCCTTGTCCAATAATATGAATTACTATAGTCAGAACGTCATAACTATATGTACGCGCGGTTGGTGAAACCCAACGGCCGACAGTGAGATTATGCGTCTGGCAATATAAACGAATATGGACTATTAATTCTTCCTTCCTTGAATTTAGTTAATTTACTAACCTCTATAAATTCCTCTCTTCATAATAATATTGGACTGACCCATGTCCGTACTGTAATAACAGATATGCGGCAATATCATGCCCAACCACTGGAAGGATTAGAGGACACGTCTATTCAGTTCGACGGTCAACACAAAAAGGGGTCCGGTAACCTAGTCACCCAGCGTGACCTTACCGACGCCAACAAGTCATAAATCGATCGGGTGTATAGCGTTCAATAGTATACTAATTGTTTACATTATTTTAAATGCTGTAACCCCTAAAATTGCACGCTGCCAACCTATAGCAGACGATGCCAATTCAAATACCGTAACAATTCAGGATCGAAAAATGACAATTGTGGAGATAATAATAATAATAAACTCTTTAAGCACCAAACACGGCGCATAAGGCAGAAACCAGTGCTCTCCAGGTTGTTCGTTGTGACGCCACTCCTCTTAGCTCTTGCACATTATTTAGGCCCAACGTTCTTCCTTCTCTTATTATTGTTCTTCTGAGTGTTTCTTTTGGTCTTCCTTTTTTCCTCTTACCCTCAGGAACCCAAGTGAGCGCCTGTAGTGGTATTCTGTTGTTTTGCATTCGTAGGACATGACCGATATATGACCATCGTCTTTTCCTTATATAGTCGGAGACATATTTCTGCCTAGAGATAGCTAGTAGAGTAAATCTAAATGAAAGAACAGTTTATAGAATTTTACACAACAGACTGAACATGAGAAAAGTGTGTGCACGCTGGGTTCCGCGACTGTTGACACGTGAACAGAAGCAAACGAAGGTAAAGTGCTGTCAACAGTTGCTCAAAAAGTGTCTGTCAAAAAATTTTTTGGAGACCATGATCACAGTAGATGAGACTTGGGTACACCATTATGACCCCGAATCCAAAATTGCCAGCGTGCAATGGAAAACCCCGGGCTCCCCAACACCTGTCAAGCCGAGAGTGCAGAAATCTGCAGGAAAGGTGATGCTGACTGTTTTTTGGGGACGGCAAAGGTGTCCTTTTGAAAGATTATCTGCCTCGTGACAACACTGTTAATGGACAGTACTATGCAGATCTTCTCACCAAACTAAGAAAAGTTGTGATCAGGAAACAAGGGATAACGCGCACTCAGAATCTTCCTTTGCTTCAAGACAACGCGCCCTCTCACAAAGCACGGCTTGTGCAGCTAGCAGCCAACGATTTGAATATTGAAATTCTTCCACACCCACCATATTCGTCAGATTTGGCTCCATCAGACTTTTTTCTATTCCCAAATCTTAAAAAAAACAGCTAAAAGGAAATCATTTTGACAGCGATGAAGAGGTTATACTGGCATGTGATGACTGGTTTAGTTTGAAAAATAGGGTGTTCTACTCCCAAGGTCTTTTCAAGGTCAAGCAGAGATGGCAGAAGTGTGTCAATTCAGACGGTGGCTATATTAAAAAGGAATAAACATTATACAAAATTTCAGCTCTCTGTGACATGTCCTTCATGGTCAGGCCCAAGACTTATGTCAATCCCCTTGTATCTATGATGTTGGTATCAAAATTGAATTTTCTCATTATTTGCCATAAGCCTTCATGCCAGACTCGATAGAAGGCTTCCGTGAAATCGATGAAGTTATGGTATAAATCGTGTTGATGCTGGAGATGTTTTTCGATCAGTAATCTAATATTGAAGATTTGTTCTGAGGTACTTCTTTTTGGTCTAAAGCCAGCCTGTTCCTCGGACAAGATTTCTTCTGATTCCTGTTTTATTCGGTTCAAAAGTATCCTTAACATCACTTTACTTGGATGACTAATAAGGCTAATGGTTCTGTAGTTCTTGCACATTTTTAGATTTCCTTTCTTTGGAAGCGGTATTACTAATGACTGCGTCCACTCTTTTGGCCATTTTTGTGTACTCCATATCTTCTGGCAAATTGTTGTCATGATTATTACTGTATCTGGGTCTCCATATTTCAAGAGCTCTGCTGGGATATTATCCACACCCGGTGACTTCCCTCCTTTTATCGAACATATAACCTCTTCCACTTCTTCCCGTAATATTGCTGCATTTCCGAGTTCCCTGTTTTCGCACTTAGTGTTGTTTAATATGCTATTGTCAGTGTCGAGTTTACAGTTATATATACAGTTATGTTTTTTACAGTTATGATAGAGTTCCTCCTCTTGCCAACCTGTAATTGCCTTCCACATCTACCTGCACTCTTTTTTTTGAGTCACAACGCTCCCCTTCCACAGCCTGACTCCCAGCCACGGAGGGGTCTAGTTTATTTGAACTGAAAGCATTAGATGGTCCTTGCTGGCCTTCTCTGTCTGCCTTGCATTTCAGCCATCTGGAGCTTCAGCTGTGCGACCTCTGCTCTGAGTTGCTCCACTTCGGTGTTTCCTTCTTGGTACCTGGATGCCATTTCTTCGTCGGATGCTGTGACTGAGGCTATCCCAGCTCTTGCTGTTTGACCACTCCCAGTCCATCTCAGAGTATAATCTCTTATGGACACAGATGATACTGCAAGCTCGTGACGGACTCTGTCCTCCATCATTCTTCGCGTCAAGTCGTCCCTCAGACTGGCAAAAAAACTGGTCCCTTAGCACTGTTTCGTCAAACTTGACACCATTGGCTTTCTCCTGCGCCTCCGCTGCCTGCTCAAATATCTCATGCAGCCTATGGACAAACTCACGCACTGATTCCCTTGGCCCTTGGTGAGCTGAATAAAATAGCGCCATTAGCTCTTGGGTGCGCCTCGATTCCCCATACACCCTAAGTATGGCCTGATGCATTGCCTCCGATTCATTGTCTCTTACTTGTATCCGCAGCTCCCTGCGGACAACTGGGGTCACACTATCGAGGATCACATCGGCTCAGTCCTCCTTACTCATGTAGCCGGACCTCCACGCAGCTCTAACCTCCCTTGCATAGTTTTCCGCGTTTGGCAGCGAACATTCCCCAAAACATCTCACTCTCTTGTGGGTGGGCACCATTATGTACCGCAGCTGTTCTGGCTGGGGTCGTGGACCTGCTACTGATCCCTCGCTTTGGACCACTGAAGCACCAACCACTTGTGTTGGATCTGCATCCTCGTGTCCCCTCTGCTAGTAGCGCGTGTGCTCCTCTCGGCCATCTTGCCGCAAGACTGCACTGCTGGGTATTTACTACAATATTTGCTCGTTTGCTGTTGGATAGATGTCACTGTTTGCCATTCCTGTTGACGACGCCAATTGTGATAGGGTGGGCGAGAGATGATGATGCTTGTCAAAGATAAATTACTTACACTATGGATTTCATGAATACTTTCATACACTTGGCTCGAACAACTAGGGGACGACCATAACATACAGTAGCTGACATTAATTAACCAATAACACCTGAAGCAGGTACAGTCCCTTTAATAAATACTGCACACACAGAAGCCATACATGGCTGGCAATACATTTGAGAAAACAATGCAATATAAATGCCAATCTAGCTTGCCATAACAACAACTCAATCTAACAGTAACATCATCACCGACACATTCTATCCAGTGAATAACACCATGACTTTCGCTCACCGGCAAAGCTCTGTACTGTAGTAAAGCAATACTAAAATGCAACATAAATAATCATACATGGTCTACAGAAAAGGCGCTCGAGAAAACTTACACAACCCCTCGAGAAATAAAGCACTAATCCTGACCATATGAATAATTAGCAAGAACTATGACTCCAATGGCATCCAAATACTCCAAGCAAAGCTGCTAACAAAGGGACAACGTCCTGCCAGGACGACGGCCATCACCTCTAATCATTTGCGCCAAAAGTTTTATATCCTCTTCCGTTCTGAGTCACCTGACCAGACGGGTTTTTATTCTATCAATGTTGTCACTCCCCAGCGTGACCAACTTAATATTTCAGCGAATGTCTATACTGTGACAATGCTGTTGTGATATGTGATCACTTTCTTGCACACTCGTACCGACCCGAACAACAATGGAACTCTTGATTCTAAGGCAGGGGCTGTATTTATTCATACAACCCTGTCAGTGACCGAAACCCACAAAGCAAACTAATGAACAAACATTAAACAAGTAAGCAAACAAACCAAACACCCAGCCAGCGCTCAATTGCTAATGTGTCATGTCTTTGTTCATCTTCTAAGACAGTCACTTTTCCGAAAGGAAAATTTATCATTAGAGAGTCTTTTACGTGCGAATCCAGAAACCTGATTTATGCTATCATCTGCAAGAGGTGTGGCATGACCTATATTGGTGAAACTGGCAGGCGTTAGGCAGACAGGTTTCGTGAGCACTTGAATGACATATATCATGACAAACATTTACCGGTGGCTCTTCATTTCAATAGGCCTGACCATTCAGGTAATTCCGATATTCATGTCACTGCCCTCCTTTCATGTGCCGGTAATGACAAGACTCGCTTTTCGTTGGAGAATCGTCTTATTTTTAAAATGGGCGTTTTAGCTCCCGATGGTCTGAATATCCAACATCATTTTGCATAAATTCTGGTAGCTTTTCTCTTTTTAATTCTTTATTCGTTGTCTTTTAGATCTATCTGCTTATGTTTTTGTTTTGGTTCGTTTTGTATCTTTTTATATCTTTTGTTTTGTCGCTATCGTACGTCACTTTCTTGCGATTTCTGTGACAGAATACTACTACTTTCTTTCACAGATTCTTTGGATCGAGCTGAGTGTACTTTTACTAGTTCCACAGTTTTGTTAATTCTCTTTCTTTCGTTTCGTTGATTATTTACTTTCTTGTTTCAGTATTTTTTTTAGATTTTACGATTTTCTTGTATTATTATTGTTTTTTTTTTCTCTCATCACTGTTGTTGTTTACTTTTTCCATCTGCTTGTATCGCCCATTTGTTGTATATTTCTCATCATCGTATAGTTTTGTAGTACCTATATGTAATTCTTGTCTTTGTCACCTGTTTGTGGCTGACGAAGGGTAAAACCCGAAACGTCCCTTGTTTCTTGTGAACCGTTATTTGTAAAACTGATTGAATACCGTTTTATTGGTTTAAATGCTTATGTTCATCTTCTACCCACACAGGGCGCGCCTAACTTCGTTTCTCTCGTCTGGACCGCTCTTGCGAAAAGGGTCTTCGCTGTTGTTGTTTTGAAGAGGTGATGGGTATAGAGCGGGCACTTAACAGCTGACCGCTATTGCCTCTTCTCGTTCCATCTTGGTCTACCCTGTTCAACCTGAAAATTGGTTATATTTGGGGTATTTAGTGTTATTTTTTGTGTGCAAATTTTGTATTTAATTTAAATAACTATTGTCTTTTGCAGATGCTGGTTTTAATTTATATTAGTATTTGTCCATTTTATTTTCTCTTTTGTATTGTTTATTGATATCTATTGTTCTTTACACTTGGTTTTAATTTGATTTAGCATTTGTTCTTTTTGAGTTGTTTTTTTAAAACCTCGTTGTCTTTCCTTGTCCAGTGAGTAGTTAGTAAGTTTTTTTTAAAATGATTTGTTAGTTCTTGTTGCTTAATTTCTATTTAGTTGGATGTCTTGTCTGAAGTACTAACCTTATATGTTTTCCTTTGTTTTATGTATATACCTTTTAAGTATTGATTGGGCATCTCTTGGGGCATCTATACTTAAAACCTTATCACCTGTCATGTCTATATTGTGATTTCTGTAGTAAGTTTTTTTTATTAACGCCTTTGTTGTTCGTACTTTTTACAGTGGATCAGGTAGTGGTCTATGTCATTCTCTTGCTGACATTCTTGGCAGTGTGGTTCCTCTATCATAAAGTATGCTGCACCGAGACGGAGACGCCACCGTTTTTTGTTCGATGGTATCTTCAATTCTTCTCTGACCTGGCACGTCCTTGTTGGTTCTTTCAGCAGTTTCAACGCGTGTCTGCCTTTTCTACTTTTCGTCCATGTTGTTTTCCATTCCTCGTTTATAGTTATCTTTACTTGGCTCTTGATCTCCGACCTTCCCAGTCCTGCTCTTATATTGTTTTTACTTATTCTTCCATTCTTGGCGTTCTGGTCTGCCAATTCGTTACCAGCTATACATATGTGTGCTGGAACCCACACTAGCTTCACACTACATCCTCTGTTCCCTAGTGATGTATTAATTGCTAGAATTTCTTCCTTTATGTTTGGCCGGCTACATTTACCTGGGTGTTCTAGTGCTTGTAGTGATGATAGTGAGTCTGTAAATATCGTAACAGCTTCTGGTGGGTTATCCTCAATTATTTCTAATTTTTTAAGAACTGCTACCATCTCTGCTGTAAAAATCGAAGCCCCTTCAGTTACACTGTAGCTCTTTTTAATTCCCCATTGTAGTATTACAATTCCTGCACCTAGTTGCCCACTATCACCCTTGGATCCATCAGTGTAGACGGCCAGACTTTGTTTAGTTAGTTGATCTATGAACTTTCTACTTATCATTTTGGCTTCCTTATCTTCTATGTTTTGTTTGATCTTTTCAGTAAGTGAGTGGTCTATGATTGGTGATTTTAGTTCCCAGGGTGGTATTTTGCTTCTATATTTATTACTATTTTTAATTGTAGTTCTCTACCCTGTTGGATATCTATCTTTATTTAAGGGGACGTCGCAAAAACTTGGTTGGTTTTTGACAAATGCTTTATGTGCTGAGTGGGTCACTTCTTGTGCTACTTTACTCCAATAATTTAATCTTAGTTCCTTCCGTCTTAGACCAAGGGGTGGTATGCCAACTGCTACTTCTAGCGCTTCTACTGGTGTTGATATAAATGCACCTGTAATGGTTCTCATGGCTGCATTTTGAATCCTGTCTAGTTTTGATTTGTTATAAGCTGCAGCTGAGTCATAGACTATGCTGGCATAATCCAGTTTCCCCCTGATGAAAGACTTGTAGAACATAAGCATTATTTTATTGCTGGCCCCCCATCCATTACCTTTTACTATCCTTAGTATATTTAGGGGTCCCCTACAGCTTTCTACTAAATTGTCTATATGTTTATTATAATTTAGTTGTTTATCTAAAGTTATGCCCAGAAATCTTGTTGTTAAGGATGTACATATTTTCTGACCTTTAATGGTTATATTGATTTTGTTATTTTTTTTTTAAATTTCCTTTGCTGAATATCATACCTACTGTTTTGTTTACATTAATTTGGAAGCCCCAACTTTTCATCCACTCTGAAACTTTGTCTATTTGTTTTTGGAGTTTTTGGTAAACATGGTCCAAGTTTTTTCCAAATCGCCAAATGGCACAGTCATCTGCAAATTGTGATACTGCATTCTTTATGTCTGTCACAGTATAGATGTTCTACAAAATATTAAATTGGTCACGCTGTGAGTGGTGACATTGAGATAATTTAAAAACCCGTTCTGGTCATGTGACCTGGTAGGAAGTACGCCCGAATTCTGGCGCGGAAAGTAAGGTGGAGTTTCTGGATACCGACCGGAGAGGTCGCTGTGTTGTTCCCTGTCAGCATTTTCGCTGGGATATTTGGATGCCATTATTGTCCATGGATAGTGCTTGTCATTTATTCATGTGGTCAAGTTTAGTTTGCATATGTCTAGAACAGTGGTGTAGTTTCTAGCAGCATTCTTTCGTAATTCATTGATGAGAAGTCATTTGTAGTTAAGTATGGCTTTATTAGATTGCTGAACTTAGCTGGTGAGCGAAAGTCATTGTTCACTCGGTGTGACATACCCGCAGTTGTGATAATGGTAAATTGTGTTGTTGATTATCGCAAGTTATTTTGGCATCCATGTTGCATTGTGTTGCATATGTATTTCTAGCCGTGTGTTGGCTACGTTGTGTGCATGATTATTTATTAAAGGGAACTTAGCCTGGTACAGGTGTTATGGTGAGTTTATGTCAGCTAGTCTCTGTTGTGGTCATACTCTTAGATAACGAGTCTTGATATTGCTAGTATTATGATCCATATGCTGATGGTGATAAATCCACAATATTACTAGTTCTGACATCTGGAGGCATCGTCCGATTTTGTGAGGTGAGCCTAAAGGCCGTGGGCTTGTAATTTGTAATATTTAATTCCCAGCTAGCTGACATCTGTGGACTCGTCCAATTTTTCTCGTGAAACTGTAGGCCGTGGGGCTACTGTTTCACAGTATTATATAACTTTTGGTAGTAAGGCTGTAATGCCAATATTTCTTATATACAGGCCAGAACGAGTTATGCACACAGAATGCTAGAAGGTTGGTAGGCCAAGGTGTGTTGGCTCATATTTACTGCTAGTTTACATGAGTGAGCTATTTTCGGTCGTCCAGTGTAGAGTCAGTGTGTTTGTCAGTCAGTCGGTGTAGTATACTGTTTACGGTCGTTTGACCTCGATTACGGTGGCTGACCTAGTTACAGCGTTTCAGTGGTAATTACTATTTTCATTCGGTAAATACTTTTCAGTTGTGTCGTTCATAAAGTGTTGCACATGTAATTTTCAAGTTGTTTGCGCTGGAGTTTGCAAGTCGGGTTACAAGTGTATCGAAGTGATAGGTTAGGTTTGCAGCGTGCATCAGGCAGGTCAGTTTGATATATTTCAAGGTCTACTGGGTGGTTTATAACAGTGATTACGCCGGGGCAGAGGAGTTGTGAGTTGGCCGTAACATCTAGCTTAGATTGGCCCAGACGGCAATTGGGTGTCATATGGGAGATAGTTCGGTCAAGCTCGGTATAGGGTGGAAGGAGATGGTTGATAGGAAGGCATAGATGTTAGGAAGTTGATAGATGCCTCGGGTTATTTGGCGAGTCTCTTGGTTGGACATTTTGGTCGTCTTGATACTACCACACCGATGTGCCCAGCCAGGGGTGAAGATCAACGCCTGTGACGTTACCCTACCACGCAGACGTTCCCGGCCAGGGGTGAATTCCTGTGAGCAGTGAAGCCGACTGACCTGAGCGTGTCTGGACTGCTTTACCTTGAAGTCTTCCAGTCTCCTAGAGATTGCGTCATTCCTGTAGGATACTGTGTTGAGGACTGCTGTGATCCTTGGAGTGTCGAATTGTGAAGTAAACTTTTCGTGTAACATACATATAACAGTGCCAAGGGACATACACGTATTTATCCGACGTACAGACTGGTGATTCTAGCTGTGTAGCTGAACTTTTATGAAGGTAGACAGTGTGCTGCTGTTATGGACAGTGCTGTGTTAGCACCGTGTAGAACAGTGTAGTCATAGTGATAGAGGATACCATACCGTGAAAAGGAACTCTGTTGCTAGTAACTGACACACAGATTTTCAGAGAAGCTTGGTTGCCTGGACTTCCATTTTTTCAATCGAACGTTTTCAAGTGTGGAGTTTTGTTTGTGGTATATTCATCATTCATCATCAGTGCTGAGGAAGCTTCATGCTCAAGCGCCGTTGGATCTCCAGTTAAGTTTTGTTGTAATTTTTGTATGATATGTTGATATTGATATTTCTTGTTTGTTTTTCTTCTAATTTCTAAATTTTCTTTTCTGTCTTTCTATCTGATTCTACTTATCATTTAGTCTGATCTTTTGAAATAGGATATGTCTGTTTCTTTGTTTGCTTCGTGAAGCCTGCTTCTTGGTTTGTTGTTGTTTTTCTTTTCTTGGGTTGTGTTCTTTTCCTTACTTTCTGGATAGAATAATTTTGTTATAGTTTATTTCCTTTGTAGTTTGTTGTTAGTATTAGATTATTACAGTTGATGTTAAGTATTAGGGGACTATTTAACTATTGTTATAAATATTTGCATAATTTAAGAATTGTAGTGAGGAAAAAAAATAATAAAATAAGCCAAAAGCCATAGATTACAAATAATAATATTCAACCATCAAAGTATAATTTAAAGACAACAAATATATTAAAGTTACCTAGTAAAAATTCGAACTAGATATAACTGTTAAACTAGGTCTACTAGACAGGTTTAAAAGTGTTTCTTAAATAATATTATAAAATTAAAATAAAAAAAACAAGAGAAAGCAAGAATATTCACAACTTAGGAATTCTACTAAATACGCTTGATAGACATTTTGTAAAGAGCCGGCTCACTGCTCTCTTTATGTGTACGCGGCCTGGTCACATCACCCGCGGCGTAGTGATTTACGTTCGCGCTATCGTGAAAAGGCCGGCTCGTGTAGGACTATTTACTGGGTTCTTTGTAATACTTGTTAACAGCTAAAATAAACACAACTATTTACGTCGGGTGTTAACCATGTAGATATGGAAATGAAGGCATTATTATGGCCCTCCTGAAAAGGCGAAAAACAAATATGAACTTCAGGGAGAATTTTAGGCGTTTATTATGGCCCCATCACACACACACACACACACACACACACACACACACACACACACACACACACACACACACACACACACACACACACGCGCGCGCACGCACGCACGCACGCACGCACGCACGCACACGCACACGCGCACGCGCACACACACACACATACTCACACACACATATATAAGGGCTGGGATTTTGATCGATAAGTTAGTTAATCGACTAACTGTGTTACATAGTTCTTATCGATTATTTGATAAACCAAATTTCAATCGATTATTTCATTTTTAGCAATGTTCATGCTTTTTTTGCTTAAATGTGAGAGCTTTTGCTATGTTAGAGCTTTGATTAAGTGCTTAGTGAACTAAAAAAAAATGTTTTGTGAATTTTTTATCATTTATAAAATCGATTAAAATTAATGGAATATATTTCTTATTAAAGAAATTCGATTCAGATTGTTTAAACCAATCCCAGCCCTAACATTATATATTTGGTAAGGTCAGTAAGGGTGCAGTTAGCCCGTTGAAATTTTTAATGAATTTCTGGTAATATGCACACAGTGATAGGAATGAACGTGTGTCCCTCTTCGTTCTAGGCCTGTTTGCTGCACGTATTTTCTCTACGTTCTTAGCAACTGGCCACGTGGAACCGTGAGAAATGGTATGCCCTAGGAAGTCAAGCTTTTCATATCCGATTAAACATTTGCTCGGTCGGGCTGTCAGGTCTGTTTCCTGTTGTCTCCTGAAGAGCATAGCGACCGTAGCAATATGTTCGTCATATGTTTCAGTTGCAATCAATATGTCGTCCATAAAGTTGTGGATATGTGGACTGTGCAATGGTTCTAAAAGCTTTTTTATCATCCTGGTGAAGACTTCTGGTGCGTTGTGCAACCCGAAAGGCATCACGTTGAACGTATAGTGTCCTTCGCTGGTGCTAAAAGCTAACAGAGGTTTAATTTCCACCTTGACTGGTATTTGATAATAACCTTTACTCAGGTCAATCTTGGAGAAAATTCTTGCCCTGCTAAGCTTGGTGAACAGTTCAGAAGCGCTCTGGAGTGGCTCGGGTGTAATTCCGTTACCGTATTAAGTAGACGGCAATCGATGCACAGCCGAACTTCCTTATTGGGCTTCTGCAACAGCACTACGCTCGAACTGTAAGGAGATGTAGACTCGCTAATAATTCCAGCTTGACGTAGATTGTCTATTTCTCCTCGTAGCGTATCAGTTTTAGCATACGGAATAGGGTACACTCTGGTTCACACAGGTGTCTCTTTTGTCAGTTTCATATCGAACTCTACGAGATATGTTCGACCAGGTACGTCCGTTAAAACTGCTGTGTACTGTTTCAGTAGCGCCTTCGTTTCTGTCTGTTGTGCTTCAGAGAGAGTGTTACCGAATTTTACATCGTTGAAAGATTCTGTTTGTTGCAATGGATATCCCATGCAACTATCGTCATCTTCCTCATCTTCGGTTGCTATGGCGACCACCAGGAGATGTTCGGGGGACGGCACCGGTCTTTCCAAATATTTCTTTAACAGATTTACGTGGTAGACCTTCTCCTTTCCTTTAATAGAGATCTTGTAGTTAGTTCTTGAGATCTTTTTAAGGACGGTAAACGGCCCTTGCCATCCGATGCGTAGTTTGTTGCTTCCGGTTGGCAGTAACAGCAAAACTTTCTCCCTGGTTGTAGTTCTCTCTCTTTCGCTGCTTTATTATATCGTTTAGCGTGCTTTGCGCGTGTTCGCCTAAGGTTGGTCGTTGCTAGATCCCATCCTAGTTGTAACCTTTCCTTAAGTTCCGATACATATTTACTGGCTGAGACGACTGTCTTATCAGTCTTCTGGTCTGTCAGTGACTGGAGTAAGGCTTCTAGCGTGCCCTTGACAGGTCTGCCGAATAAAAGTGTAGCTGGTGGTAAACCTGTTGAGACTTGGGGGACTTCCCTGTAGGCGAATAAGGCCGCAGGAATTAAAAGGTCCCAATCTTCAGGTTTCTCTTGTCCTAGCTTACGTAACATCATGGTGAAGCTGCCGTTGACACTATCTACTAGCCAACTTCCGGCCGGATTATAGGGGCTTGTGTAGATGTGCTGGTTCCTCAAGATCTTAAAGATCTCCTCCATTAACAGGCTACGGAACTGGGATCCGTTATCCGTCAACACTTGTTGAGGGAATCCCAACCGTGTAAATATCTGCACTAGGGCTTTTGCGACATGCTTAGCATCCGTGCATGTTAGCGGTATAGCTTTTGCCTACAAAGTGCATTTGTCGACTAAGGTCAGGATAAACCTGTTCCTTCTTTTAGTCCTTTCTAGGGGTCCTAACATGTCGATTACAACCCGTTCAAATGGTGTCCCGCTATTTGCATTTCACCCATGGGAACTGGGGGTGTCCAATGCTTGGTTGCCACATGTTGGCACTTGGCGCAGGATTTCGCGTATCTGATAATATCAGTGTTCATTCCTGGCCACCAATAGTGAGTCGATATTCGCTGAATAGTGGCGTTTTGTCCCATGTGTCCGCTAAAGGGAAGAGAGTGCCCCATTTCTAAGATTTGGTCTCTGTACTGCGTCGGTACTAGGAGCTGATTATGTCCCTGTTCAGAGTTTCCCGTTCTCCGATAGAATACGCCATCCTTAGAGAAGATGTCTCCGTTGTGTCTGGGGTCCTTGGCCATGGGCAGTTTTCTAAAGCAGGGCTCCAGGGTAGCGTCCTTTTGTTGCGTTTCTTTTAGTTCCTTGGGTAACATATTAGGCGCAGGCTCCCGTTCCTTCTGGGTTTGCGCTCTTGTGGTTACTGCTGCCACAATTGGCTCTTTCGGTCTCCCAATAAACACATATCTACAACCAAGTATGACTAGGTAGATCGGATCATCCATAATAGCCGCTTTGATAACACCTCTGTGTTATGATTAAAACTCATAACATATCGGTCTTTATCATATAGGTATCGATTGAAGATACCATGTTGTTGATGTACTTTATCCACAGGTTACCCGGAAGTACGTCATTGACTTTTGGAGCAGTTTTAGCAGAAGTCAAACCGGTCTCAGCTTGGCAAATGTCAAGGAGCCTTCGAGGCCTTTTGTGTGTGTTCTTCAATGTGGACGGACGCATATTTGTCCAGCTCCTAGAATGTGTTAATTCTACAGAGTTCTAAAGTGTTTCAACATTTAGATCGCCCACATGCTTCGTTGGGTCGATGCTAAAGATTTATATTGAGAGAAGTCTTCTTCTTCTTTGATCCTTAGCCGCCGACCGTCAAAGCAGTCAGTGGCCATCACGCCTAGTGGCGTCTTGTAGGGCAACAACAAATTGATTCCACTTTGCTCGGTCGGTGGCCATCCTTCGTACAGTGCCCCAACTCTGGTTCGTTCTTTGCATCTCAGCCTCCACAGTCCTCCGCCAGGTTGTTTTTGGTCGGCCTCTCTTTCGTTTTCCTTCAGGGGTCCAAAGCATAGCTGTTCTTGTGATGGCATCGGGGTCTCTTCTGAGGACATGACCAACCCAGCTCCAGCGTCTGCCAGCTATGATGGTGTGCATGTCCTCTTGCTTGCTACGAGTAAGCAGATCTTGGTTAGTGATGATATTTGGCCAAAAGATTCGGTGAATTTTTCTTAGGCATGTTGTGTGAAAATAGGACAGTTTCGACATTTCCTTCTCTGTAACTCTCCAGCATTCCGCACCATAGAGAAGCACAGAAAGCACACAGCTCTGAAATAATCTTAATTTTGTGCTTGTGCTGTATTGGGAGGACTTCCAGATGTTATTTAGGCTAAAGAAGGCTGTTCTTGCCTTATTCATTCTGATGTTGATGTCTTTGCCTGCCCCGCCGTCTGGTGTTACTATGCTTCCTAGGTATGTGAAGGTATCTGTCTGTACCAATTGCTGATTCCTTACTGATATGGGCTCAGGGTTGCTCACATTGAGCGTCATGACCTCAGACTTCTTTAAATTGATATTCAAGCCCACCTGCTGGCTAAACTTATTAAGTCTATCCGTTTTTTCCTGGATGTGTTGATGTGAATGTGCTAGTAGTGCAATGTCATTGCATTGAGAGAAGTGTATGCTGTAATTTGATGTACGTGAGTGATGCAATCATGGCTGGCCACCGATGCAGTAATGCTTATGCAGTAAGGCTGATATATATTGGTGTTGCACTTATACAAACTCTGTGTGTTGTGGGTAATCTGTTCTGGTCACCATTGATACCTGCTGGTGGTTCACTACTGATACAGGTATACTGCTATGGTGGTAGTGGCTGGTGATGTAGACATAGCGCGAATGCGTGTTGGAAAGTTCGACAAGGTGGACATCTATGTGGTAGTACAGACTTGCATCACAATACGTAACAGATGAGAATGTGTAGCTTCCATCACAGATAGAAGTGTAGATGTTATGTTGAAGGAACCATATATCGTACGTGTCATAGGCATGGAGTCATAAATATAGATGAACAGCTGTAGACTTTTTTCCATTATTATTTACAGTCACAGCAACACAAAACGTAGACGAGTTCATATAAGAATAACATAGGAACATGGCGGACGTGAAGACAGTTCATTACGATTGCATGGAAACAATTTCAATAAATATTCATATCAATATGTTGCTGACTCCAATTTATCTATCATTCCACAACTAGCAGAAAAACATCCATCGGTTTCATTCTGTTTTCAACATGTCAGATATCTTATTAAGTCTCCCGTCGACCCCAAACATGGCGGGCGACGAAATATAATAGTCTATCCCTCTAATCGGACGTATCAAAGATAGGCTGTCCTTTCGAAGATAGTCTTATATAACTCCCTCGTACATCAGGCGAGTTTTCACTTTCAAAGTTCTAATAGCAATAACTGATAATTCATCTGGTCTTCCACTCCAGATAATTATATATTAGGCCTCTATAAACAGTAAACACTGTGGATTCCTCATGTGTAGACATAAGTGTCTAAGTTCAAAATATACCGCTAATCATGTGGGTTTTAGCGTACTATCTATTCTCCTGGGTCTCTGTGTGTCAATCTAAACCTAACTGTCTTAGATGGCTCCAACGAGCATAACAAGTAGAATACTCTGCCTTTCAACCATTCGTGAGCTCTCGTCACCGGTTGACTCAAAATATGATCCTTACAAAGGAAGTGTGAAAGTTTCGTTTTTTTTACCTTGCTACGAATTCCTAACACAACTTAGAAGCAACTGCCGTCTTCCTGACGAACAGAAATAACACAGGGGACTTTCAATAACAGTGGAAGAGTTTCCATCCCCAGAGGCAATGCAGAGACGTAACCAGACATTTCGTCTGACAGACCCAGTTCAACAAAAACGGCCTCCCGCACCGGAAATCTTTTTCAAACTCTCTCTAGTTTGGACATGCGCTGTTCGCATCCCCTCTGACCTAAGCAGTCAGCTGGTATAACCTTTTAAGAGGAGTAACTACATATTTACTTTCCCTCAAAGCAAAAAATGAGTATTCGCCCTTAGATTATGGTTCTAACGAAAAATACATTAGACTAAAAAATCTTATTCAAAATATTTTTCAAACATAACAAGTATACAGACCGACTACCTTATCAGTTATGAAAACTGCACGTAACAGTCTTACCACACCTTCCGGGAAAAAAATGACACTTTTTTTTTTGGATAAATACATCTAGGAGCAACATACAATAGGCTCACAACGCATGAATAATGCGCAGATGAAAAGTATAAGTAATAAATATAACGCCAAATGTGAGGCTAAGTCGACATATGGAGCGACTGGTGAGAAAATATACTTCATAATCTGAGAGAAAGCGTTTCTCTAAGTATAGATGCTTCCAGAGAGGTGTCACCAACTTATACTACAATACTGGCAATGACACAAGGTATACAATAATTTCAGTCACAATTTCATATTAAGTATATCAAGTTCATTATTAACAAAGAAGCAAAATCATCAAAGAATAGCGGTGAATATACATCAATGAACCGCTACGTAGTGATACAATCCCTATATTACAAATTACAAATGTGTACCTATCTTGATATAGAAAGTAACTATTATAGATTTAGACGTATTAGGAAGTCCAAGACCTAACAGTTAGGTGGAATCATGTGGGCATCTTGACAGAATGTCTGCCATCACATTATCTGATCCACGAATAGCTCGCACAGAGAAATGAAAAGGTTGAAGAGCAATTGAATATCGAGTAGACCTCGAGCTCTTCAAATTCTTACTCTGTATAGCAGTAAGAGCTTTTTGGTCGGTTTCTACTATGAAATGTGCGCCTAGAAGGAATCTCTGTAGTTTGAGAATTGACCAGACCATAGCCAACAGTTCACGGTCTAAAACCGAGTAATTCCTTTCTGCAGGATTAAGTTTTCTGGAGATATACATTACAGGATGCAGAGTTCCAGAGTATTCTTGCATTAGTGCCGCTCCAATCCCAGTGGATGAAGCGTCACTACGAAGAAAAAATGTCTTATCTTTAGTAGGTAACACTAAAATAGGTGGTGTTGAAAACATAGTTTTGATCTTATCCAGCGAGGATTGGCATTCCTGAGACCAGTGAACTATATTAGGAGACCCTTTCTTTAGTAGTGTAGAAAGAGGTGCCATGATAGAGGATAGATTCGGAATGAATCGTCCATAAAATTGTATAAGACCTAAGAGACTTCGCACTTGCTTTTTAGTCTTAGGAATAGAGATGTTAAGTATCTTAGTGATATTATGGTCCTCTGTCTTTAGGAAACCATGACCGACTCGATGGCCTAGGAAAGAAATTTCGCTAAAACCAATGCAGGCTTTAGAGGGTTTCGCTGTCAGGTTATGCTCGCGTAAAGTAGACAGTAATTCAACTAACCCCGAATAGTGATCTTCCCAAGTATCGCTGAAAAGACAGATGTCGTCTAGGTACGCAATGACATCTGACCGATAAGATAGGATTCGACGCATCATGCGTACGAATGTAGCTGGTGCGTTCATAAGGCCGAAAGGCATGAAATTCCATTGGAAAAGGCCTCTAGGTGTAGAAAAAGCCGTAAGTGGTTTGGCGCGTTCAGATAAAGGAACTTGCCAGTATCCTTTAGACAAGTCAAGTTTAGTGAAAAAATGAGATTTAGAAAGCCTAGTAAGTAGCTCTTCTAGTAAAGGCATAGGTTCAGCGTCAAACTTCGTAACTTGATTCAATTTGCGATAGTCAACGCAAAGACGTATGTTATTGTCTTTTTTCCGAACAATAACCATCGGCGAAGAATATGCAGAAGTGGATTTTTCAATTATTTTTAAATCTATCATCTCATCCAACTCCTTCTCAACCTGTGCTTGAAAATGTATAGGGATAGGATAAGGTCTGACCCTAATAGGATTATGGTCAGTCAGAATAATGTCATGTTCAATGACATGAGTTTGTCCAGGGATGTCAGTGAGGACATCCTGAAATGTTTGTAACATAGCCAAAACTTGTCGCTGTTCTCCTAGAGATAAATCAGGATAGACAGTAACATTTTTCCATGATTCACTAGAATGAAGTGGAATCATCCGGAAGTGGAAGATTTACATCTGAAAAACTTGTTTCCTCATCCTGTATTACGGACAGTGATGAGTAATGACCATGTTGGATTGGAGAATCGTCCGTTGCCTGGAAAATAGGCTGTAAATAATCCGGACGTTCATGGAATTCAGTAAGCATGTTGATGTGGAAGGTTTTATGCTTCCTGTCAATATCGACAATATAGTCAACATCTGAGATTTTCGATATTATATCGTACGGACCTTTCCAAGAAATAAGAAGTCTGGTTTCCCTACAAGGTAGCAAAACAAATGCTTTGTCACCAGGACAAAGTTGTCGTAAGTTTCTTTTCTTACTGGCAAATTGCCTTGCCTTCTGTTTAGCAAATTCAGAAGAAGAAGTTGCTAATTTGCATGCTTCGATAATCTTTTGTCTAAGCGCGATGACATATTCGTAAGAGGATTTTGTGTCATCGTTAATATTATCAGTGGTTATGAGATCATGAAGCAAAGACATAGGGCCACGCGGTCGCGCGCCGAAGACAAGTTCAAAGGGAGAAAATCCTGTATGTTCATTGGGGACCTCTCTGTAGGCGAAGAGGGCCGCAGGTAAAACCCTGTCCCAATCTTGAGGATGATCCTCAGTTATCTTCCCTAATAAATTTTTGAGTGTTCTATATAGGCGTTCGACCATCCCATTAGACATTGGGTGATAGATACTACTCAAAGATCTTTCTATCTGCAGAGTAGACATTACTTGAGACATGGTATCCGATATTAGTTGGGTGCCATGGTCTGATAATATTTCTCCGGGGAATCCCAGACGAGAAAATATAAGCCAAAGAGCATCTGCAATGTCAGCAGTAGTAATGCTCTTCAGAGGAATAGCCTCTGGCCAACGTGTGCACATATCAACACACGTCAGGATAAACTGATGTCCTCTGGCAGACTTGATCTTAAACGGACCAATAATGTCTATTGCCATTTTCTGAAACGGCCGAATAGGAATGTCTGCAGCCTGAATAGGTGCAGCATGGCGTGGACCTTTAGATTTGACCTCTTGACATACTTTACAAGATCGACAATATATCCATATGTCCTTGTTTACTAATGGCCAAAAGAAAGCCGCAAGAACTCTTGACTTAGTACGGGAAAAACCCATATGTCCAGCACACTGAGAGTCGTGAGCGTGCTGCAAAATTTTAACTCTCAAATTCTTGGGCACAAGAATCTGAGAATGACTTGACTTAGTGGAGTCTTGAACCATACGTACAAGTACGCCATTCTTCAATGTAATCCATGATTTACGATTTGTATCCTTATTTGGATCACCTTTTGTTGCAAGAGTGAAGAATTTTTTTAGAGTGGGATCATCTTCTTGCTGTTTTATAAATGAGTCACGTGAAATTACCAAGGGATCATCTTGGTTATGCCCTTCATTATCTTCAGTAGAAGAAGTTTGAGGCATATTAAGAGCTTGAGCTCTAGTGACTACAGCATTAGCAACTTGCATATTTTGTTTTTCCCAAAAGGAATTTTTTTGTGGAGTTCGTTCTTTGACTCCGTGAATACGACCGATGATAAGATCAGCGATCGGATTCGGCAGAAGACATGCGTGTACATCTCCTGTAAAGAAAGGAGTAGCAATCTTAATGATAGCAGTAGAGTATTTCTCTAAGGTGCCGCCAAATGTTACACATTTGACTACTTTTCCTGTGGCACGAGAAGGATCTACGAGTGACTGCCTAACACCAATTGTGGTGCATCCAGAATCAAAAAGAACTGAGACTGGATTATCATTTACTAGACCTTTATATGTAAGACAAGAGAACCTCTTCCATCATGCGCGACTGACGCAGGAAGAGCGGGAAGGGGATGGCCACAACTTAAAGTAGACACCGTAGTTGGTTCAAATAATGTTTTGCATTGGGGGCACTGAGATGCTCTCCCAAAATCAAAAGCAGAACATGCCATATTATTAGCATCATTATTATCTTTAGTCTGTTTATAGGCTTCATGGGACTCTTGCCGTGCAGAGTTTGCCTGATAATGTGATTTATGTTTTTTGTATTGAGATCTACCTCGATTATTATTGCCTCTGTAATCATTATTGTTTTTTCTATTGTAACCCCTATTTGGGTTTGAGTCATAGTTCTCATGGTTACCATTATCATGTTCATTATAATGAGTATCTCTGTAATTATGATCGTGTTGTCTCCATGACGGATAACTTGGATAGTTTCTATAATGACTTCCTCTGCGGAAATTCCTATAATTGTGATAACCCCTGAATCGAGGGCTGTCGGCTCGTCTCCATTTCTTCGAAGAAGAACCCTGAAATGATTGGTTACCTTGGTTTTGATAACTATTATGGTTACCTTTTTTATCAAACCTGTTTTGTGGTCCCTGAAATTTGTGTGAATAATTAGGATTGTATGGTGTTGCTGAAGCAACTGGCATACTCTCCTTAATCTTAATGTTGCCAAAAGTCACGTCAGGATGTGCAGTGACATATTGGGAACAATATTCTTCCATTTGTTTTAGTGTTTTGGGTTTACGCTCATGTATAAATTCAAGGAATGGTTTATTTACACATGACATAATCTTATCTCTGAGCAACAAATCCATAAGTGCTTCATATGTTTTTTCTGTCTTGGATAGCTTAATCCATCGTGTAAATGTAAGACGTGCCTTTGCAATGAATTCTGAGAATTCTACTCCTGCCTCAGGCACCATCGTCTTAAACAAAAGACGATCACCTTCTTCTGTCAACTGATATTTTTTTTATCAAGGCTGCTCTAATAACATCATAATTATCTTTATCAGCCTCTTCTACCAGACTTAAACTAGTCAGAGAATCACCTCTCAAATTCTCTGATAACTGATTTGCATATTGTGATCTATCCACATTATGAGTTCGACAAGAACGTTCAAATCTATCCAGCCAGAATGTAATATCGTCACTGGAAGGATTGAACGGTGGTAGTTTAACCTTAAAAGTAGAAGGTTTACCTTCATTACCAGGTGACTGATTAACCTTACTCATATTTGTCAACTTTAATTTTTCTATCTCAAAAGCTAAAAGTTTTTCCTGATGTTCATGTTCCATCTTTGTTTTTCTCTCCTCAGCTTCTAATCTTTTATTTTCAGCATCTATTTCCAGTCTCTTTTGTTCAGCTTCTCTGTCTAACCTCTTTTGTTCAGCTTCAGCTTCTCTGTCTAATCTCTTTTGTTCACCTTCTCTGTCTAATCTCTTTTGTTCAGCTTCTCTTTTTTGTTTTTCCATTTCCATTTGGAATCTCTTTTCGTCCACCTGCATCTGCAATTTCTTTTGTTCAAATTCTAATTCCAATCTTTTCTCTTCAGCTTTTTGTTTTTTCTCTTCAGCCTTCAGTTTATCAATTTCCAATTTTTGTGCTTTTTCATATTGACTGGTAGCATACTCCTCCAACTTATCACCCGTCTTGCCCAGGGATTTCCCTTGCTCAATAAAGAAATCTAAAGTCGACATAATGCCTAACAATATGTGACTTATATCCCTGAAATAACAAATTAATTTATTTCAACCAAACAGGAGCAAGTTTTTAACAAAAACTTGTATAATCAGCTCCCTTAATTTCAATGTCTTTTGAAGACAAGTCTTTTGTAAGAACTTGTATGATTATTTTACAATAATATTACCATCAGACATTTATATCATAAGTTCAATCAAAATGTTAATAGTTTATGTCTAAGTATGTGTACCAATAGCATACAAAACAATAATAATAATACGAAGACAAATATTCAAAACACTACGATAACATTCGCAGAAATCAACTAAAAAACTAAACTGAAAGAAATCTCACAAAGGATGTGATGATAACTGCGAAAATGTAAACAAAACAAATGACGTCACAGTGTATAAACATAAAGGTGTATAGACCTGAATGACAGGAAAGAGTAGACCTACAAATACAAACAAATTTAATCAAAACTAAAGAATAGAAAATGTTACAAAAACAACGAAGAAAAAGCACACCTTGTCACAACTAACACAAATAGCAACAAATTGTTGCTAGCAGATTTTCAATCAAGAAAATTGCACCTATAGAACACTAATATAAGACCTCTATCACGTGGTATATCTTATATTAGTCACACGCCCAACCTCCCACTGAAATATATACTAATTTAATATACAAACAAATAACATGTAACATAAATACATAAATACATATAGCATGATTAATAGGTGTGTTGTGAAGAAGGCTTAATAGCAGTATATAAATTATAGTTTACACCACACAATATGTCACTTTATATATAATTATTGTTCAATAGTCAAGAACATTCAGCATTCTCAAGAATGATGTTCCAACTATGAAAAAAATCCTACTGCTCCTGCATCAAGAATGCGGCGATGGTAGAATCGGTACTTGTCCTTCACAACAATAATATTAACGATCATGAAACTTTGCCTTCTAAATAGCAGTTTTGACAATAACGGAACTTGACCTTCTCAACCGTAAGAATCTGTGGCAACTTCAATCTGACAGGCAACGCTGGGTACTTCGCATATGATGAAGATGATGTCTGCGCCCAAAATGATAGTCTCACCTTGACAACCCAAGAATTTGGCCCACCACTGATGCAATCATGGCTGGCCACCGATGCAGTAATGCTTATGCAGTAAGGCTGATATATATTGGTGTTGCACTTATACAAACTCTGTGTGTTGTGGGTAATCTGTTCTGGTCACCATTGATACCTGCTGGTGGTTCACTACTGATACAGGTATACTGCTATGGTGGTAGTGGCTGGTGATGTAGACATAGCGCGAATGCGTGTTGGAAAGTTCGACAAGGTGGACATCTATGTGGTAGTACAGACTTGCATCACAATACGTAACAGATGAGAATGTGTAGCTTCCATCACAGATAGAAGTGTAGATGTTATGTTGAAGGAACCATATATCGTACGTGTCATAGGCATGGAGTCATAAATATAGATGAACAGCTGTAGACTTTTTTCCATTATTTATTACAGTCAGAGCAACACAAAACGTAGACGAGTTCATATAAGCATGACATAGGAACATGGCGGACGTAAAGACAGTTGCATGGAAAGAATTTCAATAAATATTCATATCAATATGTTGCTGACTCCAATTTATCTATCATTCCACAACTAGCAGAAAAACATCCATCGGTTTCATTCTGACTTCAAGATGTCAGATATCTTATTAAGTCTCCCGTCAACCCCAAACATGGCGGGCGACAAAATAGCATAGTCCATCCCTCTAATCGGACGTATCAAAGATAGGCTGTCCTTTCGAAGATAGTCTTATATAACTCCCTCGTACATCAGGCGAGTTTTCACTTTCAAAGTTCTAATAGCAATAACTGATAATTCATCTGGTCTTCCACTCCAGATAATTATATATTAGGCCTCTATAAACAGTAAACACTGTGGATTCCTCATGTGTAGACATAAGTGTCTAAGTTCAAAATATACGGCTAATCATGCGGGTTTTAGCGTACTATCTATTCTCCTGGGTCTCTGTGTGTGAATCTAAACCTAACGGTCTTAGATGGCTCCAACGAGCATAACAAGTAGAATACTCTGCCTTTCAACCATCCGTGAGCTCTCGTCACCGGTTGACTCAAAATATGATCCTTACAAAGGAAGTGTGAAAGTTTCGTTTTTTTACCTTGCTACGAATTCCTAACACAACTTAGAAGCAACTGCCGTCTTCCTGAAGTATAAGAGTCTTGGCTGCAACATGTCTTTGAAAATTCATTTTCTGGATTCTCATCTGGATTTCTTTATGTCAAACTGTGGAGCGGTCAGTGATGAGCATGGTGAACAATTTCACCAGGACATTGCTGTTATGGAGACAAGGTATCAAGGCAATTGGAGCCCTTCAATGCTTGCTGATTACTGTTGGACTGTGACAAGAGACACCTCATCGATTGACTACAAGAAGCAAGCAAAGAGAGCTCGATCAGCGACTGAATAATGACGGAATGGGTTCAAATGTGCCTTTTTAAAACATGATATGTGAACTTTAAATAATGTTTTTATTTTTTCTTTCATTTTATGTTGAAATATCTATTGAGTATGTAACCATAATTTTTGTAATGCTAAAGTAGACAGACTGGCTGTTCACCTCAGAGAATTAAACAAGCATACATTATTTGTATTACTGTAATGTAAATTCATCATTTAAAAAAAAAACAGAGCCAATTGGTGAAATTCATTATGATATTTGAAATCAGCATGTCAAAATCAATAAAAAATGGTATATTTAATTTCTGGTACAAATAACTTTTGAAAATTAGTTGACTAGTGTCAAAAATTCATTAACAGTTTCAATGGCCTAACAGCACCTCTTACTGACCTCCCAAAGAAGGGGCAACCTGAAAGAATTATATGGAATGTAGAGTGTGAACACTCTTACGTCAAGCTGAAGGAACAACTATCAAAATACCCAATTCTAAGGCTACTTGACCTTAAGAAACCTTTCATATTGCGTGTCGATGCCTCGGGACAAGGAATCGGGTCAACACTGCTTCAGGCAGATGAAAATAACCCGAATCTCTTGTTTCCAGTAGCATACGGCATTCGCAAACTGAACACAGCAGAGAGGAATTATTCGACCGTGGAGAGGGAATGTTTAGCCCTTGTAAATGGAATCAGAAGGCACCATGAATAACTTTATGGTACTCGTTCACAGTGCAAACGGACCACGCTCCACTGGCTTTTCTGGGAGCCAATAAGGAATTCAATGCCAAGATCATGCGCTGGGTTTTGCTGCTAAGCGTGTATTCTTTTAAGGTTCAATAAATACCAGTAAAGAAAATGTGGGAGCGGATTTTATGAGTCGAAATTGGAGCATGGAGGAGGAGGATGCAACTAAACATAGCAATCACTCGGAAGCTACGGAAAACAGTTGCTCTATTTCCATAAATTTGACATGAAAGGGTTTCATATCTCTAAGCCCTGACGAACTGTCACATATGTATGTAAATATAGCCACAGTGATTCGACCACCTTTGCTTCCCCATCTAAGGTTCATAATCTTGCTACGCAAAAACCACGCAATTTCGTTGTGTGTCTGACTCATAATTTGTAGTCACACCTTTTTTCCTGTCTTTCTTGAGCTAAAGAGTTGTTTACCTATTTTTGCAACACGCCAGGTAACAGGGGAGCGAATCACGTTTGCTTACCCGAGTTCTCACTTTAGCGGTTTTGTCAATTATCGGCAATTAGACAGACGCGCGCAGAAATATAACGGTTTGTTGGTTTGAAGAATCAAGGGCGATAATAATTTGTACCGACCACATTTGATGTCAGTGATCCCAGGGGACTTAATTATTTGATCTTCAGCAGAGGGACGAAATCAAAGAAGGCCTGTTCGCATGGCCAGGTCTTGTGATGTCGTTTCGGCACCGCGAGCGAGCGAATCGGAAAATCCTTTACCTCGGGAGTCAAACTCGTTGATTTGCCCTGATACGGCCGAAGATGTGAATTATCGCACCCTTTAGTGATATTAACACCATTTTGTATAAACGCTCCGTCCTCTCAAGGTCAGTTATCTAGTCGCTCAGAAATTTTGGATAATCTAGCTCGTTATTCTAGAGCCATTGTGAAAGTATGTTATAGCATTCCGTGGAGATTGTTCATTTCTGATTGCGGTAATAGAAATTAGCATTTGCGTGATTTAACGTGTTAAGTTTATCATTATAACTCACTGGGATTTTCTAGGTGCTAAGATTAGCGTATTAAATAACTCTTAGCTATTATTTTTCCAGTTGTAATGTAGATTTAATCACCCGCTATCACCCAGAAAGAGATGTTTTTATTGACTAATAAATACACTAGGCGACTGATAATTGACGGAATACAATTCATTTCTAATTCTTTATGTGTAATTATGTAAGTGACTAGTGTAATATCATGTGGCAAAACATATAGCTAGTTTTACCGGGCGGGATGGGTTTGTGCCACAGAGTAGGCAATTAAACACTCAAAGCGTGGACATTAGCAAGGAATACTAAAGCCATCGACTACAAAGGACATAAACCATTTTAACAACAATGTGAGGTGGCTATCACTAAAAGCACACAACATATGGAAAAAAATGATGGTAGCAATCTATGCACTCTCGTACGTCACACCGTCCAAAAATCTATCTTTCAAGTCCAGTATCAGAAGTCAATTAATCTCATATTAATTAAAAGTCATAATGCAAAACATTAAAATTAAACCAATTGTGTACTAGAGACAATAGATGACATGAGGCAGACAATCAACTATATAGTGAATGAATGCGACATTATGTGTTAACAGATTAGAAGTATATGTACCTCTAAAGTACATGTCATCAATATAACATAGCAATATTTGAGAGAACCAATGTAATTTTGTATCTAACACACTTGTGTGAGCAATAGATAAAACTATGCTTATGTGTTGTACGAATAGATAATAGTTTGGCGTATAAGCCAATTATTGTTGCAAAGTCCAGTGTGAGTGTGAAAACGATTTGTATCAAAGATCAAACAAGTCTGGCGAATTCACATTAATTAACACTCAATTTTAAGCACTGTAGTTTTAAATGTGAAGTGTAATGGTATTCTACTCATTAATAAAATACTACACAAAGTTCATTGAAGTATGTCTAAATACATTATTGTCACGATCCATGATTGACTTCCATGCGATAATATGTTCATAGGAATCCAAATGTTAATATCCGAAACAATTTCAAATCGAAACATTGTCAAACAGGAAATGTATTTGTTATTTCCCTTGATTTTGCAAGTCATCATAGAGTTATGTCCCTTCATCTGTAGACGGCGGTTTTATAATTGAATATGACAATACGTGTCCGTACGAAATTCCTTGAAATGAATACATTTTCATCATTTCACATAATGTGTGTTCGTAAGTTTGTAGATCAAATATGAGCACTGTTATTAAGTCAAAATATATGTACGGCATGCGCTGAGTTGATCGAGATACCACACCATCTCGAGCATTACAGGATTCATCAACATCATGTGCTGTGTGAACCGATTAGTCGTATCAGCATAGTTACATAAGTCATTGCAAAAAATTTGTCTTTCAAAATGCGAACATGTAGATTAGTCCTCAGCATTGGTAGTTTACACAATGTTATAGTATCCTCTATTCTTGGACTGATTGATCAAACGAAGTAGTGTCAAAAAACACGTCATCATCATTGTAAAATTTCATTGATCAACATATCATGAAGTCAGTTCATAGGTTAGATTGAAACTTGTGAGTCATCTGTATTTATTGACTTGATTGGTGATATAGGGTCTTTGATACAGCGGGACAGGACATCAGCCATGACATTCTGGCTTCCTTTGATAGTTCTGATTTCATAATCATATGGCTCAAATGCAAGCAAGGCCCTTGCTGCTCTCTCATTTCGGAATCTCGCTGTTTTGCGACATGGCAACGCCTTCTGGTCTGTCTCCAAGGTGAATCTCGCTCACATAAGGTAACGTTGCAGTTTGGCGAAGCAAAACACAATCGCCAACAGCTCCCTCTCCACAATGGGATACTTCTGTTCTGTAGGCGTCAGATTCCTACTTATATATATAGTATAGGATGCATGCAACCTTCAAATTCTTGCATAAGCGTACCACCGTTTCCTGATCCAGAGGCGTCTACTCTGAGGGTAAAAGGAAATCGAGCGTCAGGTAATCTAAAAATTGGTGATTTAGAGAAGCAAATTTTCCATACATTTAAAGAGACATCACAAGCATGTGATCAGACAATTTTGTTTGACGAGTTCTTCTTTAACAACAAAGACAGAACTGAGATAATATCCGAAAAATTAGGCAAGAATTTTCTATAGAAACTCACTAAGCCTAACAGACTGCGAACCTGTTTCTTAGTTCTAGGAATTTCAAGATTCAAGATTTTCGAGAAAGTTGAATCTTCAGGTTTAAGAAAACTACCTCCTACTTTATGACTAAGAAAAGAAATTTCAGTGAATCCTATTCTTGTTTTAGAAGGTCTAGCAGTAAGAGTATGAAGACGCAAGGTATTCAACAACGAGTTAATTCCAAGAACATGTTCTTCCTAAGATTGATGAAACAGACAAATATCATCAATATAAGTGATTAAATCCTCACGGTCAGAGAAAAGTCATGCGAACAACGATAGCAGGAGCGTTAACGAGACCTAACGATATAAAGTTAAATTGAAACAATCCTAGAGGTGTAGCGAAAGCTGTATAAGGTTTAGCTTTGTCTGATAATGGCACCTGCTAATAGCCTTTTGACAAGTCAAATTTAGTAAAGAAAGTAGCTGTAGCTAATCTGTCAAGAAGAGAATCTAAGAAAGGTAATGGTTCTGCATCTTGGATAGTCACAGTATTTACGCGTCTGAAATCGATGCAAATACGAATAGATTTGTCTTTCTTCCTAATCAAGACCATAGGAAAACTGTAAGGAGAATGTGATGGAGCAATTATATTTAACTTTATCATCTCTTTTATTTCTTCCTGTACCTGTGATTCCAAATGAATAGGTATAGGATATAATTTTTTGATAGGTTTGAAATCTGTCAGCAGTATATCATGCTGAATGATATCTGTATGCCAAGGAACATCCGTGAGCACATCAGCAAAAGATTGTAGTAATTGAGAAATCTGCTCCTTCTGATGAGAAGCAAGAGTTGGCGAAATAGAAATTTCTTTCCAACTCTCAGTCGATAAAAGACGTAATTTGGTAAAGAAAAAAGTAGTTCAGTACCATCAGGTAAGTCAGACAACTGTTCCTGTATTACCGCTAAAGAAGAACGACGATCAACAGACTCGTCGATCGTTTTAAAGACTGGTTTAAGATGCGGAGGACGAGCATGAAAGTGCTGCAACATGTTGATGGATAAAATATAGTCAACATTTGACAATTTATCAATAATTGTATAAGGTCCTCTCCATGAGACCAGTAATTTATTGTCTTTATTTGGTAGTAGCACATAGGCCTCATCACCTGGCCATAATGGGCGCAGTTTCCTGTTTTGATTCACAAACAATCGAGCCTTCATTTTTGCCTTTTCCGACGCTTCCACTGCTATTTGGCATTTTTTCCCTTAAATTAACAACATATTGGTAAGGGGTTTGATGTTGCGGGGCTTTATACGATTCACTTCTTTTATTGTTGTTGCGGCCCCGTCTTCTATTTCAGTGGTCGTTGTGGAAAGCCACCGTTCTCATTGATTCAATAAGCTTCTTAGTTCTGGTCATTTGATTCATTAATTCTTGATCGTGCTATTGTTGGAATAGTTACGCGAATGTGAGTTAATACTTTCTGTCTGTCACAAGGTTTGAACTCAGTATCATAATTGTTGAATTTGTAACTTCAATGAACGTGATAAGTCTCTTCTCGAGTCCACACAATTTTTAATATACATTTCAAACAGTAGACAGTCCATGGAGGTTGATTATGAAAACATTATATATTAGAATTGAATCATACATCATAAATGCTATCCATGCATTATAGTCCTGGTCCAATAATATGCAACCCTATAGTCAGAACGTCGTAACTATATGTACGCGCGGTTGGGACATCCAACGGCCGACAATGAGATTAGACGTCTGGCGATATAAAACGAATGTGGACCATAATTTCATCCTTCCTTGACTTTAGTTAAAATTACTAACCTCGATACATTCCTCTCTTCATAAGAATATCGGACTGACCCATGTCCGTACTGCAATAACATATGTGCGGCAATATCATGCCTACCACTGGAAGGATTATAGGACACGTCTTATCCGTTTGACGGTCATCTAAGAAAAGGGTGTGGTAACCTAGTCACGGTGCGTGACATACCAACGCATACACGTCATAATCAATCGTGTGTATCGCGTACACTAACTAACAATTATTTACATTATATTAAACGTAGTCACCTATTAATCTTATGCTGTTAACCTCTAGCAGACCATGCCAATAAAATACCTTAACAATTCCCTGTCCACTGGGGGAAAAAAAAATCTATTAGATAGATTTTTTTTAACAAAAACCCATCTGAAAAAATACCAATATGTTAACAATATCAAAAAAAAAATTTAACGAGATTGCGGCATATGGCCTACGACGTTCTGTCTAGAACCAATGTCGTGGTCATGTCGACTAACCAATAGTCATGTAATATATTCATTATTTATATCATAAATAAATATAAATGGTAATAAGAACTAAAAGAGAATGGTAATGTCGATCTCTAATTAAATAATTAATTAACTTAAAATATGTCGTGATAAAATGTCATGTCAGACTAATTTAAAGTGTTAAAATTAAACTAAATAACTATACTAGGTATGGAATAAGAATAAGTTGTTGAAAATCTAATGTAAGAAAAATGAGAGGATCTGTTAAAGAAAGACATAATAACGAATAAAGAATAAATTAGAGAAAGAAAAAAAATGATGTATAAATTTAACTAAGTTATGTGTGTTGAACATCAAGTAAGTGTAGTATTAAGTTATTAATACCTTTCTAACTAATTTAAACAATAGTATGCAATATAATCATGTAATTCTAAGAATATAATCAAAGAATTATGTGAGTTTTCTTTTCTTTCTTTCATTTTTTTAAGTTTCATTCATTTTTTTAAAATTCAACTCACTTGTCATTTTAATGTGGATTAGTTTTAAAGAATAAATTAAAGTAATTAACATTGGATATGAAGATCCATTCGTAGTCTTGATCCTTGAATTTCCATTAGACAAAATGTTCAAGTATTCTGAATCACGTTATATAACGAATTAGTTCGACTGGAATGTCATTTATTTTCTCCGAAGTGTTTTGAAACAATGTTGTGACAAATGTAAACCAGGAAAGTCCCGGTGTAAAGACGAATATAGTGTCAATTGATTGCAGTCACTTTGCGTATAATTTGCCTATAGAAAGCAGCTGAGTAAATGGTTCATTCATGTGTCAAAAAGCAACGATGGTGCTATGTTCTTTGATTAAGTTTCTCTGTACATAGTATTGTCTTTGCGACAAACAACGTAAATTAGGAATCGACATCATTAGGATTTCGAGATAATGTATCTGCCAAGATGTTGTCGGATCCTGTGATGTACTCGATTGAAAACTCGAAGGGTTGGAGGAGTATAGCAAATCTGGTCAATTTTGGACTCTTGTGATTTGCTCGTTGTAGTGATGCTACGGCCCTTTGATCGGTTTGTACTACAAAAGGGGCTCCCAGTAGGAATTTTTCTAGTTTGGTTATCGCCCACACGACGGCTAAGAGTTCGCGATCAACCGTAGAGTACTTCACTTCTGGTGGTTTCAGTTTTCGTGACACGTACAAGTTTGGATGGAGGATGTCGTCATGGTATTGGAGCAAACATGCGCCAATTCCGTAGTTACTCGCATCTGTACGAAGAATGAACTTTTTAGAAGCATCAATTAATCTCAAAATAGGTGGATTTGAAAATATAGAAATTATTTGCCGAAAAATTCTGTCACATTCGTCAGTCCATGTCACTTTCACTGGCATGTTCTTCTTTAGTAATGAGGACAATACAGCAGTGATGGATGACAAGTTAGGTACGAATCTACTGTAATATTGGACTAGACCTAACAAGCTTCTCACTTGTTTCTTCGTTTGAGGAACGGAAATGTTTAAAATTTTTGAAACTGTACTGGGTAATGTTCGGATATATCCAGCTCCAATAATGTGACCCAAAAAAGTGATCTCATGAAATGCTACCTGTAATTTTGTAGGTTTAGCAGTTAACTTGTACCTTCTCAAGGTATCAAAAACGTATCCAAGACCCAAAAAATGTTCCTCAAAAGATGAACTAAACAAGCATATGTCATCTATATATGTAATAATGTCTGGTCTACCTGAAAAAATGTGTCGCATCATGCGAACAAAGGTAGCTGGAGCGTTAACCAGCCCAAAAGGCATCACGTTCCACTGGTATAGACCTAGCGGAGTTGAAAACGCTGTGTAGTATTTTGCTTTTTCGGTTAGTGGTATCTGCCAATAACCTTTAGTTAAGTCTATCTTAGTAAATATAGTTGCTGTCGATAGACGTGGCAGTAAGTCATCGAGAAGTGGATGTGGTTCGCTATCAACTATCGTTTGTGCATTTAATTTTCTATAGTCGACGCATAGTCTAATGTTATTGTCCTTCTTTCGGACAATAACTAATGGAGAAGAAAATGGGGAATTACTAGTTTCGATAATTCCTAAAGATAACATCTGTTCAAGTTCCTTAGTAGTTTTAGTAAGAAAGTGTATAGGAACAGAATAAGGATGTACCCGAATTGGAGTATCCTCGTTAAGAGTGATGTCATGATTAATGACTGATGTGCGACCTGGAACATCGGTCAACACATCTGGATAAGATTGTAGCAGATCAGCAATCTTTTGATGCTGTTGCGGTGTAACCGACGAAGAGATGGTTACGTCCCGCCAAGATTCGCTAGATTGTACTACAGGTACAGGTAAAGCTAACTGTACCTCAGGAAAAGAAGATTCTTCTTCCTGGATAACGGATAAATTAGAATAGTGACATGTAGGTCTGAAAGTGTCATCTAATTCATGAAAAATAGCTTGTAGATGTTCAGGTCGAGTATGAAATTGCTTGAGCATATTTATGTGAAATATTTTGTGATGTCCCTTAATGTCCAGGACATAATCAACATCAGAAATCTTATTGATAACCTGGTAAGGACCATTCCACGAGATTAGTAGTCTATTATTGTTATGTGGCAATAACACATAAGCTTGATCTCCTGGAAATAATTGACGTAATCGTCTATTACTGTTTTGGAAAGTTCTAGCTTTCTCTTTCGCAGCCTCAGATGAAGCTGTTGCCATTTGACAGGCATCAATAATGTTATTCCGGAGATTAATTACATATTCATAGGATGACTGAGTGTCCTGAGTCATCTCAGAATCGATTAATAAATCTTTTATCAGTCCCATAGGACCTCTTGGAGGAGCGCCAAAGACTAAATGAAACGGAGAGAAGCCAGTTTGTTCATTTGGCACCTCTCGATAAGCGAATAACACCGCTGGTAGCACTCTGTCCCAGTCCTGTGGATGGTTAACTGTAACTTTATGTAGCATTTGTTTGAGTGTACGGTTAAGTCTTTCTACAGCACCATTACTCATTGGGTGATAAATGCTGCTGAGGTTTCTATCTATTTGCCAAGTCTTCATTACCTCCGTCATAGTCTCAGATATAAATTGAGAACCATGATCTGACAAAAGTTTTCTAGGAAAACCTACTCTAGAAAAGATCAAGTGTAGTGCATCAGCTACATCTGTGGTGGTGGTTGTTTTTAATGGGATGGCTTCTGGCCATCGTGTGCATAAATCGATGCAAGTGAGAATAAACCTATGTCCTCTGGCTGATGGTAAAAGTGGGCCAATGATATCAATGGCCATTTTGTCGAAAGGTCTCACCGATATATCACAAGCCTGAATAGGCGCCGTGTGAAAGGCTCCCCGTGCTTTCACTTCTTGGCATATCGTACAGGAGCGTACGTACTGTGAAATATCTCGTGATACTCCCGGCCAAAAAAAAGAAGATAATACTCGTGAACGTGTACGAGTATAACCCATGTGACCTGCACACTTAGAATCATGTGCATGTTGAAGTATGTACCGCCTAAAAGCAAAAGGTACCATGACTTGTTGTCTTATCTGAGTTTTATCCATAAAACATCTTAATAAAATGTCATTTTTAATACTAAACCACTGACTATAATTTATGTTCCTAGAAAGATTGTCATCTTTGTTGACCAGCGTAAAAAATTTTGTTAGTGACCTGTCTTCCCTCTGTTTTGCAGCAAATGATACTCGGTCAATAGCAGAATGAATCTCGATATTTTCATGATCATTTGTTTCCTTGTTTTCCGTGTCTATAGTCTCTAATTGTTTTGTATGTGCTCTGGTTATTGCTGCATTTCCGATGTATAGATTATTTTTTTCCCATTGAATAATCTCATCTGGTGTGCAATCTTTACTCCCGTGTATGCATCCCACCATAAGGTCGGCAATTGGGTTTCTTAACATGCATGCTTTAACATTGCCTGTGAAGAAAGGTGTGTCAATGTAAATAATAGCTGTTGGATAATATTCTATGGTTCCCCCAAAAGTCATGCACCTGACATGTTCTCCAGTTGCACAATTTGGATGAACAAGTGTCTGACGGATTCCGATCGTGGTCGATCCCGAATCTCTTAAGACTGAGACGATGGATCCATTAACTTTTCCTCTGTTGAAGATCAGTGATCCTGTTCCGTCATTGACTGCTAGACTGACTTCTGGTAGAATATGACCGCAGTTCAGAACTGTCTCTTTTGCTTTCTGAAATATAAGATTACATGTTGGGCAACTATTTGCCACGTTATAATTCATTGCAAAACAAGTAGACGATGACTGTATTTTGTTATCAGTAGTTGAACTCTGAACCCTAGGGGTTGTAGCAGTAGTAACAGCTGCCCCTGTATTATGGTTATAAGTTGTCGATCTACGAGAATGAGAACGATGACGAGAATAATTAGATGAATTATCCCGTTGTCCTCTATTGTAACTGTTATCTCGATGTCTCGAGTTATAATTATCGCTATTGTTCCACTTGTAATCATTATTATAGTTATATGATCGATTATAACTTGAGTTACGTGGATTACTGTTATTTCTTGACTGAGGTGAATAGTTTCTGGTTTGTTGTCGTCCTCTATTAAAGTTATTGTTAAAGTTATTCTGTCCCTTATGAAAATTAATGTCATAGTTTCCTTTGAACCTACCCCTGTCTACACTGTGTGTTCTAGGTTTGTTATGATTATGATATGCCATATTGGAGGCTACAGGAAGTGGTTCTCTTATCAATGTGCCAGAAATATTAGCATTCGGATGAGCTGTGCAGTAATTTAAAGAAATTTTTTCTAACTCATCAATAGATTCTGGTTTTCTTTCTTGCAGATAAGCAAAGAATGGTGGGCTGACAGACGATAATACTTTATCCCTCAATAACAAATCGACTAACTTGTCGTAGGATTTGTTGACACCTGCCAGTTCAACCCATCTGTTAAAAGTATTGCGTATGTTAGCAATAAAACCTGTGAAATCTCTATTGTTATCTGGCAACAAACTTTTAAAACGCAATCTACATGCCTCTTCGTTCAAGTGGAAACGACGTAGTAACAACGTCTTAATGGCCTCATAGTCTGTTGATAGTGTTGGATCTATATTTTGTGCTGCACTTGCAGGTTCGCCATCTAGAAATTCCTTAAGTTTCAGTGCCCATGCCGCTTTGTCAAGGTTATTCACCTTACATATGTCCTCAAAGCGCGCGAGCCACGATGAAAGGTCATCTACGTGTAACTTGAATGGAGGCAGCTTAAAGTAATAATTACCTTTAAGTCGTGTGGATGAAGATCCAGATTGAGCAGTATCATTTTGGGTTGCTGCAGCGCCCTGTGAATTAAGTTTTGCTGTTTCTAATTTAAGTCGTTGCAATTCCATTTCTTGCTGCAGTATGATTTCTTGTCGTTTCAATTTATTCTCTTCTTCAATCCGTAGGATTTCATCTCTTGCTATCTTTCTTTCTTCTTCTTGTCTTAATTCTGCCTTCTTTTCCGCCTGTTTTCTTTCAAGTTCTTCCATCTCTGCTTTAGCAATGGCTTTCTTTTCCTCCTCTTCTGCCTTATATTTTGCAAATTCAGCCAATGCATAAGCCTCGAGAAGTTCTCCTTTTTTCCCAAAATCTTTACCATTTTTAATAAAATAGTCTAAGTTAAGCATCTTGACGTTAATATTGTACGTAATGGTTATGTAATAATCACCAATAAATTTTAAGTAATTATTATACTTATTCAATTTATGAATAGTCGATATAAACAATCATAATATTATTGAACTTAATCTGGGAATGTTCAATTTAATTAATTGTAATATTATCTAACTATTATTTGTAGATTCCATACATAGACATACTATGTTGGGAAAATATTACATATATACTCGTTAATATATCATAAATAGTTATGATATTTATCTATTTCGGGTGCTGAATTACTATCATGCACCTAATAATAAATAGTATTATTCCTCAAGTATTATATCATTCAGTCAGTGATATGTGCTAAGTAAATCATTTAGTAATGGAAAAAATGTACCAAATAATATACACTATGTCCTTTATATGCAGGACAGACTAAAAAGTCAAATTATTTTATAAATATATATTATTATTATATTATGCCTTAATCATGAGCTATAAAGTGCATCGCCCATTTCTTGGACTACCACTGCAAATTGGTGCAAAGTCCCTAATTCTCCTTAAAAGTCATTAAATTTTAATTATATTCATATACACTCTTATTAAGCAAGAAATTATATTATTAGTGTTAAATCATGAACAGATGAAATGAGGACATACGATACGATGGGTAAACCAAGGATAAACAAACCATATTATCACGAAACAAGACGTTTCTACAATAAAAATTGATATTATGAAACCAAATCTGCAAACCGGAAATATAGAGTAGGGTGAAGGTTAACTGAATATAGAGTTAAATCTGCGTACACAAAAATTAATGACGCAAACATGGACTCATTGACGGTTATACAAAAAAAAATGAACTGAATAATAGCAAGATCAGAAAGAACAAGATAGATTACTAACATTGTTACCAAACTAAATAGAATTTAAACTGAATACGATAAAATACACCGATT
The DNA here is from genome assembly GCA_024509875.1 of Oreohelix idahoensis. Lineage (NCBI taxonomy): Eukaryota > Metazoa > Mollusca > Gastropoda > Stylommatophora > Oreohelicidae > Oreohelix > Oreohelix idahoensis. The sequence goes on along the minus strand of JAMPIV010017265.1, from coordinate 74,492 downwards.
ATTTCACCAAACTAGACATCTAACATATACTGTGAATTAAATGCAGTCCCGAACGAAACAAGCCCCGGAAATGTCATCGACGCGTTCTCCGCGAAATGCGATTTAATTCACTACCCTAAAGACCGTTCAGAATGAATATCGGCAATCCGTAGAGCCATAATTTATTCATTCTGAATCTCCACTCCAACCTCCCACAAATTAGGCACAGCACAAACAATGAAAACAAATATAACGTGCATATAAAATATATAGAACGGACATGCCTGCAAAATGTGAATTAGACTCAGTGATGTTTCTTATGAATGACAACAGTCACGAACTGAGACTTATCTTTTAACCCGTCGTCCGATGCGATCTTCACCAACGGCCTAGACTAGAGGATAGGACTGTTTGCTCCTTGTTGGTAAATAATGTCTTTTCAATCCTATGATCTACTGAGAAGTTGTATTCTTGAATGAAACATTAGGTGAGCTGGCATCGTCCTTCGATCGTTGGCTTGTACACGGAATATTGTGACGTCACTGATTTTTGCATAGTTACACAAGCCACGTCATGTTCGGAATCATGTGACTTGAACGTTTTCTTGTAATCGTAAACAGTCCGTGAAAGTATGTAAACAAGAAAAATTTCTTTCTTCCTTCGTTCCCCAGCAATGGCAACCACTTTGTTGCGGGGCTTTATACGATTCACTTCTTTTATTGTTGTTGCGGCCCCGTCTTCTATTTCAGTGGTCGTTGTGGAAAGCCACCGTTCTCATTGATTCAATAAGCTTCTTAGTTCTGGTCATTTGATTCATTAATTCTTGATCGTGCTATTGTTGGAATAGTTACGCGAATGTGAGTTAATACTTTCTGTCTGTCACAAGGTTTGAACTCAGTATCATAATTGTTGAATTTGTAACTTCAATGAACGTGATAAGTCTCTTCTCGAGTCCACACAATTTTTAATATACATTTCAAACAGTAGACAGTCCATGGAGGTTGATTATGAAAACATTATATATTAGAATTGAATCATACATCATAAATGCTATCCATGCATTATAGTCCTGGTCCAATAATATGCAACACTATAGTCAGAACGTCGTAACTATATGTACGCGCGGTTGGGACATCCAACGGCCGACAATGAGATTAGACGTCTGGCGATATAAAACGAATGTGGACCATAATTTCATCCTTCCTTGACTTTAGTTAAAATTACTAACCTCGATACATTCCTCTCTTCATAAGAATATCGGACTGACCCATGTCCGTACTGCAATAACATATGTGCGGCAATATCATGCCTACCACTGGAAGGATTATAGGACACGTCTTATCCGTTTGACGGTCATCTAAGAAAAGGGTGTGGTAACCTAGTCACGGTGCGTGACATACCAACGCATACACGTCATAATCAATCGTGTGTATCGCGTACACTAACTAACAATTATTTACATTATATTAAACGTAGTCACCTATTAATCTTATGCTGTTAACCTCTAGCAGACCATGCCAATAAAATACCTTAACATTTGAACATCTTCATTCGTGTCAGCTCCAACTAACAATTGTTTTAAAATGGACATAGGTCCCCTAGGTTTAGCACCAAAGACTAATTCAAATGGCGCAAAACCGGTATGTTCGTTGAAAATTTCTCTGTATGCAAATAATATTGCAATACTCTGTCCCAATCTTGCGGGTATTTAGTCGTAACCTTACTCAACATTTGCTTCAAACAACGATTGAGACTCTAAATTTTCCCATTTGAGGCCGCGTGATAGATTGAGCTAAGAGAACGGTCTATATCGAACTCTTTCATCACCTGTTTCATTACGTCCGAGACGAATTGAGTTCCCCGGTCCAATAGAATGTTTTCGGGAAAACCTAATCTACTAAAAATTAAAAATAGCGCATCAGCTACATCCACTGTTGATATGGTATTAAGAGGAATAGACTCTGGCCAGCGCGTGCACATATTGATGCAGGTCAGCACATATCGGTGACCTCTAGCTGACGGGACTGCCAATGGACCAATAAGGTCAATCGCCATCTTTGCGAAAGAACGCAATGATATATCCGATGCCTAGATAGGCGCATTATGTTTGGGTCTTTTTGTTGCAACATCTTGGCAAATTTTGCATGTGCTACAAAAGGTTTTGACATCTTTTGTCACACCAGGCCAAAAAAAATGAGACAAAACCCTCTGTTTTGTTCTAGCAATTTCCAAATGCCCTGCACAATTAATATTGTAAGCACGTCGTAAAACGAATGGTCGAAAAAAAGCAGGTGCCATGATCTGTTTTCTTACAGATGTAAAATCTTGAAAATTTCTAATTAATATACCATTCTTTAAAGTGTACCAATGTTTAGAATTATCATCCACCACCACTTCATCTGATTTTGCAACCTGAAAAAATTTCTTCATGGAATCATCATCATTCTGTCTCTGAATGAATGAATCCTTATAAATCAGTTCCATATGTAGATTATCATCATCCTCCTCCGCAACATTATTTTCTTCATCATTCACCCTCTCCTCCGTTTTACTCTCATCATTCGTTACCTCATCTACAACATTATCGATTTGGTTCAGATTATACATCTCAGCACAAGCCTGAGCTCTGGTCGTGACAGCATTTGCACTGATCAGATGCTGTTGTTCCCATTTTTCAATTTCTTCCTTAGTGCATTCACGAAGACCAGGGATATTTCCCAAGGTTATTCCTGCGATAGGATTATTCAACAGGCACACGAGAGTTTTTCCTGTAAAGTAAGGAGTATCCAAAAAACACTTCCGCAGTTGGATAGTATTCCACTGTGCCACAAAATGTAATACATTTAACCTCCCTGCATGTGTAATCCAATTGATCCACTAGCGACCTGCGTACACCAATGGTTGTGCATCTGTGTCCCTGAGAAGTGACACAAGTTGGTTGTTCACAAAACACTTATTAAATACCAGTGAACCTGTTCCATCACAGGAGGACATAATTGGCAAAGGATGTCCACACAGGAGCCTAGGTACTCTTTCTGGCTGAAATAAAGAGTTACATTAAGAACAGTTAGTCCTGTTAGATAAATCTACACTACATGCATTTGCAGGAGAGACACAATTACTATTCTGAACTGGATTATTGTTATTAACATGCACCACAGCATTTTTTTTTTTTTTTTTTTCGTACGCCCGCTAATACTCGAGGCGAAATCTCAGGTTATTATTCATGTCTAACCTGACATTGATTTTACGTGAGTATCCCTTTATTTCTTGTACAGAGACAGGTGTCCCTCGCCATTCAGGCAAATACTCGCCGATTTCGGAGGTACCCATTGCAGCTGGGTCGGCTCAGCATTTGACCTTTCAGGATCTCTAGATTGTCTAGAGTTATTGTTTTGTTGATAACCTCTGTTATTAAAAGAATTGTCATTATTTCTGTAAAATGACCCCTGTCCTCTGCCTGATCTGGAATAATATCCACCTTTGCTCTGATAATCATTAGGCCTGAAAGATGATTGTGAAGGAAAATATCAATCATTATAAGAGTTATAATTTCTTTGAGGCTGTTGTGATTTTTTGTTAAAATTATATCTGCCTCTGTAATTGCCATTGTTATGATCTCTGTTTACTCGATAGTTTCTATCCATACTATTGGATCTCTGTCTAGGTGAATTATACATCACCGTCCAAGCAGATTCCACTGGCAAGGAATCCTTAATGTTATTTTTACTAAGGTTCCTACCCGGATGTGCAATTTAATATTGACGACCGAAATTTTCCATAGTAGATAATGTTTCAGGTTTTCTCTCCTGTAGGAATGATAAATTTCGCCGCTGATTGAAGACAACACCTTGTTTCTAAGAATCAAATCAGCCAACCCCTCAAAAGTTTTTTTCAATCTTAGACATATCAACCCATCTAGAAAAGTAAAGTTTAATAGATGAGACAAATTCAGTAAAATCTTTAGCTGAATCTGGTAATAATGATTTAAACTTTAGGCTATAGCCATTTTCATCCAATTGATACTTCTTTAGCAACAAGACTTTTTCAGCCTCATAGTCATTTCTGGTCTGATCATCCATGGTACTGACTGCAGTAAGAGCTTCACCCACCAATAAAGTCATCAGCCTACTAGGCCATGTAGCTCTATCAACTTTAAACTCTTGGCAATAAGTTTCATATCTATTTAGAAAGCATAAAATATCGTCTTTATTTGAGTTACATTTTGGCAAATTGAGCTTAAAAGTGGAAGCATGGTCTTTTTTCCAGCCTCACCATTCACTGGATTAACCTTTGGTTGTTGAAGTCTCAATTTCTCCAACTCAAGTTCTGCCATTTTAAGCTCTTGTCGTGCTTTAATTTCAGCCTGAGCTTGTTGTGCTTTTAATTCAGCCTGAGCATAGGCCAATTTGTTCTCTTCAAGCTCTTGTTATGCTTTTAATTCAGCCTGAGCTTGTTGTGCCTTCAATTCAGCCTGGGCATGTGCCAATTATTTTTCCTCAAGAGCCATTTCTTCTGCTCTTCTTTTCTCAGCTAATTGCATTTTTTTCTACTCTCCTTTTTTCAGCTAATTCTTCTTCTCTCCTTTTCTCAGCCAATTCTTCTGCTTTTTTCTCTTTATTTAATTTTCTCTGTTTTCTGAGTTCATTGTCTACATAAGTCTTCAAAGCTTCCCCCTCCATACCAAATTCTTTTCCAAGCCTCATAAAATACTCGGCGGTAGCCATGATTCACAATTATTTTGCTTTCCAATAGCTGAACAATAATGCAAATACTGTATTATATAATGAATATGTGAGCAATATTAGCAACAATTATTTCACCACTCAAAATCAACCAACTGAATGTAATAATAGATGTTATTGTAGGAGCAAAAAAAATGGATACAAACAAGATGACAGGGTACAGTGACAAGAGCCAAAGCAAGATAATACAAATGAACAAGGCAGAAATGTATGAATTATAGAACAAATGAACAAAATTAGCTCTATCACACTTATGACAAGACAATCACAATTTCACAACATATAGGACATCTAATAAATGAGGGATAGCAAGAATAGGCCGACAATATCACAAACGATAATGGAGAAAAACTAAATAAAAATTACAATCAATTTTACAATAACTAACTTACAAAATTACAGTACTTTCACAACTAGACAGATATTGGATCTGGTTAATTCAATTAAGGCAGTAACACTCAGCAATTTACGCCGGCCCCTTAATATGAAGAAATCAGATAAAAAGAATTAAAGAACGCTCATGAATTTTCTCGACCACACGAACGAGGTATTGAAAAAATGCATAAGTCCCTTTCCAACCTCCCACTAATTACAAACCATATATACACGAAAACACATAAAACATGGAAAAAAAGAACTCTGGCAAACACGATTCTCAGCATCACACACTGTTTGTAACCTTAAATGTACTTATCTGTTTGCCAGTAATACGGACCCTCCTGGATTTAACACCTTCTTCCTCAGGCACGAGGAAAACACTCAGTTTGGACCAGGTTAGGATTAGCTTTCACCAACTGCTCATGACAACGCCCCGAAAATTTTCAGCAAGACGTCCGGTCGATTGAAACCTTCTATCAATTGTCAAGTTTTGTTTAAGTCTGCAATGGCCTTATTTGATCAAGGAAACTGCTCATACGATGAACGAAGCCTGATGCAAGCCACCAGTCTGGTTCCTGACGTTGCCTTGTGGTGTATACAAGCGTCTACGAGAATTTTGTTCGGCTACGTCAGTTAAGTACCATTTTTGAGCTTATACAATTTTAGCTAGGTTGTCCTACAGGCAGTCCCTTTTGTATATCTACTTGTTTATGCATGTTTTATGTAGTTATATGTATTGTTTTGTGCATCTACGTGGGATGATGGCGGGAACCTAGGATCCCTGTAATGTCGCTTTTGGCTGACCACAGAAATCCAAGGTCGTTCTTAGGGACCGTTTGAATATTTTCAGCTTGCAAAAGATCAACTGAGCAAATCTCGTTGCATACTCTGTTTGCTCCTGAATTTATTCAATATTAAATATTTAGGTGTGACGTTTTGTATATATACGTTGTATTTTTATTGTCCTCAGCTTCATTTTTGCTTAGTTTTGTCATTTGTTCGTTATATATCCGTCGATCTGATCTTACTGTCATTCAGTTCTGCATGTCACATGTTTCGTCAAAATGGGTCCTGTTAGTAGTGTCTATTTTTAGATTTTAAGCGGTAGTCTGACCTAGTTTTAGTTTTCGTGATTTTGGTCATTTTTAGAATTATATTCAGTTTTACAAATGTTTTACTGTTAGTAATTCGATCTTGTGGTGTAATACTGTTTGTTTAATCTTTTTGTTTACTACTTTTATTCTATTTTCTTCATTACTTCTTCATGATATGATATTAACATTATTTACGTAAATATTTATGCAAAAATATTATATGACTGCAATAATTTAATTGCATTGCACTAGAAGGCCATTAGCCACTAGTTGTTTGCGTGAATAGGGCATAGCAGTATAAAATATTAACAAAAAAATAAAATTGTGTGCTTACAAATAATTTGTAAAGCCACTTGCCAGTTATCTGGTTGACTAAGTGAGTACATTAGTTGGTTAACATGGCGACTCTAGAAACTTTTATGAAGATTGGGAAGGAAATTTCCTACAAAGGGGAGGCACTTAGAGAATTTGCTATGGCTGAGTTAGCTAAAGCTAAACAGGAGAAGACCCTTACTAGTGAGCTGATGCAGCTAAAAGTGGAGTATGATAAGAAGTTGTCAGTAATGAAGTCCGAAAATGTTACACTGAATAATCAGGTGTCACTTCTGAAATCGGTTAATTTGAAATTTTATAATTTTACTACTCTACAGACAAAGAAGTTAGAGGATGAGGTAGGCTCATTAAAAAAATTACATGCCAAAGAAAAGAGTGTCAGTGTTGAACTTGAAAAGCAACATGCAGTTTTAAGTTGGAATTGTCATACACAATTGTCTCAGATTCAAGAACTGAAATCTGAGATTACTCTTTTGAAATTACAGGGTGATATGACAGAAAGGGAAATAGATCAGGTAGAATTAACTGATAGTAAAATGATACAATGTAAACTCAATGAGGAAAATAGTGAACTAAAGTCTGAAGTTAGCTCATTAAGAAAATTGCTTGATCAAACAAAGAGTGTTACTGATGAAAAATTATTTGCCTTCGATAAATTACTGATTAATGAAAATACTAAATATGCTGGAAAAGAAAAGACAATGCAGCAGCAAATTGATGAACTTTCAGCTAGGTTGGCTACATGTGATTCCTTACTCATTAGTGAGAAGAAAGTATCGTCTGACCTTGAGCAAATCAATGCTAGGCAAAGTGAGACACTCTCACGGAAAAATGATGAAATTTCCAAATTAAGAAAAAAAGTAGATGATTTACTGGATATAGTACTACACCAGAAATTATTTTCTTGCAGTAACGGCGATAAGGGTACTGATCGACATGCCATCAGTACTAAGGGTGGTGTTAATGGATCGGCACACCCAGTAGGTATTAGAAAATCATTCCGTGAAAGTTATACCTTCCCACGACCTCACAATACTGCCAATGTTGGGAATCAGTCATGGCGACATGATAAGAATGTAACTGATCTGAAGGAAAATGCTAAGGTTGTCATAAATGAGAATGGGTTTACTGATACAAATAATGGTGTTACACCTGCAGTTGGTGTTAAGAATAGTGGTAAATTACTTAGTATAACTAATACCAATACATTGAAAAAAGAATGGTACATATGTCTGCAAGCCTGTCTTCTACGACATGCTTCTCACCTGCTGCCTCGCATGGTGATAGGTATCATACTAAGGTCAAACAATATGATAAGTTATCTAATAATGGTATAACACTCATTAGACAGGAGACATTTAATCGTTCACATGTAACTAAACATACTCATCGCCCATACTCACATTGTCGTGACAATGGGTCGACTTTTATTGGGAAAGTTGCATATTCATGCACCGTTCTAGTGCGCATTCATGCACCGTTCTAGTGCGCAATCTGCCAGCAGGAACTACATGGCAGGCACTAGGTGATTTTTTTCACTTCACTGCAGACATCAAGTTTGTACGTCTGTTGCCGTCTCCCAATATCAAGTATGGTGAAGCTTTGGTCACCTTCTGTACCAATAGGGATGCTTGTATGGTTGTTGAGCGGGACAATGATGCATATTTTCACCACCGTTCCCTCCAGTTACAATTGGTACCTGATTCTGCTTCACGCAGATATTAACATGTTGATATTTCCATTTTTTATCACATCCTTTGATGACTCAGCAGGTCCAGTCATCATCTGTTTTCTTCCCGAGTCATCTATTCCTACATGACTTGTTTATTTTCAGACTTTCTTGTAGAGAACATTTTTTTTGTCATCTCCATCTTGAGAATAGGTCTTTTTGTCTCTATGTTATTTTACCATGCCTACGATAGACATTAACGTCGTTGATCATTATCCTCATGCTCAGCCAATGCAGCATGAGTTGTTTGTGTTGTCTTCCCTCTTGCGGAAGGGAATGCCTGTAAGGATAAATTGGTCTAATGAATGTAATATCGCGTTTCATAAAATACTAGATATTTTTTCTAAGTCTCCTATTTTGAGGTTACCGGATATTACTAAAATTTATGTTCTTCGTACAGATGCGAGTAACTTCGGTTTGGGCACTAGTCTCCTTCAAGACCATGCTGGAGTGTTACACCCTACTTTGTTTGTATCAAGAAAGCTCACTGAAACGGAGAAAAAGTATTCAGTCATTGACAAAGAATTGCTTGCAGTGGTCTGGTCGATTCAGAAACTAGAACGATTTTTGCTGGATGCACCTTTTGTCATCCAAATTGACCAGAAGGCTGTGCCTGCTCTCAGACGCGCCAACCACAAGAATCCGAAATTGGCCAGATTCTCCATTCTACTTCAACCTTTCAATTTTACGATTGAAGCGATTCCAGGGTCAGAGAATGTAGTGGCTGACTCATTATCTCGTAATCCGTCATCAACACCCGATGACAAGCTATTATCCAAGTGAACTGTACTACAAAAATGACTGTTCTTATCAAACGTACCGTTCCTTATGTCATACACGTCACTTTTGGTCGAATCATCAGATCTCACACGGTACATGTTATTTATGACTTTTTATGATATCGTTATTGAATATCTCAATGAACATTGGAAATCAGCTGTTTCCATTCTATAATCGATTCTTCCGCAAAACAGTACAACTCAAATCTTCCACCTTGTGTTTCTGAACCTTTTCTAACAAAGACGAATTGGAATATTAATCACGTCTCATATCGAGGAATATATGTACTTTTCGTTATATCTCCTTCATTATATGAAGTGATCGCGGATGCAACTCTTCAATGGTACAGGATACCTCCTTCAAGGAATATATTACATAATATAAGTATTTATGGTGATTCTCTGAGACATTTTACATCGCACTCATTTGCATTGATGAATTTCATGGTTTTGCCTAATGTCTGTTGGTACGTAACAGACTATCGTTTCAATGATTCCTTGATACTTCCGGTAATTCGTACGGAACTATCGCAAGTTAATTCGCCTTCCTTTGATGCCCGATGTTGGTACTTCATGTTTCCGGCGATGGACTTTGGATTGTGTCCATAAAGACCTACCACTTGATACGGTGCAATCTACCCGCACTACCTGATCAAACATTTACTTGACTGTTTGATACGTACACCGTCCATGGTGTCTATTTACTTCTTGGGATTCGATAACGCAGAAGTAACACTTTATACAAGCTCAAATGCGTGAACATTTTGGATTTTCGTGAAAATAACATTGGATAATTCGTGATTGGAACTTTTCATTTTTCATGATGGTACAGCAGAATATTCCTATAAGCTCCATACTATTGAACATTAATTATTTTGAGTTATTATAATGTGACATTGATAACTAGTATCTAGAATTTTAACTTCTTGGTTTATTTTAATTATTCATATTATCATTGTATTTCTATATCATAATTATATGATATTTGTTATATATATATATATATATATATATATATATATATATATATATATATATATATATATATATATATATATATAATATATATATATATATATATATATATATATATATATAAAATTTTTACTTTTATTTGCTTTAATTGCATATTAGTTAATAGTTAGGTAAATAATTCTTGGTCTATTTTCTTTGATACATAAGGCATGTGGCCTTACGTTCTTCTCCATGATTACATTAGCTAACGTATTTACTTACTATTTCTTTACTTTTATGGTTGTCTTCTAATATTTTCTTTCTTACTTGGCTTTGTTACTTTAATATAATGCTATATTATATTAATTAACTATCTTTATTTAGATCACATTACCTACACCTAGTTACATGACAGTTATAGTTTATTACATTTAATTAATAAACTTCAATATCATCCTACTTTGAAAATTTTTATTCACACGTTTATTAGTTAATTATGTTAAATTGTACTATACTATCTTGACTGTTGAAGATTCTTTCGTTACTTAAGTCAGTATATATTACTTATATTTTCATTGTATGACATACTATGATAGAGACAACGACCTTAGAACCAAATATCACAGTAAAGAACCAACGTCTCCAAGTGGTGGACAGCTTCACTTATCTAGGCAGTACCCTTACCAAAGATGCAAATATCGACGCCGAGGTCAACAACAGAGTTGCAAAGGCAAGTGCAGCTTTTGGAAGACTAAGAGTAAATGTCTGGGATCGACAAGGAATTAGTGCCGCCACCAAGATAAAAGTATATCATGCAATAGTGCTCACTACCCTCCTGTATGCCTGTGAAACATGGACAGTGTATAGCAGACACGCCAAGAAGCTTAACCATTTCCACATGAGCTGTCTTCGCAGGATACTCAGGATCAAGTGGCATGATAGAGTATCTAATTCTGAGGTCCTCAACAGAGCACATATCTCAAGCATCTACACATTGCTGCAGAGGGCCCAAACTAGATGGGCCGGACATGTTGTTCGCATGCCCGAAAAACGCCTCCCAAAGCAGTTGATGTACAGCGAACTCTCTATGGGTAAGCGAGCAGTAGGGGGACAAAAGAAACGTTTCAAAGACACACTGAAAGCATCGTTGAGCAGCTTCAAAATTGATGTCTCCTCCTGGGAGACTATCGCACATGATCGCTCTGCCTGGCGGACAAACATTACTCAAGGCGCTTGCATTGCAGAACAGAATCTAGCTGATAAGGCAGAAGGCAAGCGTGCTGCAAGAAAAGTCAGAATGCGCAGCAACACTACTATCGACTCTAACCATGTGTGCCCCGTATGTGGCATGGCCTGTAGGGTTAAAATAGGACTAATTAGCCACATGAGATCACGGCACTGATGTCTCACAATTCAAGTCTGAAGCTGTCGCCATCTTCGCTTGCGATGGGCAACTATTATTATTATTAGACACTGTTTTATTGTAAACATCTCTGGCCGTATGTCTCAAATTTTTCCGCATTTTCCTTTCAGATAGATTAGTTACGTTAATGATACCTTGTATTTGATGATATTATTATAAAAAAATCAATATAATTGATTTTTTAACCCGGTCGGGCGGAGAAACTGTTAAGGAACATTATTATGTATATTACATGTTGGCCTCATTTAGATTTGTTACCAGTTTAAATTTACGCGCTAACATATTTATCTGAAGTCAACATGATGTATTTTACACTATAAGATATTGCTGGTGAACGCGATTAAGTGTAGACGTCACTAGGGAAAGAATGACGTAGTGAGTTGCTGCACTAATGCATACTAACGGTCCTTCTTGACCTTTCGTTAATTGTATCCGTCTAAGCAAGACGTGGATTACTAATGCTCCCGAAGTTATTAAATTTATTGATCTCCTATGTGGCTTTAAATTATACGAAGGTCGCCACTTTATTTATATATGATGCAGTAATTAAGCATCCTACGTCGATGAGTTTTTTGATGAAGTTTGCAGTTCAGGGAGTACAATTATAATATTACCATCGCCAGCTGTCGGTTATCACTACTTCAATGAGTCCGCTGTAACGGCATTGCTAGTATACAGGTCAGACATGCGACGATGAAGCACTGAATATAGGAGACTGATTTGATGTATGTATAAGATTAATGCCATGAACTTGTTATGATGCCTCGTTATTAAAACGTATTTATCCGTGGACCTTACTACGCATAGTGTTGTGAAGTTCTCTCAAGTTGCCATAATGTTGTTGGACACCCACATCGCAAGAAACATCAATTAGCACGATTCGCTAGTAGAACCTTCAATCCCCGATGTAACAGGTACTAGGGTAGAAATTATCAATGTCAGCACTTGTAATTATCAATGTCAGCACAAAGGCCAAGTGGACAATTCAATATACTGTTTAATCTCACAAACGCTGCTCCACAATTATCAACTTGTTAGCCATAATATATATTGGCATTACATATATAGTCATCAGTATCGCTCAGTATCGTCTGTAGCTAAAACACTGTCCTCGACAGGCTTGCACATTTTAATTACTCATGTTCTTTACAGAAATCATAATTCCTTTCAAACATAAACTAGCATCATCAACGGAGGTGTATTGATGATCTAGTGGTCGAACATTGTAGGAATATGTCATGTAATAATATAATTCTTAGGAGCTCAGAGACATACGTCCACTTGCCTCAAAAACACACATAGAAGAACCTAGCAGATGATTGCTTACTTTTGCCGGTACCGACTTTGACGTCTGCTTCCTGAGCCACAAGGCAATGACGTAACTTCCTGTTTCCAAGGACTACCGATAATAAACAATTATGACTGTTAGTCGAACCATGTTGATATCGACAGACATGTTATGAATTTTAATCATAACAGTGATAATAAACTAAACTAAACTTAATTTATTGTGTTGGTCAGCCCCAATCTCCATTTACCATAGTTTTCACGTCTGTGAGTCCTGTTGTCACATAACTGTGTGTGTGTGAGTAGTTAACTTATAATTGTATTTATATGGAAGTTTGATAGATTGTCTTTTACCAAAAGATAATCGTATAGATAGGCTGGACTAGAGAATTCACTCATTCCAGAGACAGATCTTCACCTTAATCTATTCACTCGTGGAATCTATTCTAAAACTTTCTTTCTCAGATAACCCCACTCTTTCTGTTCTATTCAGACTGGACCAAATATATCTCTAATACCTATCTAAACGTACGACAATAGCTATATTTATCTGTATCAAATATTTTGCTGAATTTTCTTCAATTGGAAGCTTATCATCTACGGGACTTTTATCATTATCTTACACACAACAACCTTGCAGAAGAACGGCAGGGATAAAAAAAACAGGCAGCAGCCGAGATCATTCAGCTTTTGTTGTTGCCATCCTTTAATCCTGCAAGGCACCTCAAATAGGAACCCAATCCTCCTACACATTTCACTGCCAAGAGTAATTCTTGAGCAAAGGTTACTACCTTTTATAAACTCATTCTTTACAACAACCTGAGATACAGGAGGGATAACGAAGCCATGGAAATGACATGTAATCGAAATCTTGAAACGACCTTGTAAAATGCACAATCAGAGTTCGAATGAATGGTACACATAACGATAGATCTGATAACGTGTACAGATTCTGATAAAAGGCAATCTCTCGTGCGGTCAGTAAATCTGGTCCTCCGATTTAATTAAACGACTGAGATCTTATTTCTCACAGTTGAAGAAGACGACGAATACTTGATTCGACAACGACAGATGACAGTGATCTTCGTTATTTAAAAGAATGTTACAAAGAAGGTGTCGATTTATAACATTCATGACAGATCTTTGTTCTGGAAACGTTAGTGCATAAGATTACTGTAAATTCGAGGAAAAATTACGCTGGGGTGACCTTGTCAGATCCATAACGGTTCGCCACAAAGTTTCATGGTATCCTGGCAGCGAAATGATGCAAACAACTCGACAAGTACATGATCCATCTTCATTTAACAACGCTATTCATGTGATTGGTAATGAATCTCGATTCTTGAAAAAGCATGCACGACTTTGTTGCGTAGTGAGTATTAAGTGTCAGTCCTCAAATATGGTCCAAAGTCTGGGCATGACCTTCCAAAAAGCCATAGTAGAGTGTAGCGAATACAACAATTTTCGAAATACAAGTTAAACTATTTCGCAGCTCCATCATCTAGATTATGTGGCATTATATATTATGTACTAAATATGCAGGAGTAATGTTCACAACATGAGATAAAGTCTAACACCGGATCGAGCCTCCCATTTCTGTGGCGTCAGAGTTATCATAAATGAAGTCCATGTTATGCTCGTTTACATTCAGTTGACAACGTTTAGAAAGTATATGGTCCACAAGGTTCACTCATAAACGTGCTACATCAATGCAAATATAGGCTTTGAAAATAGCTAACATACTGATAATAATCCTGACTGCCAAATTCCATTGGTATTTTCCATATCTATTTTGCACAACGAATCCACATATGACATCATAATTTCCAGTAGGCATTAATAGACCCAATCAATATAATAATAATAATAAATTCTTTAAGCACCAAACACGGCGCATAAGGCAGAAACCAGTGCTCTCCAGGTTGTTCGTTGTGACGCCACTCCTCTTAGCTCTTGCACATTATTTAGGCCCAACGTTCTTCCTTCTCTTATTATTGTTCTTCTGAGTGTTTCTTTGGGTCTTCCTTTTTTCTTCTTACCCTCAGGAACCCAAGTGAGCGCCTGTAGTGGTATTCTGTTGTTTTGCATTCGTAGGACATGACCGATATATGACCATCGTCTTTTCCTTATATAGTCGGAGACATATTTCTGCCTAGAGTCTTCTCTTATTTGTCGATTAGTCTTGAATTCTTTCCAACTGATGTTCATGAGTTTTCTAAGACATTTGTTACTCGAATGTATTCAGCTTGTTCTCCAATGATTTTGTTATTTTCCAACTCTCACAGCCGTATGTTAACACTGAGATAACATTTGAATTAAACAGACGAAGCTTGGTATGTATATTCAATGATCGTAATTTCCAAATGTTAGATAATCTATTGAAGGCGCTAGCTGCCAAAGCAATTCTAGTATGGATTTCTCTTGTTGTGTCACCATCCTGAGTCATTTTACTGCCTAAATAATTGAAACTTTCAACTTTCTGTAGTTTTCCCCGTTCAAGATGATATCAAAGGTCTCGTTAGAAAAGTTCATAGCTTTAGTTTTAGAGGCATTTATTTGGAGACCAATTTTAACCGAGAGATGACACAAATTATTTATTGCTTCTTGGGATTGTCTTGGTGTTGAACTTAAGAATGCTACATCATCTGCGAAATCCCGGTCCCCCAGGAATTTTCCATTTGTCCATTTTATACCCAATTGTTCATTGTGGGTATAGTTTCTCATAACCCAATCAATAGCTATTCCAAAAAGTAGTGGTGACATAATACAACCTTGTTTCACCCCTGTTTCTACTGTAAACCATTCTGTATTCCCTTTATTTGTTCTAACACAACATCTTGTATTGTCATATAGCGCTTTGATTATATTCACATATTTTGAATATACCAAGTAATATAAGTACACTTTAATGACTCTGATCAATACACTTTAAAATGGGTTCCCCCTGGAACACGATTCAAACATCGCTCTCCTATCAAAGGGGTAAATAAATAAAAGCTCAAGTTACGAAGCAAAACATTCACAACGTCACCAACAGTACGCATTGCGGCAACCTATAAGAGTACCGCGCTTACCTAAGTCAGTCCTATTGTATGGCTCTGAGACATGGAGAACAACCAACCAAAAAGCTACAGACTTTCATAAATGGGTGCTTACGTAGAATAGAGGGATTACAATGGTATGACAAGGTTACCAACGTGGAACTGATGACAAGAACCTGACAACAACCAGTGGAACAAGAGATGCGAAGAAGACGATGGCGATGGATTGGACACACGCTGGAGAGACCTGTTGATGGCATTGCAGGGCAGTCCTTGTTCTGGAACTCCCAGGGCAAGAGAGGCAGAGGTAGACCAAGAAGCACATGGAGAAGAGAGCTGGAAACAGAGGTGAAAATGATGAGGAGAACGTGGAAAGAACGTGAGATGATGGCACGTGACAGGAGGACTTGGCATGTGTTTGTTGAAGGCCTATGCTCCTTTGGGAGTGGAGGGTTATGAGGATGATGATGCTTACCTGCACCACAATCATTCTTTTCTCATATGTGGCGTGCAAAAGCCAACGCCACAAAGCTGAAGATAGAACTACCGATGAGTGTAACTGTGGCATTGATTAAATGACTGGTGAACATCTGCTTCAAAGATAAACAACATATATGGAACAGAGAAAGAGCAAACGGCCGTCACCTGTACCATTCGTGGAGAAGCTCTACGGAGATGAAATAGCCACAAGCTGACTACTACTTTCTTTGAAAGCATTCAAGTAGACGTCTGTACGAAGAAAAAAGAAGTACTTCCAATTTTGAATGGAGCGAGGAGCTGCAGTTATCGTCAAGAGACAACTCATAGATAAGCCAGATTAGATATTTATACTGATTTGGTTCATTAAGTCTTAAGTGCTTAAGTGGCGTATCCTCGTGTTCTCTTTTTACTGTCTTGTTGTTAACGATGACTTTTCAATTCCTTAAGTTCGTTTATGTATAGTCACGGATTATACATAGCTTTCTACTTCTACCATTTCTGATTAATAATCTTTCTTCCCACGTGACTATTGGTTTTTGTTACATCTGGTTACTGTGCTTGATCATCATCATCGTTATTGTGATCGCTGCGATTACTTGTATCAGTTACTGTCACGAGTTGCCTCCCCTGCCTTGCAGTGATTGGTCCAACAATGGCCTAAAACCTAGAGTATCTAATAAGGGTCTTCAAAGGTACCTACCTTCGCTCAAGATTATTCATGACAGAGTTGTAGATAGAAGGACGATGACGCTTCTATCTGGAGGGGTATTCATAAGATAATTCAGAAATCAAGAACAATACTGAATTGGAATGAGCAATTTTCAACATTTTATTTACCCGCCGCAATTTATGAAGAATTATTATGTTATTATTGTTAGCTTGCTCAAGACCCCAATTGATTTAACAGTAAAATGTTACTTTAGTAGCTCTTTTATATGTATGAAAAATACTGATTCATACGTGTACCGTACTTTTCCGTACTAATTAAATTAACTATGAATTTGTAACACATATAACACTTTTAATGATAAATTATTCTTTAACAAATGTAAATAAATGAAGACTGGTGATAAAATTAATTAGTTTTCTTCCCCGGGTAGGTTTAAAAAAAATGAAATGTTCATTTACTCTCTGTCCTGATAAAGTTTGACTTAGCTTCTAGAGCGATAAAGTGGTCTGTTGAATGCTCCGTCGATTGCCTAGTTTCATGGTGAGGGCACGTCTCAAACGTGAGTGCAGGGGTAACCGCTCCTGATGTCAAAGCGAGTATCTTCACAGGCCATTGACGGTAGGCGTCTAATGTTGACAACAAGCTCTGAACCACCGACTCGTATCGTAGACTGGGACCACAAACGTTTAGGGAAAACAAAGGCCTCTGCTAAGTTTATGTTTTCTGATACTAAACAAGCGCCTTCCCGCTGTCACTTCAAATGACTCTTTTTCTCAGTAATTTTATCCTCCCTGAGGATACAGCACATAATAAATTCTCATGTAAATACATTATAATGTGAAGTTTATGTTGTATATAACATTATGATGTAAATATCCCACAAAATTGAAAAAAAAATTGCAAGGAAACTATAATTATAAGCAAAAATTGGGTTTAACAAAGAGGAATCTCCGACCATATGGTGTATACGCGGATGTAAATGAAGCTCATCTGATACTATTCCGCTCTCCTGTAGTTTTCGTTAAAAACTAACCTTAGTTTTCACTCAAATACACCAGGTAATGACGGCGCAGACAAATTAGCAAAGAAAGGAACAAGACAAGAACAACAACTCACAGCAACAACTTTCCAAACAGCCAAATCACTCATTAGAGCAACAAAGAAACTTGACTGAACAGATAGGCCATGGGAAACACCAGAAGAGAGGTTTACAGACACATGGCAGGTCCTGATCCTAATGACAACATTGGTCATCTTACAAGGACCGATCAGAGCACCATTTTTCGGCTCAGAACACAATACATGCAGTCACTTGAACAGAATCCACCCACAACACTCTCCAGAGTTTCAGCTGTGTAACTACCCTTACGAAACTGTTGACCACCATCTTTTTGAGTGCCCAGCACTCGATGATGTTATGAAAATGCTCCTTCCTCGGAGGCCAGATAAGTGGAACACCTTGCACCATGAAACAAAACAACTTGCGAAAACATGCAGATATCAATAAATGACATTGAGCCGAAGGGCGAGAGCCCAAGTGCCGCTGGATCAGAAAGAACAACAACAACAACACCAACATCTAAAGTTTCTTCCCACCAACTTAGGAATAACCGAAAATCAAATATCTTAATATTATTAAATTATTGGAACACCTTTTTCTAGGCCACTTTTCCTTGCTTGAAAAATGAATTGGAATGCTGTTGTTGTTATCCCTATTCTACCATCATGATCACTTTAATGAGCCAGATATCATGCACAGATGCATTATACAACAAGCACTTGGAATTTAAACACTGTTGGTGAATGATGTTCACTTCCGTTACAAAGACTGCCAAGATGGCAACCAACGTTTGTTGGTACTTTTACTTAACCGAGTTAACATGTGAAATGATACCATTTTAGATATCAAAAATAAAAATTATCATCGTGAATTAGCTTCACTATATATCATAATATCATAATAATTCCCCCCCCCCCCCCCCCCCAAAAAAAAAAGAAGTTTTTTAATTGATTTTATTTCTAACATTTTATAAACTTTGTCTTCAAAAGAGTGTCCATGATGCCTAGACTTTGAACCACTGTACTAGACAGCTCAACACGAACAAAAGAATTCTGGATATTAATAACTAGCGATGCTGGCCGGCAAAGGACTTGAAACAAGCGCCGACACTTTTTTTTTTTTTTTTTTTAAAGAATTCAAAGTTTTGTGTTTTATGCAATAAAATGCTTTTGTTTAAAAATAAAAGGTACACCTATATTATAAGCGCAATAAAATATGTATGTTACTTCATTGTAATACTTAAAAAAAAATCTTACACCCTGTGCGTCATAGTAAATTTTTAGTTCTTATTATTAATTAATGAAGGTTTTCCAAGTGAGAAAAGACAAATATATAAGTGTAGACCGAAAAAAACCCCAAGAAACTGAAAACAAGATGTCACACGATTTGCAAGTAATCGTATTAAAGATAAGCATAGATTGTAGTCAATGTTTTCAAGACGCATTATAATGCGTCAAAGGGTGATAATAAACAGTTGTTTACAGAAAATGAGCAGTCAGCGAAAACACTGATTTACAAAAAATTAAATGAAACAAAGATTAAGAATATTTGTGAATTTGACAGAACTGCCAAAGAATCCCAATGACTCACAGTGGCAAAGATCTAATAATAACAGCTACTTCAACCAGACAACAGACTTTGGATATGCGTTCAAATTTAAAATATTAATTCAGGTTAATAATTTGAGGAAAAAAAAAACTTACAATGTTGTTTTAAAAGGAAAAAAATAACTATGTTAATAACTCTTTACAGTAACAAAACGGTAGTTGTTCCGCGTTGTGTATACAATCAGTTTGTCCTCTATAAAGGTTTAACCTGTCTATTTCATGTCCAACTTTCCAGAAAGTTGAGTTCTCAACGTAAACATTTGCTTCGTATATTCCGTCACCAGGGGTAGTCTGTAGTTTTACCTTGTATACAACCTTGTCTGTTTTTTCATTGGGAACTTTCTCGTTGAGCGCGGTCTTCACAATACGCATTACCAGTCGAACTTCAAGTGCAGCGCACAGAGTTTGATCTGCCTTTGCATTTAGTGACTGTAGGACGAGCCTGCTCAGCTTTTCTGACAATTCAGAGCTAACATTGATTTCCTCAATACCTTTATACCCACACAAACAGAATTCTGTAGGAATAGGCACATCATTACATGTTCTGTCCCTGGGAATCTTATTGAAAAGACTTATTCCGTGTCTGAGAGGTGCGATGGGCGGTGGTGTATCGCTCTTAAAGTAAAGCAAGTCCAGGAGAGTTGCATGTGTATCGAAATGAGTTGTCAAGCGTTTCGTATTTACTTTTAGGTTGTAAGCAACCTCTGGGTGCTTCCTCAGAAACCAGTCGGGAAATGTAAGTATGGTGTATGGCGTCCGGCTTTCAAAAAATCCGTTGACTGAATCTCTTATGGGTCCCCATCTCGGTCCGTGATCTGAAAAAGATATCAGTAACGATCTATTGAGATGACCTCTTTCACTCAAAGATTTGTACAAGTTGAAAGTATGCTCATCCAACCTTTTTGCGTTCGTGATGTCGTCGTGGGTGACTTTGCTCATCATCGCCACGCCAAAAACGGGTTTGTCTGAGAATGTGTCAAGAAAACGGTCTAGGTAGTCCAGGTGAAAGTTGACTTCGAGCTGGTTTCCAACACAAAGTCTTCCCTGCTTCCAAATGTCATTGTCATATTCCATAGCTATAGTTAAAGGGCGGTCGTTGTACCTAGCAAAAGGGTACAAGAAGCCTTTCTTTTTAAATTGAAAAGCACCAACATGGGGCCAATCTTCTGTAAACAGAGTGCGATATCCTGCTTTTTCGAAGATGCGCCAGATCAGATCCATCGTGTCTAAATGATACGAAAGGTTCCACCATCTGTTGATCTCCTCCTCGGAGCGCCCTGTAAATAATGTCAGAAAATTCGGGAACGTATTTATTCCCAGTTGAGAGTGCATGGTTAAGTCAAATGAGGTCAGCGTATTCATTAGGTATGAATATGTCTTGTGAAATCCTCGCAAGAACTGATTCCTTGATACCGTGTCAAGGCCGACCATAATTATATTTAACGTTTCTTTTGGGGCTGACTCGACTTGACGTTTCTTGAAATTTAAGGTATCCATTTCATCGAATTCATCGTTTCTTAGAATTAGGGAATAGAAGGACCTAGATATGACTTCGGGCTTATTATTCATGCATTCGACAAGTATAAACTCAGAATGTGCAGGGAGCTCTGTCTTGTTTGTAAATGGTTCTGCCCAGTCACTGTCCTTGAAATAGTCATCATTTCTTTCGTGTCGATAGATATGACGATATTTGCAGTGCTGAAAGTGATCTTGCCCTATATACTCATCAATTGTGCTCATATTTATCATAAGCATGTTGCCGCTGATGTACGTTACATCCGGCCAGAAGCTACCCTCACAGCGGAACGTCTCCTTATCCAGACCCGCTACTTTCACGACGCTGGGCTCAAAAGGATTTACTTTTGGGAAAACACAGGCAGGGAGCATTTCGTCAAGAAACGTTGCGGTGTCTATGCTAGATATGTTTCTAACCTTGGCGTTCTTGTAGTCTTCGTGGGAGAAGCCGACTTGAGATGCGTAGCGTGTATCTGACAAATCAAAAATCGAAGTATTAGCGACAAGATCATCTTTATTTAGTGATCTACTGGCATTCCTGCTGTCCTTATATTTGCTTGCAATAGTCAAGCAGACATCAGCAGCATGCGAAACAACAGCCACAGGAAACTTGGGCATTAAAACTGTCAACGCTAACAGCGCCAGAAAGATGAACGTTGACTGTATAAATATTAGGCGACCTGAAATAAAAAGAAACAATCAGAGAACAAATGAAACTGAGTTCGCAATAATTAGATAATAATTTGGTTTGTTTTTCTTTTCGAGCCGGTCGTGTGCGCGAATAAGACACGCAGTGCTGTCATGTTGTGTTTCTTTTCTTTAAGATATTTGTCACGACTTCAGTTTAATTATCTCCTCAATCATCCTGTACTCCTGGCCGTCTTTACTATAGGGTCAATTGCAAGTGTTGCTGGTTTATGGGGGGAAAAAGGAGGGGGGGGGGGTGTTTAACTTCATTAAGTGTCTCAACCAGTGTATACATCGTCTTTCTGTGTATTCCTTTGTGTCGGTAATCTAACGATGTCCATGATCATGTTTATCCAGGAAGTCTTATCGTGTCTTACTAGGTGGTTGAAGAAATAAGAAGAGACATGGTCCGCAAACAGACGTTACGTCTGTGACGGTATTGCATCCCCTGCTTTGCAGTTGTGGTCCAATAGTGGCCAAAACTCAAGAGTATGGGCTTCAAAAGTGTCTACCTTTGCACAAGATTACTCTTGGCAGATTTGTAAATAGAAGGGTAATGATGCATCTATCTCAAATTGAGTCTTCACAAGATATTCAGATAAGAGAAAACAATTCTTGCAATGGCTGAGCACGTTAATTCTAGAATCTGCCGACAACTTTCGTGAAGAATTAAGCAATCATTAATCTTAGCTCGTTCAAGCCCCCATCTCTGATCTACTCAGTGGAATTCTTATTATTCTGGTATAGCTCTGTTTAGAGTGTGTTTAGTAAATTGACTGACACAAACATGCAGTACATTTAAAATGATTGAATCAAAGTTAAATTTGTAAAAATTACAAATAACAAAATTTAATAGTCACTTAAGTTTTAACAGTTGAAAATAATTGAATAGTTTAAAAGACAGGATTCATCATTGATTGATAATAGGTTCTATGGAAAAAAAGTTAACTTCAGCAGCTTATATATTGCACTTAATGGCAGTGGTTGTTTCTGCTCCCGCTGGGTTGGTTCTTTTTACACTGCTCACGCTCGTCGCTGGTCAATGTTGTAGGGTGCAGCTCGTTCGCAGGAGTGTCAGGGAGAGTCTACAAAGTTGGTTTCTCGTCTTAAAGCTTATGCCACTGTTCCCTTCTTGTTCCAGAGTTAGTACTCTTCAACTGGTACCATCACCAACAATTATGGTAAAAAAATAGAAACGAAACGCTCTCCTGAGTATTGCGTTTCCCGACACATACGTATGAGTCACCTTTCTCCTGATCTACTATTCCATTTACTCAGAATTTACCCTCGATGAGAATTAACTGTAATCCCTCGAGAGAAAACTATCTTTACCTTTAAATTTAATAGCTTTTATAGTTACTTTGCATTTAAATGAAAAGGTTAATAGTACAGATATAGTGTTTATATTTACACTTCCACTGATTGAAAAGTGTTCACAATATAAATTGAATATGTTTTCATTTATGTTTACACTGATTTGAAAAGTTTGAAACTTACATTAATTTGAAAATGAATATGTTAACATCGACATTTACACTGGCATGAAAATGTAAGTATTATAAATAAAATGTGCATCATTTATTTTATCTTTCCCTCCCTGCTCCAAATGGAACTTGGGACTACCGATGCGTTTAGTTCTCCTCAAGAAACTAGCAATACAGCAGTCGCCAGCCCATGCAGTGGTGGTTCATGAAATCATAATTCTATGCGCTGTGGTTGCCAGCCTAAAATGACTTGGACATCCACTAGCGATTTTCACATATTAATATTCACATGGTAATATATGCATATTAGTTCACATGTTAGTAATGAAAATATAGAATGTTAAATGACAACTTACGCCAATCCTGGTTCACAGACTTTTTTGCTCAGATGAATGAAGTTAAGGCACTAGCAGATGTCTTTTTACACGGGTACTTGGGGTCGTTCATTTTAACTTTAATTCCCTCTCTGACTCCGTGTGTTCTCAGTTTCCTCAGTCCACGTTTCATTGTTAAGATGATAGAGATTTCCTGGGCTGTTTTGTAAGCACTTATGGATACTCCAATAAAAGGTGTCTGGTCTGATAAGATGGAATCCTCATTCTAACTACTGGCAAGTCTGGTATCTTCTTGGCAAGTGTGAATCTCACAGAGTCTTAACACTGAAGCGTGTCAGGTTATATTTACTGTCCTTCCCCGTTCTGTTTGGTATGAAGCTAGGCGAAAGCTCCAATCGTTTCAAACAAAAAGGTGGGGGGGGGGGTATTTCAAAATATTCCTGACATGGAAAAATTTTGAACGTAATTTAGGGGTCAAGTCTTCCGTATATGGCATGAAAATATCCGATCCTTGGCTGGCGAACGTACCAACACATCTGTAAACTCATACGACAATGTGTTTCTGATGTTACAAACTATTACTATCTAAAGTATTCTTGTACGTGAAAGTCGGACATGAAGCGATTATGTCATACGTGTATGTCCAAAATGTGTTGCACAGACGAGTAATCGTGTTATCTCATGCTTAAGCCCACAACTCTGCACGAAAACTGGGCAGACCAGTATGGTTTTACCTGCGCTTAATCTCAGCAAAGCTGTGCCGCGCCTAGCAAGTGTGAAGTATACAGCAAAAAGGAGTGTCAAATGTTTTGACAATATCAAATATCTGCTGCCTAGCAGAGAAAGAAAAGGGTGCGGCCAGGAAAAATCGCAATAAAATCAGTACAACAAATGTAACTGATTACTGCCGTAGTGAAAGAGAGATCGGAAAGAGGTCGCCCCACAATCCATCAGGTGACAACGTCAAAGCCTAAAAACGCAACCCTTGCAGACCCAAGTAGAACAGTCCCAACTAAGATGGTTTGGTCATGTCTACAGAATGGGAGAATATCGGCTATAACGACAAGAATGGGAAACTAAGAGCACGAGATCCATACCTCCAGGACGACCCGGATTCCGCTGGGAGGACAACAGTAGACAATCTTTGAAGGAGGGGGACTAGAATTGATCCAGGCCAGGAAGAAGACAACCGAAAGGATAGTATGGCGCTCTCTCTTCCAAACTTCTACACCTCACGGTAGAAGAGGAACGACTAAGTAAGTAAGTAGGTGTCTTACCAGCTAGACTTTTTTTTTGTCAAGACATTTCATTTCCCAAGTGTTAATCTTCCTGTCGTGGACTATAGTTTATTTATTACCTTTCAGAGCCTTGAGGAGAATAGGCCTTCAACAAACTCATGCTAAGTCCTCAAGGTGCCATCAGCTCGAGGGCTTTCTAGGTCTTCCTTATCAATTTCGTTTCTGCTTCCAGTTCTCTTCCCCGTGTGTTTTGGGTATGCCACGTTCTCTGTGATCCCTTGAATTCCTGAACAAGGGCAGTCTGGCAATGTTATCAGAAGATTCCCACAGTATGTGACATATCCATTGCCAACTTTTTCTTCTCATCTCTTGTTCCACTGGCACTTGTATGGTTCTTGGCATCAGTCCCACATTGGCAATCATGTCATACCATTCCAATCCCTCTGTTTTACGCAAGCACATATTTATGAAAGTGTTCTTTAGTTAATTAAGACGAAATCCATCGAGGGAATTAAGGAAGATCTATTGGAAGACGCTGTATAAACAATTACCATATTCTGATGATACACTCTTCATATGAAAAAATGACTAAAAGAACTAATACAACAAGAAACAACAATAAAACTAAATGCCTTAACCTAATTAACAAGATCACATAAATATTCACAACAGTCAATTTGTGGCAGTATAATCCTAGAAATAGACGTTCTTCATGACTTCATAAATATAATGTGTAGTAGCATCAAAGCCAGATCACTGGAAGTGGTTAGAATAAGTGTTGGCAACCGATGATGCTAATTGAGGCGTTATGTAGAATAAAAAACGTAATTATGACGTGATGTTGTTCCCCATTCTCCGGTGTGTTGGTGACTGAGTTAGTTGTCTCCAGTCAGTCTTCAGATGAGCAGCTCAGTGTTTAGTGTGACCAATCGACCTGACATGTCAATTGATGAATCTCCGAACATAGGTACTGTCAGAACCGCTAACCGGGTGGGGGGAGGTGCTAGCTGCCTATCCCCACTCGTAGGTGTATATCACTGCCGTGTGGGTTTACTATAAAGCTAACTCGTATATGCTAGAGGATGACCACACGCACACTAGCTGACATAATTAAATAACACAGCTTAACAGCTACAATCTCTTTTATTAAATCAAAAGACCACTTGGCCAAAAACACGACCATGGGGAATACATAATCAATGAATACATAATCACTACTAGCTAAACCTTAGTACAACTTCTGGAAAAATGGCGTCGAACTACTACAATGTGAGCCCCACTCGCATAAACGGCGAAAACAAGGCTAAGTCATAAAGACGATTAATAACTACCAAAAATCGATCGGACTTACAAACTGCCGGTCACAAAAATACATCAGATAGACTTACTAACTCTCAACTATTGGCACAGGACAAGGCACTCATAGCGAAACGATGTCTTTCGAAAAAACTCCATCCCAGGGTAGACATGAATTGGCTAGTAGCGTACGTCCGTCTAGGACGACAGATGAGCTCGCAATGCGCGCGACTCCGTTGGCGCCTAAATTTCCCGCTGGTCACATGACCTCAGTCGTTCGTCAACTTTCGTCAGCCAAACGGCGGTTTCCGAACGACTTGCTCGATATACGAACAAACGGTGACCCTACAGCAAAATAGCGCCGTGACATGCACCCCCTCCCCCCGTAAGAAAGAAAACTGAGTTTTCTCCCCTCCAGAGAATGGTGGGCCCCGACCTCATCAGGGGTTCGAAGACCTATCTGCCGCATCACAGCATACCTTCATCTGTCCTGACCGTGTTATTCTTGTCCCATACCAATCTGACATATACAAAGATGGTAACATGAACAACATTCAAAATTGAGTACCAAACCTGTCACCCGAGGTAATGGCAACCTGAAAAATAACGATAGTTGCCTCACCTAGGTATCTCCATACACGTCCCATAGGGTAACTAAATATCTGTATCATACACTCTTGTGCTCTTCCTTACAGCTACCTAATCAACCATCTGCCTTTATGGTGACATTATGTCCACATATATACTCTTTACAAGGACTTATGATGTTCGCACATAAAAAGGAATCAACTGTATAAAATTTGCAGTTACTTGCTACACTATGTTATATATACAAAATAGAAATAAAAAAATAATAATAATACACCTCGAGAGACGCTCCTGTCCTTTCCAAAAATTACAATCGGGACAGGGCGTCTGCTACTACATTATGGACTTCCTCAATCGGAAGAATGAAAAAAGGAAACTGCTGCAGCAATAACGCTCAGCGTGTCAACTTTGCACTGGTAGATTTAGCCGACTGCAGAAATAGCAGTGGTTTGTGATCTGTTTGGAGGAAAAAATGCGCCCCCAACAGGCATCTTGCCAGCTTAGAAACAGCCCACGCAAAAGCAAGACATTCCCTCTTGATAGTGGAGTACCTTGTTTCTGCTGGCAACAACTTCCGACTGACGAACAACACCGGATGGAGTGACCCACCATGGTCCTGCATGAGACAGGCCCCAATGCCTACCGATGAAATATCGGTGTGTAAAATCAGTGGTCTTTCGAACTCAAGATAGGTTTCTCGGAAAACAGTTTTTTTAATCCTACCCAGTCCCTCTTCACATTCCGGGGACCATTTTACTTTATTTGGCTGCCCTTTCTTGGTGAGTGAAGTAATCGGCTCATACATAGTGGACACATATGTCCTAGCAAACTCTTCACCTGCCTCTTCGTCTTCGGCACCTGCAACTCCAAGATCTTAGTCACTGTGCAATCTTCTGGTATAATTACGTTGTGGCCGAACATCTGGCCCAGGAAGCCCAGCTCTGCGTAACCGATGGACACTTTGCTTGGGCGAGCAGTGAGGCCATGTGTCTTTAGACACTTTAACACGGCATACAGCCCCTCCATATGCTGCTCTCATATGTCGCGGAACACGCAGATATCATCGATGTAAGTAATTACATCGTCTCTGAGACCTAGTAGCTTCCTCATCATTCTCACGAAGGTGGCAGGTGCATTGACTAGCCCGAAACACATATAACTAAATAGGAAAAATCCTCTTGGTGTTGCAAATGCCGTGAGGGGTTTTGCAGCTTCGGATAATGGCACCTGCCAATACCCCTTCATAGATCTAACTTACTGAAAAATCTAGCATGCGAGAGTTTGGTCAGAAACTCCTCCTGGTTCGGCATAGGCTCTGCGTCGACTGCCGTGATACTATTAAGCTTACGGAAATCAATGCAAAAACGAAGGGATCCGTTCTTTTTCTTGACCACAACCAACGAGAAGGAATATGCAGATTCGGAGGGAGCGATGATGTCTAGCCGTACCACATCGTCAAATTTCTTCTCGATCGCCGCCCTATAATGTAGCGGTAACGGATATGGCTTCACTCTGATCGGCTGGTGGTCGGTCAGAGTTAAGTCGTGGATTATCAAGTCCGTCCGTCCGGGATGATCGGTGAGTACATCACTGAAATCCATCAGGATTGCCTCTACCTGAGCTTTCTGCCCGTCGGTTAGGTCTTTACAGACCGACACATCGCCCCACGATTCGGACGAAACCAGCGGCACGAGAGACAGCTGCAAGTTTCCATCGTCGCAGCTGTCTCCGCTATAGTTAACCACCACTGCCGCCTCTGAACGTCGTGTCTCGACGGCGTTGACCACCGATGTTAACTCAGCCGGGCGTTCCACGTACGGCTTGAGCATGTTCACATGGAGCACCTTCTCTTTGTTCCTAACTCTAATAAGATAGTCCACGTCTCTTACCTTCTTCATCTCATCTCATCTCATAATCGGAACCTCGTCTACCCCATAAACAGGGTGTAGATTTGACCCAAAGAGCACAAGGCTCCTGGGCAAAACAAGTAATCAAAATGTTTGACAAACAGGTGATTAGCCCATTGTGTCCGAACTTGCCCTCAAGTGTACTTATATACGCTATGAAACCATCGGTCCTTCCTGGTTCATTCCAGCCAAAACGGACAGAGTCTCGTATACCCGAAGTCGAGTTCTGACCACTCGCGCCTAGTTCTAGTCTTTTCAATTCTATTTCCTTATCAATCTTTTTCTCCTCCAATGCTATTCTTAATCTCTCCTTTTCTAATTCCATATGTCTATCTACTTTCATCTTCCTTTCTTGTAGCTCTAATTCTCCCTCTCTCTTAACTATTTTTCTTCTTTCAGTTTCATCTCTTGTACCTCTTTTTCTTCTTTCATCTTCCTCTCTTGTAACTCTAATTCTCTATCTTTTAACTCTTCATTATGTTCCCGCTCTGTGGCATGAAAGTCTCTCAAGGCATCATTGTTATCCTTTGCGTTATATCTCGCTTCCGCAAACTGTACCAACTCATTTCCTATGAACCCACATTCCTTGCCAGTACTCAAAAATTCTTGCAACTCCATGATGCACCCTTCAGTAAATAAATATCAATATCCTCTATTACAATTGTCGTTAAATATATATATATAAGTTTGCAAAATATATACTCCCACTAGATATGGATAAAAGTATTCATACCATTTGAATTAGCAGATGGCAAGAGAACAGTTGGGCGACCACAGCTGAGGTTCAAAGATGTGTGCAAGAGAGATATGAGGGCACTGGACATGGATCCAGCAACATGGGAGGATGAAGCTGCCGATCGCTCTAAGTGGCGATGCTATTTACGGCGCCACCTCAGATTGGGCGAAGAGAGGCTCATACAAGAAGCAGTGGTGAGGAGAAAACGTCGAAAGGAGCACCAGGAAAATAAGCAGCTGAGGGCTGTCACCTCAGGGGCGCATTCCCATAGTCAGTTATGACTGAAGGGGCTATTATTATTATTATTATTCATACCACAATACACCTCCTCATTGTCCACACTCAATAAGTGTGCGTATAAATCTTAGTCTCCACAGCCTCTTGGCTACAGTATACTTTTCACTCGGATTCGTCACCCTGAATACTTAGTCTCTGATGACGAACCACTGTCCCAGAATAGCCAATAGCTTCAGTACACTTGATTCAGCAAACTCTTAATAAGACTGACTCGTCACTCCATCTCCAAATTTTTACTCCCCTGGTATTGAATCAGCGACCCACAATGTATGAGTAATGATGTGACTGCTGATCAATCACTCAAATCAGTATACCATAAGCGTACTCTCAAAATTGCAGCAATAACTCATTAAATCTATATAGCTGCAGTGATAAACACGTAAATGTGAAATGAAGAACACCCACAGTGACACCTCCACAACTGTCAGTCGCATAAGGTCAGACGATAGACCGTCTACGAGGACAGAAGTAGAATTATATATATATATACAATACGTGACTGAAAACAAGCGAACACGAGGGATCTTAGTTGAACGTATATACAGATAGTAAGTAAGAAACGTAAGAATACAGCACTTAAACAAGACAATAAGAATTACTCAATATACACGAACAACACCAGCACAACTAATGCCTACTGTGCTCGGTCAGTTAAGCAGGGTAGCCGCAGGAATACACGTCTGCTCAACTCCGCCAATGAACAAACACAGCCACGCCCTAGAAAGAAATCAGTCTAATCCAATCTTTTCCTGAAGAAAAGAGAGAATTAAACTCGCCACCTGACCACCCTTTGACAACACTAATATACCAATAATAAAACCAAGACAAAACGACAACTACATGCAGACAATGGAGGCTGAGAGCTTAAGCACAAACTAGTATCACCTCAGTCAAACAATGGCTCATCAACACAGATGATGTATGATGGACACAGAACAACCACGTCGCACAACAAGACTACTAATGTTACTAGGAGTACTACACCAGTTCTGAAACTCCTAGACAGTGTAACAATAAGAAAGTCCTGATCCCAGCATCAGTTGAAGTGTACCTTAAATGCCAAACAGTCATCCAGCAGCTCGACACCCGGTATTTCACTGAAGTAGCCTTCCAAGCACTTTCACAGTTTGGTGCCACAATCGTCTGATCAAATATTACAGTTTAATGCAGCAAATGTTCAACCAGCTATTGCAAATAATGAAGCAAATGATCACGCAGATGTTGCAATTGATGCAGCGTATGTCCACACAGATATTGCATTTAATGAAGAAAATGTCCACACCATATTGCAATTAATGAAGAAAATGTCCACACAGATATTGCAATTAATGAAGCAAATGATCACGCAGATGGTGCATCTGATGAAGCAAATGGTCACGCAGATATTGCAATTGATGTAGCAAATGTCCACACAGATATTGCTATTAATGAAGCAAATAATCACCCAGATGTTGCAACTGATGAAGCAAGTGGTCATGCAGATATTGCAATTAAGGAAAAAAACAATTGTCCATACGTCGCCTGCCTGTGCCAACCTCCCTAAGTCACAATGACCACACCAACAAGGAGAAGAAATATGCTTAACTACCACCTGAACGTTGCTGCTGCTATTACACCAAAGCCTTACACCAAACCTACAGCAACCTAATCTAGAAGCACCCTCTGCCGAAACGCACACAGTCGGGCACCAGATACTAGCCCTGAAAAGGACTCCCGCAGCCTCAAACTACCAGATTAGCAACCGTCCAGTACCATGCTCCGCCAGGAGCACCCACTTTCAAGCCTTAGCCTACAAACACCCGCTTGTCATATGTCTAACAACACTGCTCGACAATTTCTACACCAATGCACTGACCATTATCGCCAAAGTACAGTATCACTAGAGGAAACTGGACACAAAATTGCACTTTGATCACTGTTCTGAACAAACCACAGCTACCTTCGACATTACTAATATTAACCGGCAGTCCGAAATTCCGATACGCCTTCTTCTTCTCTTCTTTGATCCTTAGCCGCCGACCGTCAAAGCAATCAGTGGCCATTACGCCTGGTGGCGTCTTGTAAGGCAACAACAAATTGATTCCACTTTGCTCGGTCGGCGGCCAACTTTCGTACAGTGCCCCAACTCTGGTTCATTCTTTGCATCTCAACCTCCACAGTCCTCCGCCAAGTTTTTTTTTGGTCGGCCTCTCTTTCGTTTTCCTTCAGGGGTCCATAGCATAGCTGTTCTTGTGATGGCATCGGGGTCTCTTCTGAGGACATGACCAACCCAGCTCCAGCGTCTGCCAGCTATGATAGTGTGCCTGTCCTCTTGCTTGCTCCGACTAAGCAGATCTTGATTGGTGATGGTATTCGGCCAAAAGATTCGGAGAATTTTTCTTAGGCATGTTGTATGAAAAGAGGACAATTTCGACATTTCTTTCTCTGTAACTCTCCAGCTCTCCGCGCCATAGAGAAGCACAGAAAGCACACAGCTCTGATATAATCCTAATTTTGTGCTTGTGCTGTACTGAGATGACTTCCAGATGTTGTTTAGACTAGAAACGGCTGTTCTTGCTTTGTTCATTCTGTTGTTGATGTCTTTGCTTGCTCCGCCGTCTGGTGTTACTATGCATCCTAGGTATGTGAAGGCATCTGTCCGTTCCAGTTGCTGATTCCTTACTGATATGGGCTCAGGGTTGCTCACATTGAGCGTCATGACCTCTGTCTTCTTTAGGTTGATGTTCAAGCCCACCTGCTGGCTATACTTATTAAGTCTATCCGTTTTTTCCTGGATGTGTTGATGTGAATGTGCTAGCATTGCAATGTCATCTGCATATTCCAGATCTTCCAATGTAGAAAATGTAGTCCATCTTATTCCTCTTGGATTGCCCTCTGTTGTCTGGCGCATCATCCAGTCTATGACTGTTAAAAATAGAGTGGTTGATAAGGGGCATCCCTGTCGTACTCCTGTCTTCACTTCAAAGGTTAGGTTGCTCTGCCCAACGCTACACGTAAAGTTGGCATAAAGGCTTTTTATGATTGACACTATGCAGCTTGGAATTCCATAAGCCCTCAGTATTTTCCATAGAATGTCCCTATGTATACTGTCAAAAGCCTTTTCAAAATCAACGAAATTAATGTACAGCTGTCTTTGCCATTCTGAGCAATGCTCTATAATGTTCCTGAGGGTAAATATATGATCTACACATCTTCTGTTCTTTCTAAATCCTGCTTGTTCTTTCCTCAGTTTGTGGTCTACTGCTTTTGAGATTCTCTGTATAATTATCCTGCCTAGTATTTTGCTGGGAACTGAGAGAAGAGTTATTCCTCTCCAATTATTGCAGTCTGCAAGATCTCCCTTCTTGGGCAATTTGACAATTATTCCTTTTCTCCACTCTGTTGGTGTTGTCACTGTTTTCCAGACTTGTGCAAATAGTGGTTCTAATAGTTCTGCTGCTAGCTCTGGGTCTGTCTTAAATAGCTCTGCATTTAAGTTATCATGACTAGGAGCTTTTCCATTCTTTAACCCTTTGATTGCTGTGATGATTTCTTCTTTTCGTGGGATGTCTGTATTAACATCTAGATCATTTTCAGCCTCAGGAACATTCAATTGTGTCTCTGGTGGTTCCTTATTCAGAGTTTCTCTGAAATGCTCTGCTCATCTTGTTTCCTGTCCCTCTACTGTCGTGATAAGATTTCCGTGCTTATCTCTTACTAATGTAATATTGTTTGCACCTCGTTTTCCACTGATGATTTTAGTTATTTTGTATACTGTGCTTTGTTAATTTCTCAGTGCTGCGTCTTCTGCCTGTCATGCAAGGTCATTCAGAAATGTCCTTTTGTTAGCACGGATTTGACGTTTAACTTTCTTGTCCAGCTGACTGTACTGTTCACTATATATTGCCTTTAACCTGGGAGACTTAGCTTCTGTTTTCTTTCTTTCTTTTCATTTCTTTTCTCTTCGCTATGGTGTTTAGCGTATCTGGTGTTATCCAGTCTTGGCTCTTTCTTTCCTGGAATCCCAAGCATGACTTGCTGCTTTCCTTGTATATTGTTGAGATGTTGTTGAATCTCTGGTCAACATCATCGGGCTCTGTTCTTTCCTGGCTTTTGATAATCTCATATCTTCTCTTTACGTCGACCACGAAGGCTTTTCTGGTGAGGGGATCCTTCAGTTTCGTGATGTTGTATCTTTTCTGTTTGACTGCAACTGGTCCAGCAGCTCTGAGTTTCACTTTCAGTCTTGCTACTACTAGGTGATGATCACTTCCCACATCTGCGCCTCTTCTTACTTTCACGTCTTGTAGTGCATGTCTCCATCTGTCATTGATCATTATGTGAACTATCTGGTTTCTGTCTCGTCCGTTTGGTGATTCCCATGTTAACTTGTGCACTTCCTTGTGTGGAAAAAGTGTTCCTCCGATACGCCTGTGACCTACTTAGCATTCCAGGTCACGTACTGCTGACTGGACCTACACTGACCCCGATTCGCCAACTCACAAAAAAGGAACACCATACACATACAAAAATACCGTACCACACCTTAAATTGTGCCGGCGTAAATAAATCGCTATTATCATGAAATCTATCACACAGATGGCCAATACATCTATCATTGGACTCATGAATGTCACAACTTATACTTGTAATGAAATCCGTTACTACTAACCGAACTAAGGTGTCAACTAGGAAGACTACGAGCTCCTCAGCTGTCAGAACCTCTAACCGGGTGAGGGAAGGGGCTAGCTGGCTACCCCCACTCGTAGGGCTATACCACTGCCGTGTGGATTTGCTATAAAGCTGACTCGTATATGCTAGAGGATGACCACACGCACACTAGCTGACATAATGAAATAACACAGCTTAACAGCTACAATCCCTTTTATTAAATCACAAGACCACTTGGCCAAAAAACACGACCGTAGGGAAAACATAATGAATGAATACATAATCACTACTAGCTAAACCTTAGTACAACTTCAGGCAAAATGGCGCCGAACTACCCCAATGTGAGCCCCACTCGCATAAACGGCGAAAAGAAGGCTAAGTCATAAAGACGATTAATAACTACCAAATATCGATCGGACTTACGAACTGCCGGTCACAGAAATACACCAGAGAGACTAACTAACTCTCAACTATTGGAACAGGACAAAGCACTCATGGCGAAACGATTTCTTCCGAAAAAAATCCCTCCCAGGGTAGACAGAAATTGGCTAGTAGCGTACGTACATCCAGGACGACAGATAAGCCCGCAATGCCCTGCGAACCTGTTGGCGCCTAAATTTCCCGACGGTCACATGACCTCAGTCGTTCGGCAACTTTCGTCAGCCAAACGGAGGCTTCCGAAGGACTTGCTTGATATACGAACAAACGGTGACCCGTACAGCGAAATAGAGCCGTGGAAGGTACTATAACCAACAATTGCTATCAGCGGATATGAATGCGCAACCATAAACATGGCACATGATCTGCCGGCTACATAATGACAAACAGCAATGTTACGGCCCATTGTTGCACAAATTAACGGAAGTAGAGATAGTAACTCTCAGTCCAGCAATGCTGCGGAAATCGTCCTAAATTAGACTGATTCACAGTTTTCTACATTGGAAGATCTGGAATATGCAGATGACATTGCATTGCTAGCACATTCACATCAACACATCAAGGCAAAAACAGATAGATTTAATAAGTATAGCCAGCAGGTTGGCTTGAACATCAACCTAAAGAAGACAGAGGTCATGACGCTCAATGTGAGCAATCCTGAGCCCATATCAGTAAGGAATCGGCAACTGGAACAGACAGGTGCCTTCACATACCTAGGATGCATAGTAACACCAGACAGCGGAGCAAGCAAAGACATCAACAAAGAATGAACAAAGCAAGAACAGCCTTTTTTAGTCTAAACAACATCTGGAAGTCCTCTCAGTACAGCACAAGCACAATATTAAGATTATATCAGAGCTGTGTGCTTTCTGTGCTTCTCTATGGCGCGGAGAGCTGGAGAGTTACAGAGAAGGAAATGTCGAAATTGTCCTCTTTTCACACAACATGCCTAAGAAAAATTCTCCGAATCTTTTGGCCGAATACCATCACCAAGATCTGCTTACTCGGAGCAAGCAAGAGGACATGCACACCATCATAGCTGGCAGACGCTGGAGCTGGGTTGGCCATGTCCTCAGAAGAGACCCCGATGCCATCACAAGAACAGCTATGCTATGGACCCCTGAAGGAAAACGAAAGAGAGGCCGATCAAAAAAAACTTATGCGGAGGACTGTGGAGGCTGAGATGCAAAGAATGAACCAGAGTTGGGGCACTGTACGAAGGATGGCCGCCGACCGAGCAAAGTGGAATCAATTTGTTGTTGCCCTACAAGACGCCACTAGGCGTGATGGCCACTGACTGCTTTGACGGTCGGCGGCTAAGGATCAAAGAAGAAGAAGACAGTTTTAAGATTAGGCAGTACTTCAAGAAGACTTTGTCATTTAAGTCAGATGTGTAGTTGGCAGCAGACTGATTATTAGACTTGCTTGTGCAAATTGGTTGTGTGTGACCTTAAGAATAAACGTCATATCTTTGGGAAATGAACCCTAAGTCTATAGATAAAATGTATAAGGTCAACCTTAGATGAGATGACCATAAAGAAAACCACATCTTCAAGCATCATTTTTCCATCATCATTTTAAAACAATTATCACTTTATGATTTGGAAAGAGAAAGAAGAAACAAAAGAAAGAGAAGAAAGACAATTCTTCTACAAATAAAAGATGCAGACCCTTGATGCTGAAAGTTGTTTGACTTGCAATGTATACGTCACAGTCAGAAAATGATTTCATCCCGTCAAGACTTTGTTTGTGCAAAGTAATATGTGAATTGATGTCCAGATTTCTATATCTGATACAATTAAGCAAACATCCAAAACACTTATCGTCATTGATGAAATTGATTTCCGGAACCATCATTAAATATAAAGAAAATGATATATGAAAGCCTAATTAAAGGACGCAGAGTCTGACGTTGATGAAATTTCACCCTATTTTTATGAATCCGAGTCCAGGAATCAGTGACTAGCCTGCCTGGTAAAAAAGACACTTCAGCCTTGGCATCCGTTGACTAGATGGCGACTGCCACAAACTCAAAGAAAGAGAATTCTATAGAATGAGCCATCAAAGTAAATTGGACAGTTTATACAAAAATTAATGATGTTTAAATTGAAAAAAAATGTTCATATAAACAAAATTAGTTGGTAGATACATTTCACAACAAAGATTAGAACAGCAAAGGGAAAGAAGCAACATTCCATTAAACGAAAAGCTTTTGTGCAAAAATCTATCATTAGACCTAATGAAGAGATTTCTTCAGTGTAAGATAGAGCCGAGTTTGTTATATGGAAGCGAGTCATGGACAACCAGAAGCATATTATACGATACAGGCATTTATATATTTTCGCTTAATTAGAGTCTGTCTGAGTACAGAGACAAGACACCAGTTTTGAGGAAAGTCTGAGAAGATAGATTAAGATGAGAATTTCAGTGAATATGGAAGGATGAGACATAGCTTCAAGGGTGAGAACCTTAATTGACTCTCCCTCGCAAAAATATATACTTGCCGGGGGGTCTCTAAGTAAGTGCCACCACTCCTGACTACACTTTTGTTACTAACTAAACACACTGTCCTGCTGAAGATTTATAAACTAAATGACTACACTGTCTCAAAGGCGCTCTAGACGGTCCTACATATCTAACTAATACACCCCAAAGAAATGTTACTCTAATGGATTCTGCAGCACTACCTCAGATGCTGTCCTCTAAGTATTTCTACTCTAACCCTACTGTTTACGAGGAAACCGCTAAACTCCCCTCTCTCTCCTCTGTTTCTGTTCAGTGGCTTTCTGACGCTATCGTCTTCGTCTGAGGCTCCGATGAGTTGCTTTTCGTCACGCATCTCCTTCCGTTAGCATTTAGAAAGGCATGTTTTCCCTCTCTCCTTTCCCGAATACTGATGAAGGAGCCCTTGGTGAATATATATCTATTTATTTGCCTAAGGCTGCAGATTTTATCACTGCTGATGACACTCATTTCTTCAAACAGACGAGTTAACCGGCTTTGGGTTTAGGCCTACTGCATTATTTTGGCAGTATATAAACAACACCAAGCAACGTAGCCTGTTTTGTATTGGGCATTTACGAGCTAAGGGCTCCGATTTAGAGGCAAGTCCCCGCTGAGGTATAGGTTTCCTCACGTCAGGAGTTCTAATTCCTCTCTGTGTTGCAGACGTGACTGGGCGCCAGGTACACAGCGCGTACCCAGTTTTCTTCAATTACACTGATGTCTCGTGCCTCCCTCTCCCGAGAAGGCAAAGTCCGTTGTAGGCTTAGATTTATCTACAATCTCCCCGCCGCGAATCACTGTAAAACAAAATAACAACATCTATACAACAATTCAAAATTACCTAATACATATCGCATTAACACTCAAAATTCATCTACACCCTGGTATCCCCTAAATTAATAAATCTCCCCTACACACAAGCTCTCATCTCTGTTTCATTTCTGCCCGAGGGCCAGACTAAATTCCAGCTTTCTCCTATCTCTCCTGCACAAACTACTCGCTGTCTGTTACGTTAAATCCAGACGCAGGCTGACCTGATTCTTTTGTGTGCGTGATCTCGCCGGTAGGCGTCACAACATTGCTTCACTGAAGCCAATACCCTACTGTACTGAATAATTTTCCAGCCCTATTCTTATTAAAGACTGCCCCTGGAAGGTTATCAAATTAACAAAATTATTTATCGCACTTATACATACACCATCTACGTTAATAGTAAACCCCCTTCACCCCTTTTCTTCTGACTACATTACAAAATAGCCCAACTTATTAACACACAAACCACACTCTACAAATTGTCATAATCAAATGCTGTTACTCTGACCTCTTTATTACATTACACAGAGCTCCCGTCTAACTTAGCACCTAACCTCATCCAGTTAATTATCTCAAAACCCGCGCCACTAATCATAGATACTGCTAGCATATACATAGTATAATTATAGACAAAACTACACTGGCTCTAGTTTTGTATAAGTCAGCAAATGATGGCACTCCTGACTAATACAATTTAAATTTAATTCCCAGAAGAAAGCTTACTCTAACGTGCTAAAATCCTACAGAAAAAAAACTTCCTACACAACTATTAATATATGAACATACCCAAACTTTACAGAATCTCCACGAACCGGGCAAACTGAAATGGCGCTCATTCACGGCGCAAAATTCTTGGACTTGTGAGCGCTAACTAACTTTGGCGCTCAATATATATATCTTGCTAATAGCCTGATGCTAGACAGACGCGGTTAGTCATCGCGTCTGGCATCATCTCCCAGGAACCGCTTTTGCCCAACTTTTGACCTAATATCATACCTGCACATAAATTAAATCGAACCCAACCAATCATAACATAATCTTAACCTCTGACTCATCGTTAACCGAGCAATTGTAAAATTATTTCTGCTCACTCGCCGAAATTATACGTAATATTTTGTAACGCTTCTGACCTCCTATCTACCACTGGTTCCGAGTTACAACCTGGGTAGGGAATTTCTCCCATCCTCACAAATAAAAGGGTTGGTAAAGGTTGTGTGAGTAATCCTAACACCCTAAAGAATAACCTAGCATTAATTAATAACGCACTCGAAAGCCTAAGAATAACTAACGAACCAAAACAAATTAATAGAACAACAAAATGGGGCGAGTTGAAAATAAAAAAAATAGTAACTCATCACACTATGCTGTTAAGACACATCTTTCATTTTTGAGCGAGGCGTATTGCTTTGGCTCCGGTTATGCCATGTGTCCTCATGAGTTCATTAGCATTCTCTAACGGCATTCATCTCATGCAACCACATGCCATGGAACTAGATTTTCTACTGTTGAAAACATGTGATGGTTACTGACAGTATTGTGACAAGGTGTCCGTACTTTTTTTCTACCTCTCTATATTGTTGGTGTACCGTAGAGTTCCTGAAGTGACTAAGAAAGAATAAGACCACTTTTAAAATATAAAAAAAAATTATAAACCTACACACCACAACAATATTTATAGAATGTGTGATTTCTTTATACACACTGAGATTCTCGCCGGTGCTACGGAGTTCCTGCATTGTGCTGAACGAACGAACGAACGAACTTTATTTTCAAAGGGTTAAAAATTGGGCGCACAGGCCCGTCTAATATTCTGCCCTTCCATTCTTACTTATCTGCATACTATACCCTTTCATTCCCTGATGTTACTTTAAGCATTAAATTAAAGGCTACTACAACTTAGTCGTTCCCCTTCTACCATGAGGTGTAGAGGTTTGGAAGAGAGAGCGCCAGACTATCTTATCGGCTGTCTTCTTCCTGGCCTGGTTCCATTCTAGTCCTCGGTCCATCAAAGATTGTCTAATGTTGTCCTCCCAGCGGACTCTGGGTCGTCCTGGAGGTCTGGATCCCTGGCTCTTTGTTTCCCATGCTTGTCGTGGTAGCCGATCTTCTCCCATTCTGCAGACATGGCCAAACCATCTTAGTTGGGACTGTTCTATTTGGGTCTGCAGCGGATGGGATTTTAGGCCTTGACGGATCGTCTGGTTGCGGACCATGTCTCTTCTTGTTACTTCAACCACTTTCCTCAGATACCTCATTTCTGAGGTTTGGATCTGGCTTTTGTGGGTTGTAGTCATTGCCCACGACTCGCATCCATATGTCAAGACTGGGACATAGGTGGAGCGGTATACAGCCATCTTCGTTTTTTTACCAACCTCTTTCTTGCTGAGGAATCCACGATTTATGGCCTGAAAAAGTCTCCCAGCCGCTGCTTTTCGAGTGGCCAACTCTTCTTTGATGCCTCCCTTTCGGTCTATAATAGCTCCGAGATATTTAAAGTGGTCGACCTGCTCCAGGACCTGTTCTCCCAACTTAATCTGATGTTTTCTTTCTTCTCGTGATATCACCATGGATTTTGTTTTAGAGCTGCTTATGACCATCCCTCTCTTCTCCAGCTCTTCCTTCCAGACTTGCAGGTTGGATTGGAGATGTGCCTCTGATTTAGCAATCAGGGCAACATCATCAGCAAATGCCAGCTCCGAAATATAGACCTGTCTCATCTTCCAGTACCCCACTGAATACTTTCTTGTTCTCTCCTTACATGCCTTGATGACATCGTCCATAAGGAGTATGAAGAGGTAAGGTGATAGGATATCACCTTGTCTTACACCAGTGGTGGTCCTGAACTCTTCTGACTTATGGTTTGCTGTCCTCACATAATTTCTGCAAGACTTGTAGAAGCTCTGTATAGCATGAATCAGAGGTGCTGGAATATTCTTCCTTGCCAAACAGTCCCAAAGTTTGCTCCAGGGGACCCTGTCAAACGCCTTTTCCAGATCTATGAAACAAAGATGGATCTCACTCTTATACTCAAGGGCCTTTTCACTCAGCTGTCTGAGTGTGAAGATTAGGTCTTGAGTACTTCGGTTTGCTCGGAATCCGCACTGGACCTCATCCAATTGTGGCTCAGCTAGGCGTCGGAGTCTCTGCTCTAGGATTCTAGAGTAGATTTTACCAGGGACACTGAGAAGGGATATGCCTCTATGGTTTCCACATTGTCGATTGTCACCCTTTTTGAAAATTGGTGTTATGATGGCAATCTCCCAATCCTTTGGTATGGTCTTGTTGCACCATGCTGCCTGTAGGACCTTTAAGAGTAATAGGTCGCCTGATGCTCCCATGTACTTAACCATTTCTGGTGTTATACCATCATGCCCTGCTGCTTTGCCCATCTTGATTTTCTCTAGTGCTGCCCTCAGTTCTTCCATCTTTATGTCATCTTCACCATCATTGGTTTTCTCTTCTGTGCTAGTGGTTATCATTTCTGATGCTTCACCATGCTCACCATCCAGGAGTTCTGAGAAATATTCTTTCCATCTTTCCATTACTTCCTTCGGGGCAGTAAGCAATTTGCCTTGCTTCTCCTTTATAAATTTGAGAGGGCATTGTTTTTCTTTCCTCATGTTCTTTAGGGTCTTATAGAACAATTTCTGGTTTTCTTGTGCATCTTTTTCTAGCTTTTCTCCAAATTCTTCCCAGGACTTCTGTTTTGCTGCTAGCACTTTGTTCTTTGCTTCTGTTCTGAGTGTCACATATTCTCTATATTTTTCCATTTGTCCTGTTGTGTTTTTAGCTCCTAAGTATTGTTTCCATGCCATTTTTTTCTCTCTTATTTTCTCTTTGACTTCCTCTG
The DNA here is from genome assembly GCA_024509875.1 of Oreohelix idahoensis. Classification (NCBI taxonomy): domain Eukaryota; kingdom Metazoa; phylum Mollusca; class Gastropoda; order Stylommatophora; family Oreohelicidae; genus Oreohelix; species Oreohelix idahoensis. The sequence goes on along the minus strand of JAMPIV010017265.1, from coordinate 32,594 downwards.
TCCACCAAGGTGTCCTCTTTCTCTGGTTCCCAAGTCGGACTTCACCGCATGCTTCTGCAGCAGCTGTCTTTATGATATCCTTGAATTTATTCCAGAGGGTTTCCAAGTCATCAGGTCGTTCTTCTGTGTTGCTCACTGCTGTAGCAATAAGCCCCTGATATCTGGTCTTAATTTCTGGCTCTCTCAGCTTGTAGGTCCTAATGCTCATTTCTCCTGCTCGTTTACTTGGTTTCTTGCGTGATGTTGGGCAGTTCCTAGGCTGAGCAACTCTTTCAGTTGATCGTTTGCAATGTTAATTTGCAGCCCAGAAATGTACTTAGCAGAATAATTTGCTTTCTTTCTGACTAAAGATCGTGGTACTAAGCTATCAGAAAATACGTGTGTTAAGGAACTTTTCCTTCTGGCTCCAGTATGTTGAATGATGTCTAGGGATATTGTATTACTGTTCTGAAATGTAGTCACCAAAACTCTGGCCACAGTTTTTTCCGTAATCGAACTGTTCTTTGTGTTCTAAGTCTTTTCATCTTACTAACTGTCACCAAATATTAACTGGTTATATCTCTACAATCTCATGCTTCCAACTGGAAATCATTTCTCGAAAACTTCTGTGTTTAAACGACTTTCACTTTATTCAACACAGGAACTTATATGAGCGACACATTGCTCTTAATACAATTTGACAGTTTCATTTAAATCATCGATTCTGGCATTTCATAAATTATTTCTGCATAAGTCCATGCTTCTTCAAAATTCTTTAAGCTATCAAGACTTATCTTTCTTTTAGTGCTTCCATAGCATAATTATTATTTCCTTCATATATTTTATTCTTAGGAATTCCACTGGACATATTTTGTCTTCCTTCCACATACATAGTATTTCACTTCGGTGCCTTTCTGCACATATTCTCTTAGTCGGCAATCATACATATTTTCTTTGGGCGTCCATACCCTTCCATGACGGTTACGATACCCTTGATCTGTTCAAATATCTCTGGTGGCTATACTAGCCTAAATCTTATCCGAATCTCATAACTCCTGTCGAGATGGGTTTATCCCCAATTGAATTAGAATCACATTAGATTTCTGCTTGAAATCTACATCTAATATAAACACTTTGAGAGTAGAATCAACTACACTACTATAAGTGGACCTTGCCACACAAGCCGACGCTATGGAATCCTGTCACTATGTCTTCTACGTCATTTTACGCTACTTCGTAGTCATAGTTAATGATCGCATTTATTTTATGTTTGGTGAGTGTACAACATGGTGCAAAGCGATCTCTCTCCAACTCCACTTTAACATAATCGCTATGCCCCATGATGCGCACTCAACAACGTGCAACGAAGCTATAATTCGGTTCGTAGAACAAAGCTATCAGACTGTGAAGTGTTATCATCACAGAAGAATTGGCGAAACCATGGCCGCAGGACTCACTTAGACGAGCTAAGTTTTTTGTACAAGGAAACAGCATAAGGAAACATTTTATTTTCTGTATAAACACTCAAACCTTGTCTCAATGAGGACAATTTTAATTTTCTAAAATTCACCATCATTCTATTTATTTTAACCTGTTATAACTAATTGATTATTACATTTGTTACATGTTATTTTAAAGCATAAAAATCATAGTTCATTCAGTTATTATACATATGAAAGCAAACGTATGAGCAAACTTATATATATATATATATATATATATATATATATATATATATATATATATATATATATATATATATATAAACATTTAGACATATATTTACATATAAAGAGCTACTTCTTAGAAAGGAATTTCGCTGGAGTTACACCACCTGGGGACTTGAACGGGCTATAAAACCATTGCTTAATTGCCAATGCAGCATTTCCTTGACTTCGGAAATATCATGTGGACACTACCTTGGGATAGAAGCATCATTACCCTTCTATCTACAACTCTGCTAAGAGTAATCTTTTATGACAAAAAAGTACTAATATTACTAACACTTCTTTGTGAATAAAATAAAATAAAATTAAATTTAAGCTTTAAATCTATCACACAAACAGACGAATATTCAAACACTTCTGAAACCAGCTATCTCCATTCTATCTTCTATAAACATAATACAATAAAGGACTGAATAAATTAAAAGATAACATGAAAAAAAGGTTACACAATGAACACATAAAGCAATGAACCCTTACTGGTACACAGTTTCAAAAGCTGCGGCATTTTCACCAACTGTTGAACTATGACAAATAAAAACTGATTTTTTATTTTTATATGAATGCCGCACCGACATTAGCTCCGCCTATTTTTGCATCGGTTGTCAAATTTTACTGCAGCTGGAAGTTTCCATTATATACCCTTCAAAAAAAGTTAAGGACCATTTTTATTAAGGGTGCCTAGTGAAATGAAAATGAAAAATAAAAACACAGCACTTCAAAATATAACATGACAAGCTTATCAGTGACAATCAACACTATTTTCATGACGGTTGCATTAACGTGTGTAAAATGACAGCACAGCAATCAATACAACCCTCATTTTCAAAATTAATGAGAATAACACCAAAGGTCAACATTGTCAGTAGCGTGTGTGTCCTCCATTATTGGCGATACTTTCAAGGCACCGCTGTCGCATGGAAATGATGAGCTTGAGAATGAAGCATTGGGGCACTGCCTGAAGTAACAGAAGCAGTTCATGCAGAGTTGCAGGAGATCGCTGATGTTGCTTAACTCGTCGCCCAAGCTCGTCCCAAAGATGTTCTATGGGACTCAAATCAGGACTATTTCCAGGCCAATCCATTCTATTGACACCCGCTTCTTGCAGGAAAGCATTTACTGCACGAGAACGGTGTGGTCTTGCATTATAATCTTGAAGAACTGCATTGTGCCCAATAACTTGCAGGGCTGGGATAGCAAGAGGCTGTAGAATCTCGTCACGGTAGCGGTCACTATTCACATTTCCAATCACATGATAGAGGGGGGTTGTGTGGAGTAAACTAATGCCTCCCCACATCATCACTGATCCAGCACATATCGGTTACGTTCGATGACTGCAGCATCATTAAAGCGTTCACCACGACGCCTCCATACTCTGATTCGTCCATCTGTAGGCTCCAAGACAAATCGGGACTCATCCGTGAACATAACGTTAGCCCACTGTGCACGTCGCCACTGCACGTGCTGCATACACCATGCTAAACGAGCTGCTCTGTGGGCAGCAGTCAAGTGTGGTCGAATGGCTGGACGACAAGCACGAAGGTTGGCATCGTGAAGGCGATTCCGAATAGTCTGATCACTGACTATAGTGTTGGTAGCATCTCTGAGGAACTGTCTGATAACATTTGCACTTGCAGTTCTCCGTTGCAGTGCTTGCCTCTGAATTAAGCGATCTTCTCGAGGTGTAGTGACTCTAGGACGACCTGTGCGTTGCCGTTCCTCGACGATTCCAGTCTGGGCAACGCGCTGCTGCAGTCTTACAATAACTAAATGAGATACTGCAAGCCTCTGAGCGACATTTCGGACAGTAAGACCTTCCTGCAACCACGCAATGGCTCTTCCTTTATCCACAACACTCAGCTTTCGTCGTTGAGGCATATTGTTGTGCAATGGTTATGCAGCACTTGTGTTGCTTATAAAGACAATTTTGTGAGTACAGCTCAAGACCAACACTATAGTCTCCCACATGCATCACGCATTTTTGGAATAGCAGGTATTTTTTTCATGCTCAGACATCATTAAAAACACCCACATTTTGGCGTCTCAGCAGCATTTTTTCAGCGAGCTTGCTGAGCTGAACACTAGCCACACGGTATGCTGGTGGCCCATGCAGAACGTGTTGAATGTTTGTCGTTCGAGAAAAATCAATGTCAGATTAATTGCTTATGAAATATAATTTTTATTATTTTTGGGTCATTTTCACCTACTGGTCCTTAACTTCTTTTGAAGGGTATATATAGATGAAAGTTGGTTGTCATTGATCCTGAGCTTTGTTATACCATTTCAATACTTCTTTTCTGCGCAGTTACCCATTTACGAAAGTCGACAACGTTGTTGTTGTTGTGTTTGTTGTTGTTGTGTTTGTTGTTGTTGTGTTTGTTGTTGTTGTGTTTGTTGTTGTGTTTGTTATTGTTGTGTTTGTTGTTCTGCATGTTTCATTGATCACCCATCAGCTCCTCAACGACCATAGGATTAAAAAAAATTATGCTAAGTCTTACTGTCACGTGTCATCAGCTCAAGATCTTTCCATATCTTCCTCCTGTCTGTTATTTCTGTTTCCTATTCTCCATATAATCTTTCGTATTGCTCGACTGCTCTTACCCTTTTGATTCCAGAACAAGGACTGCATTGTAGTACTATCAATATGTTTCCTCAGTGTGTGTATTATCCGTCGACAGCGTCTTCTATCTCTTGTTCTACTGGCCCTAGTGTTGTTCCAGTCATCAGTTCTACTTTAGCGTTTCAGAGCATGCAACAAGATCGACTCGATATCGAGTCGAAGATTCTTACTTTTGTATTGGCCTTGATTCCCACATTCCTAGTTTAGTTCTCCGGGGGTTTATGAAGAGGCAAAGATAGAACAGGTCTACTGCCCCATCGGGGCATGTCGTACAAGGCGATTAATGTGAGTTTGCATGTGGCTGGCAACCTTATCATGTTAAAAGAATAGCCACATAATCCACTGCAACAAGAATATGTGACTTCTTGTTGCTGGCTTCCTGCTGCAGTAATAACGCTATACTCAGTAAGTGTACAAGGGAAAATTAAAATGTCCACAATCAAGCTTTGCCCAGTGCAACGAAAACTCTTACCTTGTGTATTCTTATCTTATTTTGCTCTCAAATGTCCTCATACTTTGTCTGCATTGCTGATAAGATTTGTATGAGCTTACATCTTTTAGGAATGTTTCTGCAAGTACGTTCTGGCTATCATTTCCTCCTTTTTGTTTTTACAATATTTGTTTTTCTTTTCTCTGTGTATTTTCATACTCGAAAACTGTGGACTCTCATCAACTATTCTCATGTTGTGTCGCACATGGTTACGGTGGAAGATAACTATTGAAATCTGGACGGTCAGGCTGTTGTGTAAAATTCTGCTAAATACAATTTCTGTTGGCTGATGCTTGGTGGTCGCGTTCACTTTTTTCCCCACAATTTCTATTCTGTTTCATTTCAAACACTCTTTAAATATATTTGCAGTTCGTAGTTTTCTGTATTTTCCTCGTCGTTGGTGTTGTAGCACTTAATAACTTACTGGACACTGGATATGCAACATACATATACGTACGCACACACACAATAACGGACAAAGTATCCAGCAAGGTATTAAGCCGTTCAACATCAAAGAAGAGGAATATACAGTATGTATTTATATACTTAAAAGTAGATGTAATTTCCCCTATTAATTTTATCCCTCCTTCCCGTTTGTAATATTCATAACGGGAGAGTGGCCCTGACATCTATTTCTCACTGATCCTCAGTGTACAGCAGAGCTGAAAAAGGCACAGGATGATGATGACGCCTTAGTGCCTTGCTCTGAGAAGCTGCATACATCCCAGCCCCCTACCCTACGGGAACTTTCTACAAAAAGGATGGCGTGCTATATGGACGAGTGATAAATTGGAAACATCTAGTTTTTGCATTCTTTTTAGATCTCACATCTTGAAAACGGTACATGGGTTACCTTCAGGTCAACATGTAACAACAGGAGCAACGATGTGCAACCTTCACTCTCATTACTTGCAATGACAGATCCTAAAAGAACGAGATTTTAACGGAGCACTAGGAAGAGCCCAGATGAACGCAAAGAGCAAACGAAAGCCGGAATCTTTAATATTTCTAAATATTCCATAGTTTGGTAGTATGTCACAAGATGTCATTCGCTCATTAGTTTGTTTTTCTTTCCATTCCTTTTCTAACCTTAAAGTATGCCTTCATCCACGGGTAATCCTTGTTTTTCCATTTTTCCTCATATCAACGAGTGTTTATTCTTCCACTTAGATCACAACATGAGCAAAATGATAGGCGCTGTTGCTTGCCGCGCTCAGCCGAGCCGATATCAATAGATTAGGGGATTAATTTTACACTCACCGATGCTCTGATCACAAATATGGAATTAGAGGAAGGGTGAAGCGGTCAATTTGTGGCGAGATAAACGTGTTAATTTGTCTGCCTGGCACCTATAAGCAGCTTATCTGGATTTCCGGCCGTTTGTTTAAAAAACAATTCAGAACCTTTAACCGGAAATTGATTATGCAATCCAGCAATGCGTATGACGGAGTGGTACAATTAGCAAACCCCTGTAACAGCAATCAGTTATAGCAAATACTAGACCCGAAAAATAATATTTGCGTGGGTCAAAATATTGAGTATAAGAAGTAACGGGTTAGAGAACTGTTAAAAGTTATCACTGATATGAATGGTCCTAGTTGTTGAGAAATTAGGTAACCATTTCTTAACGTGATGATCACTTGATATGTGATCGCTAATTGTTAAAAGTAACGTTATTGTTGTTGAATGATGACATTTTGTAATATTTTATTAAACATTGAACAATGTCCTTTGCAACGTGTGGAGTTGATTTCTTTTTTTTTTTTTTTTGAATTTATTACTTTGATTGTGCGAGGCATTTCACATTATATCATTGTCCCTGTGTTTTTATAAACAAGCGCAAGTGATCTCAAATTTTAAATACGTTAACACAGTGATTGAACATGGTTTCAACTCCATTCTATAATACGATAATTATATATTTAAATATATATCACGCTCCATAAAATAGGAGCTCCATATATCTTGATATATCTTGTAAACTTCGTCACGTCAGCAGGTGGTAAAGACCACGTAGACTTTAAGGTTTTTCGCCGTTTAAAAGAAAACACACTGTAAGTGTACTAATACACATATCTGTAAGTGGCTTTGCCATATTGTAGAAGGACTCTTCCACAACACTATAACGGTGATAAGCGAACACTTATTCCTGTCAGTCTCCACCATATACAACAATATTTAAGAGTCATTATTCTTGCCAATTTCATGTAATTTTATGCAAACAGTTGAGAGTGCAGAGCGATGGATACACGCCCAATAAATATGTATACGTTTTTACACACCGCAAAGCAGACCACAACAAGAACCTTCACGTTTTCTTCGAATCGCGCAGAGAGAGAACTCGTCAGTCTATAGCAATAGTTTCTTGAGCCAGAAGTGAAAGCCTAATATGCAGTCTTTTCAAAAGTAAATAGATAAAAACCTGAGTAACATAGTCACATTGATAAGAATGCTTCAACAAGATAACAGAGCTAGGATAATATAGATTAAACAATTATCAAGAACTTTAACTTGTGATGACTGGATTGACATCGATCCAGTAAATGCTATCGACCATCCAGTGCAAAGAGTCTGGCCAACCCGTCTTAAGAAATGGGTAAGTCTTGTAAGTATATTTAACGAGTATAAATTGGTTTATGTATGTAAAAGTTGTGCACGAGGTCGGCAACCTCATAACGTAAAATAGATTTGCCACATAAACCACCTTTGTAAGAGCTGGTGACTGCTTTGCGCAGGTTTCCTCACAAGTAATCAATGGCATCGTTGGCCCCATGTACCATAGGGAGCAGGAAGAAAATTTGGTGATGATTATATCATAATAATAATAATAATAATTTTTAAAGTCAACACTACATTGGCCAACTGTTTGTATGCTATATGCTGATTCATTCATATTCTCTCACTCTCTTAAAACACACTTTCAACTGCCTTGGCGCTCTCATCTTCATTGTTCATTAAATGCTGGGCTCACTGGGAACTCTCTGATGCAGATTGGGTGGTCGGAGGAGTGGGCAGTCTCCTTGATTTGTATATGAAGGAGACAAAGCTTTATGGGAGATGCTACCTTCTAGTAGTCATTGCAGAACACCAATCCCGAGAGACGGTCCCGGAAGACGTTCCAAAGCAGTATACTTGTAAGACCTACTCGTAAAACTAGCGTGATCCACTCCACTTCTGACGTGTGAAGGAAAGTCAAGAATCTACAGAAACCCCGCACCATTGAAACCATGCTCCATCTATCACCTAGCTTTAATTAAAGCTCCTAAGTGGACCTATAAAGACCCACATATTTTAATCCGTGTTACAAATATATTTCAGAAATAAACATACTTGTGTGTTTATGTGTAAATATAAATTCCTAACTGGAGTTGATAACTTGGTTGAATTAAAGTTTACGTTTGCACCCGTACGACCTCATTTTGATATATACATAGATACATTTATCTGTATCTTATATTTTGCTGAATTTTCATCAGTTGCAAGCTTATCATCTACGGGTCTATTATCATTATCTGCCACACAACAATCTTGCAGAAGAACGGTAGGGATAAAAAAACAGGCAGCAGCCGAGATCATTCAGCTTTTGTCGTTGCCATCCTTCAATCCTGCAAGGCTCCTCAAATAGCAACCCAATCCTTCTACTCATTTCACTGCCAAGAGTAATTCTTGAGCACAGGTTACTACCTTTTTATAAACTCCTTCTTTACTCTAACTGTCTGGCCACTATTCTTGGACCACAATGGCAGATCAAGGGAGAAAAAGCCTCAGTATGTTTGTTTGTATGTATATACAAAGGTTGTTATTGCCGGTAGTTGTAGTGAGGATAAGCTCTCCCTGCAGATAAATGCTTCTATGGCACGCGTCTCATGTAGCCTCTGACAACTAAGTCTAGCTCCCGGCCTTCACGTGAGGCTCAATTTGAGCCCGTCGGAACTGTGTCCACTGACAGGAGAACGGGCAAAGGCTAGCGACTGGCGCCTTAAAACCAGCAGCTTCGGGAAGATAGGGCTCATGATCCTTGGTTGGCAGCTTATCTAAGAGAAGGAACTCTGAATTCAAACCACCGCTGCCTTGCGGGAATATCCAATTATGGAATTGTCTTCGGGAGTAAACCCTGAAAGTAAATCCGGAGTCGGAGTCCCTAAATCAGTCTAATGTTGATTCGACATTATTCTGGCAACTCCTGCGACAAGGCTGGTACCAAACTGTATCGGCTACTGCCGTTCCTTTGGATCTACCGGCTGCGTGGAGAGAGGGAACATGCTGCATGGGCAACAGCTTGATCTCCATTTAACTGTTCCCAAGCTCGCGCCCAGGAGAGGACACTCCAGCTTCACCCAATAGGTGTCGGTAAAACAAGGGAAGTAGCAGTCACCGGTTATAAGCGTTTTTGCCCAATTGGCGTAGGGCATGGCGCCAGGGGCAACTTCCGACAGAGGGAGAGGTTCTAGGATCTCACTGGACAGCTACGGCCCGCTTCAAGCTAGGCAGCCCCCAGTCAATAAGGTGTTGACCCATGTGGTGAAATTACAGTGATGCAACGTTAAAATTCCTCCCTTTATAAAGATAATAGGTAAAAAAACATGTAGGGATAAAAATATAGGTAAGATACGCTGATACATTCTCGCCCATGCCCGCGTTTTCTAGCGCCATTGAAACTAACTAGTTATAACATGCAGACTAAACGAACTATCCTTTTAGACGGGGTGGAAACGAAGATAAAAGAAAAAAAATGTGACGGTCTGAACACGTGTTTGAATCTAAAGTCTAAAAGACGCAATTTGTAGTTTTTTTAAAGAAAAAAATTACGTCACTAGTTGACACAATGTAAGGACATGGACAAAAAACGACCTTAGCTCTTGTCAGAAACAGACATATCTTGGACAGTCTACGGTAATTAGTCGTTTTAGTTTGAATATAGCGGCAAACGCCGTGAACTAGGGCACAAAAACAAATTTCAAAACTAACCTTGAAAAAAGTAGGTTTTTTTCTTAATAATATGTTTACGAGAATAAAAACTAGCTAGTTTGATAGCCCATCTTTCCCTGATAAATAATATACTTTTATTTACGAAAACGGACAGATAACACGGAAGATATTGACGAAAGACTGTATTGTTCAATACAGACTAGCCGACAGTTATTTGTGCATACTTCTCACAAAAATCACTTTTGACGCGTCCTTGAGCCTAACGCATAAAAACAAACTGCAGGTGGACAAGGGGCAAAAAAAGGGAGGGTAGAAGCTAAAAATAACTTTGTCTCGAAATCGTATAAGTAAGTGGGGAAAAATTTGTGTAGTTTTTTTGTAGTTTCGTCTAGAAACAAGTGTAATTTTGGGAAAAGCCAAGTTGGGACGGACAGACCGACATACAAATATTACACACTAGACAGAAACTGGACCTAAATTTGACTTTGTAGTTTAAATATTTGAACGTTAGTGGGGAAGTCCGCTGATTGGACAGAAGATTTCATATTGTAGAAAAAACAGTAGAGGCAATTGCCATTTTGTAGAAGACTGTCCAGATGCACAGTTCGTTAATGCTAGAAGAGTGATTTCCAGGAGATATTATATATTATCAGTGGAACGCCATAATCTAGCCAGCAGCTCAGCTGAGTTTTGCTAGTACAACGTAACTGTGTTTTCAATTTTGAATTGTGGTAAGGGGAAAAATTCATTAACCCTTTTATTTAATATTTAATATTTTGAGTGATTGATACTGCCATGTCATGAAAAATGATTACGACAAGTGAGTGCTTATTCTAGGTCCCCAGCGACAGACCAGGGCCTAGAGGCAAACAAATAATATAGGAAAACATATCCAAGACTATAGAAGACAGATCTATATTTGAGATAAGTGGGAACATATTGTGGCGTTAAAAGTTTATATTCTTCAGTTGATTGTTTGTGCTCGTTTTCACACTGTGTCTAGGTTTATATAGCATAGGTCCACAAGATTCAGGACAGCCACAATAGTTCATTAACGATACTTTCTATGACTCGAAGATTCCACACAACGATCAATATAACAGCTGGATATTTTAGTAACATTCCATTTATTATTCACGTAGACAATACATCATTACACAGCATGCATAATTAGGTAGATTCAGCAACTCCTATAATCCGTAGGTCCATATAAACATTACCTCATTCCTATTCCTACCTTCCGTTGTATTTAATAAACATTAATATGTTTCAAGACACTTCTCTTTTAAATTTCCCATATTTCTACCATTGGGTAGAATACACATACACAAGTCGCCCATTCAGGGTCAACACACGCTCTGTCCATCTTTTCTCCACACTGCTCACGTCATGTGCGCAATACACATATCGACAAATTACTATCGTGCTGCGCTCCTCAGCACCAAAAGCCTATACATTTTCTAGCGTGTGGCGTGCAATAGCCGGCGCCACATTACCCCACCTCGAACAACTGAAAACTTAGTTTTCAGTCAGGCAATTATAATGTGAAGCGAGATTAAATGATATCTATCTAGATTTTAAAGGAAAAAAAAATAATGTCAGTAATAACAATATGAATAAATAAGTAATTATTGTCCACTTCCGTATTCGAGTTATTACATAACTCTAGAGAGGGTGTCAGCTAGGACATTGTCCTTTCCTGCTATTGGTAAAACGTCAAAATCATAACCTTGCATTTGTAGCGCCCATCGGGTGAGACGTGCATTAGTCGATTTAAAAGTCTGTAAATATGTAAGGGCTTTTTGATCAGTGTATAATTTAAAATGTGTACCCACTGTTACGGTATTTTATTGGCATGGTCTGCTAGAGGTTAGCAGCATAAGATTAAGAGGTGACCACGTTTAATATAATGTAAATAATTGTTAGTTTAGTGTACGCGATACACACGATTGATTATGACGTGTGTGCGTTGGTATGTCACGCACCGTGACTAGGTTACCAGACCCTTTTCTTGTATGACCGTCGAACGGATAAGACGTGTCCTTGTATTCATGCAGTGTCGGGCATGGAGTGCCACACAGATTATATTATAATTAATGATGGACATGGGTCAGTCCAATGTTATGATTTGGAAGAAGAATGCTACAGGTTAGTAAGTGACTAAACCTAAGCCGAGATAGATTTATAATTATTGACGAACGCATAATCTCACTGTCGGTCGCTGGGATCACCAGCCACGCGTGCATACAGTTATGTCGTTCTGTCTATTTGTTATTTGACAAGGACTGAATTGAAGATAAATCATAATTCAAGGAAGGAATAGAACTTTATATATTTATGCTTCATGACAACCATTGTTTGAAATATTGTCTATAATCTTCTATGTAATAAATACATGTGGACTCATAAAGGACTTATCCCATTATTGAATATCAGAAGTTCAACCGTCAGTATAATGGATACAAAGCTTTACACCACCACTTGCGAAATTAACCATCTATCAGCGCGATGCTCTATAATGATCATGATTGACTAACTCTCCCCGCAATAACATAACACCCAACCTTGCAATGAGAAAACCGTTGGGCCCTTACGCCACAACAAGAAGAGGCGTACCGCCACAACTAGAAATAAAACCGCTACAAATGGTTGGCCAGCGATAGGGAGCGAAATAAGAACGAAGAAAAAAAATTTCTTATTTACAAACTGATAGACTGTTTATCATTACAAGAAACTATTCAAGTCACATGATTCCGAACATGACGTGGCTTGTGTAACTATGCAAATCAGTGACGTCACAATATTCTGTGTACAAGCCAACGATCGAAGGACGAAGCCAGCTCACCTACTGTTTCATTGAAGAATACAACTTCTCGATAGACCAAATGATTGAAAAGACATTATTTGCCAACAAGGAGCAAACAGTCCTATACACTAGTCTAGTCCGTTGGTGAAGATCGCATCGAACGACGGGTTAAAAGATAAGTCTCATTTCGTGACTGTTGTCATTGAGAAGAAACATTACTGAGTCTAGTTCACATTTGCAGGCATGTCCATTCTATATGTTATATATGTACGTTATATCTGTTTTCATTGTTTGTGCTGTGCCTAATTCGTGGGAGGTTGGAGCGGTGATTCGGAATGAATAAATATGGCTCTAAGGATTGCCGATATTCATTCTGAATGTTCTTTAGGGCGGTGAATTAAATTGCATTTCGCGGAGAACGCGTCGACGACTATTCCGGGGCTTGTTTCGTTCGGGATTGCATTTAATTCACATTATATGTTAGATGTCTAGTTCTGTGAAATAATCGTTGTATTTTATTGTATTCAGTTTAAATTTTATTTAGTTCTGTAACAATGTTGGTAATCTATCATGTTTTTTCTGATCTTGCTATTATTCAGTTCATTTTTTTTTTTGTATAACCGTCAATGAGTCCATGTTTGCGTCATTAATTTTTGTGTACACAGATTTAACTCTATATTCAGTTAACCTTCACCCTGCTCTATATTTCCGGTTAGTAGATTTGGTTTTATAATATCAATTTTTATTGTAGAAATGTCTTGTCTCGTGGTAATATTGTTTGTTTATCCTTGGTTAACCCATTGTATTGTTTGTTTTCATTTCATCTGTTCATAATTTAATATTAATACTATAATTTCTTGCTTAATAAGAGTGTATATGAATATAATTAAAATTTTATGACTTTTAAGGAGAATTAGGGACTTTGCACCAAGTTGCAGTGGTAGTCCAAGAAATGGGCGATGCACTTTATAGCTCATGATTAAGGCATAATATAATAATATATATATTTATAAAATAATTTGACTTTTTAGTCTGTCCTGCATATAAAAGACATAGTGTATATTATTTAGTACATTTTTCCAGTACTAAATGATTTACTTAGCACATATCACTGATTGAATGATATAATACTTGAGGAATAATACCATTAATTATTAGGTGCATGATAGTAATTCAGCACCCTAAATAGATAAATATCATAACTATTTATGATATATTAACGAGTATATATGTAATATTTTCCCAACATAGTATGTCTATGTATGGAATTTACAAATAATAGTTAAATAATATTACAATTAATTAAATTGAACATTCCCAGATTAAGTTCAATAATATTGTGATTGTTTATATTGACTATTCATAGATTGAATAAGCACAATAATTACTTAGAATTTATTGGTGATTATTACATAGCCATTACGTACAATATTAACGTCAAGATGCTTAACTTAGACTATTTTATTAAAAATGGTAAGGATTTTGGAAAAAAAGGAGAACTTCTCGAGGCTTATGCATTGGCTGAATTTGCAAAATATAAGGCAGAAGAGGAGGAAAGGAAAGCTATTGCTAAGGCAGAGATGGAAGAACTTGAAAGAAAAGAGGCTGAAAGGAAAACTATTGCTAAGGCAGAGATGGAAGAACTTGAAAGAAAAGAGGCTGAAAGGAAAACTATTGCTAAGGCAGAGATGGAAGAATTTGAAAGAAAGGAGGCTGAAAAGAAAGGAGAATTAAGACAAGAAGAAGAAAGAAAGATAGCAAGAGATGAAATCCTACGGATTGAAGAAGAGAATAAATTGAAACGACAAGAAATCATACTGCAGCAAGAAATGGAATTGCAACGGCTTAAATTGGAAACAGCAAAACTTAATTCTCAGAGTGCTGCAACAAGCCAAAATGATAATACTCAATCTGGATCTTCATCCACCCGACTTAAGGGCAATTATTACTTTAAACTACCACCATTCAAGTTACACGTGGATGACCTTTCATCGTGGCTGGCGCGCTTTGAGGATATATGTAAGGTCAATAACCTTGACAAAACTGCATGGGCACTTAAACTTAAAGAATTTCTGGATGGCGAACCTGCAAGTGCAGCACAAAATATAGATCCAACATTATCAACAGACTATGAGGCCATTAAGACGTTGTTACTACGTCGTTTCCACTTGAACGAAGAGGCATGTAGATTACGTTTTAAAAGTTTGTTGCCAGATAACAATAAAGATTTCACAGGTTTTATTGCTAACATACGCAATACTTTTAACAGATGGGTTGAACTGGCAGGTGTCAACAAATCTTACGACAAGTTAGTCGATTTGTTATTGAGGGATAAAGTATTATCTTCTGTCAGCCCACCATTCTTTGCTTATCTGCAAGAAAGAAAACCAGAATCTATTGATGAGTTAGAAAAAATTTCTTTAAATTACTGCACAGCTCATCCGAATGCTAATATTTCTGGCTCGTTGATAAGAGAACCACTTCCTGTAGCCTCCAATATGGCATATCATAATCATAACAAACCTAGAACACACAGTGTGGACAGAGGTAGGTTCAAAGGAAACTATGACATTAATTTTCATAAGGGACAGAATAACTTTAACAATAACTTTAATAGAGGAAGACAACAAACCAGAAATTATTCACCTCAGTCAAGATACAACAGTAATCCACGTAACTCAAGTTATAATCGGTCATATAATTATAATAATGGTAACAAGTGGAACAATAGCGATAATTATAACTCGAGACATCGAGATAACAGTTACAATAGAGGACAACGGGATAATTCATCTAATTATTCTCGTCATCGTTCTCATTCTCGTAGATCGACAAATTATAACCATAATACAGGGGCAGCCGTTACTACTGCTACAACCCCTGGGGTTCAGAGTTCACCTACTGATAACAAAATACAGTCTTCGTCTACTTGTTTTGCAATGAATTATAACGTGGCAAATAGTTGCCCAACATGTAATCTTATATTTCAGAAAGCAAAAGAGACAGTTCTGAACTGCGGACACATTCTACCAGAAGTCAGTCTAGCAGTCAATGACGGAACAGGCTCGCTGATCTTCAACAGAGGAAAAGTTAATGGATCCATCGTCTCAGTCTTAAGAGATTCGGGATCGACCACGATCGGAATCCGTCAGACACTTGTTCATCCGAATTGTGCAACTGGAGAACATGTCAGGTGTATGACCTTTGGTGGAACCATAGAATATTATCCAACAGCTATTATCTATATTGATACACCTTTTTTCACAGGCAATGTTAAAGCATGCATGTTAAGAAACCCAATTGCCGACCTTATGGTGGGATGCATACACGGAAGTAAAGATTGCACACCAGAAGAGATTATTGAATGGGAAAAAAATAATCTATGCATCGGAAATGCAGCAATAACCAGAGCACATACGAAACAATTAGAGACTATGGACACTGAAAACAAGGAAACAGATGATCATGAAAGTATCGAGATTCATTCTGCTATTGACCGAGTATCCTTTGCTGCAAAACAGAGGGAAGACAGGTCACTAACAAAATTTTTTACACTGGTCAACAAAGTTGACAATCTTTCTATGAACAAAAATAATAGTCATTGGTTTAGTATTAAAAATGACATTTTATTAAGATGTTTTATGGATAAAACTCAGATAAGACAACAAGTCATGGTACCTTTTGCTTTTAGGCGGTACATACTTCAACACGCACATGATTCTAAGTGTGCAGGTCACATGGGTTATACTCGTACACGTTCGCGAGTATTATCTTCTTTTTTTTGGCCGGGAGTATCACGAGATATTTCACAGTACGTACGCTCCTGTACGATATGCCAAGAAGTGAAAGCACGGGGAGCCTTTCACACGGCGCCTATTCAGGCTTGTGACATATCTGTGAGACCTTTCGACAAAATGGCCATTGATATCATTGGCCCACTTTTACCATCAGCCAGAGGACATAGATTTATTCTCACTTGCATCGATTTATGCACACGATGGCCAGAAGCCATCCCATTGAAAACAACCACCACCACAGATGTAGCTGATGCACTACACCTGATCTTTTCTAGAGTAGGTTTTCCTAGAAAACTTTTGTCAGATCATGGTTCTCAATTTATATCTGAGACTATGACGGAGGTAATGAAGACTTGGCAAATAGATAGAAATCTCAGCAGCATTTATCACCCAATGAGTAATGGTGCTGTAGAAAGACTTAACCGCACACTCAAACAAATGTTACATAAAGTTACAGTTAACCATCCACAGGACTGGGACAGAGTTCTACCAGCGGTGTTATTCGCTTATCGAGAGGTGCCACATGAACAAACTGGCTTCTCTCCATTTCAACTAGTCTTTGGCGCTCCACCAAGAGGTCCTATGGGACTGATAAAAGATTTATTAATCGATTCTGAGATGACTCAGGACACTCAGTCATCCTATGAGTATGTAATTAATCTCCGGAATAACATTATTGATGCCTGTAAAATGGCAACAGCTTCATCTGAGGCTGCGAAAGAGAAAGCTAGAACTTTCCAAAACAGTAATAGACGATTACGTCAATTATTTCCAGGAGATCAAGCTTATGTGTTATTGCCACATAACAATAATAAACTACTAATCTCGTGGAACGGTCCTTACCAGGTTATCAATAAGATTTCTGATGTTGATTATGTCCTGGACATTAAGGGACATCACAAAATATTTCACATAAATATGCTCAAGCAATTTCATACTCGACCTGAACATCTACAAGCTATTTTTCATGAACTAGATGACACTTTCAGACCTACATGTCACTATTCTAATTTATCTGTTATCCAGGAAGAAGAATCTTCTTTTCCTGAGGTACAGTTAGCTTTACCTGTACCTGTAGTACAATCTAGCGAATCTTGGCGGGACGTAACCATCTCTTCGTCGGTTACACCGCAACAGCATCAAAAGATTGCTGATCTTCTACAATCTTATCCAGATGTGTTGACCGATGTTCCAGGTCGCACATCAGTCATTAGTCATGACATCACTCTTAATGATGATACTCCAATTCGGGTACATCCTTATTCTGTTCCTCTACACTTTCTTACTAAAACTACTAAGGAACTTGAACAGATGTTATCTTTAGGAATTATCGAAACTAGTAATTCCCCATTTTCTTCTCCATTAGTTATTGTCCGAAAGAAGGACAATAACATTAGACTATGCGTCGACTATAGAAAATTAAATGCACAAACGATAGTTGATAGCGAACCACATCCACTTCTCGATGACTTACTGCCACGTCTATCGACAGCAACTATATTCACTAAGATAGACTTAACTAAAGGTTATTGGCAGATACCACTAACCGAAAAAGCTAAATACTACACAGCGTTTTCAACTCCGCTAGGTCTATACCAGTGGAATGTGATGCCTTTTGGGCTTGTTAACGCTCCAGCTACCTTTGTTCGCATGATGCGACACATTTTTTCAGGTAGACCAGACATTATTACATATATAGACGACATATGCTTATTTAGTTCATCTTTTGAGGAACATTTTTTGGGTCTTGGATACGTTTTTGATACCTTAAGAAGGTACAAGTTAACTGCTAAACCTACAAAATTACAGGTAGCATTTCATGAGATCACTTTTTTGGGTCACATTATTGGAGCAGGATATATCCGAACACTACCCAGTACAGTTTCAAAAATTTTAAACATTTCCGTTCCTCAAACGAAGAAACAAGTGAGAAGCTTGTTAGGTCTAGTCCAATATTACAGTAGATTCGTACCTAACTTGTCATCTATCACGGCTGTCTTGTCCTCATTACTAAAGAAAGACATGCCAGTGAAGGTGACATGGACTGACGAATGTGACAGAATTTTTCGGCAAATAATTTATATATTTTCAAATCCACCTATTTTGAGACTAACTGATGCTTCTAAAAAGTTCATTCTTCGTACAGATGCGAGTAACTACGGAATTGGCGCATGTTTGCTCCAATACCATGACGATATCCTCCACCCAAACCTCTACATCTCACGGAAACTCAAACCACCTGAAGTCAAGTATTCAACTGTCGACCGCGAACTTTTAGCAGTCGTTTGGGCGATAACGAAGTTGGAAAAATTCTTACTAGGTGCCCCTTTCGTGGTACAAACAGACCAGAGGGCCGTAGCATCACTACAACGAGCAAATCACAAAAGTCCAAAGCTGACCAGATTCGCTATACTCCTTCAACCTTTCGAGTTCTCAATCGAGTACATCACAGGATCCGACAACGTCTTGGCAGATACTTTATCTCGAAATCCTAATGATGTCGATTCCTAATCCACGTTGTTTGTCGCAAAGACAATACTATTCACAGAGAAACTTAATCAAAGGACATAGCACCATCGTTGCTTTTTGACACATGAATGAACCATTGACTCAGCTGCTTCCTAAAGGCAGATTATACGCAAAGTGACTGCAATCAATTGACACTATATTCGTCTTTACGCCGGGACTCTCCTGGTTTACATTCGTCACAATACTGTTTCAAAACACTTCGGAGATAATAAATGACATTCCATTCGAACTAATTCGTTATATAACTTGATTCAGAATGCTTGAACATTTTGTCTAATGGAAATTCAAAGATCAAGACTACGAATGGATCTTCATATCCAATGTTAATTACTTTTAATTTAGTCTTTAAAACTAGTCCACATTAAAATGACAAGTGAGTTGAATTTAAAAAAAAAATGAAACTTGAAAAAATGAAAGAAAGAAAAGAAAACTCACACAATTCTTTGATTATATTCTTAGAATTACATGATTATATTGCATATTTAATAATTATGTCAATACATCACATACTATTGTTTAAAGTAGTTAGATAGGTATTAATAACTTAATACTACACTTACTTGATGTTCAACACACATAACTTAGTTAAATTTATACATCATTTTTTTTCCTCTACTTTATTCTTTATTCGTTATTATGTCTTTCTTTAACATATCCTCTCATTTTTCTTACATTAGATTTTCAACAACTTATTCTTATTCCATACCTAGTATAGTTAATTAGTTTAATTTTAACAATTTAGATTAGTCTGACATGACATTTTATCACGACATATTTTAAGTTAATTAATTATTTAATTAGAGATCAACATTACCATTCTCTTTTAGTTCTTATTACAATTTATATTTATGTATGATATAAATAATTAATATATTACATGACTGTTAGTTAGTCGACATCACCATGACATTGGTTCTAGACAGAATGTCGTAGGCCATATGCCGCAATTTTGTTAAATTTTTTTTTTTTGATATTGTTAACATTTTGGTATTCATTCAGATGGGTTTTTTTTTTTTAAAAATCTATCTAATAGATTTTTTTTCCCCCAGTGGACAGGGAATTGTTACGGTATTTTATTGGCATGGTCTGCTAGAGGTTAGCAGCATAAGATTAAGAAGTGACCACGTTTAATATAATGTAAATAATTGTTAGTTTAGTGTACGCGATACACACGATTGATTATGACGTGTGTGCGTTGGTATGTCACGCACCGTGACTAGGTTACCAGACCCTTTTCTTGTATGACCGTCGAACGGATAAGACGTGTCCTTGTATTCATGCAGTGTCGGGCATGGAGTGCCACACAGATTATATTATAATTAATGATGGACATGGGTCAGTCCAATGTTATGATTTGGAAGAAGAATGCTACAGGTTAGTAAGTGACTAAACCTAAGCCGAGATAGATTTATAATTATTGACGAACGCATAATCTCACTGTCGGTCGCTGGGATCACCAGCCACGCGTGCATACAGTTATGTCGTTCTGTCTATTTGTTATTTGACAAGGACTGAATTGAAGATAAATCATAATTCAAGGAAGGAATAGAACTTTATATATTTATGCTTCATGACAACCATTGTTTGAAATATTGTCTATAATCTTCTATGTAATAAATACATGTGGACTCATAAAGGACTTATCCCATTATTGAATATCAGAAGTTCAACCGTCAGTATAATGGATACAAAGCTTTACACCACCACTTGCGAAATTAACCATCTATCAGCGCGATGCTCTATAATGATCATGATTGACTAACTCTCCCCGCAATAACATAACACCCAACCTTGCAATGAGAAAACCGTTGGGCCCTTACGCCACAACAAGAAGAGGCGTACCGCCACAACTAGAAATAAAACCGCTACACCCACCAAGAACTTATGTAGTTTATGTAATGTCCATACCAATGACAAAAGTTCCCTTTCCACAATTGGATATCTGGATTCTGTCTCTGAAAGTTTTCTGCTGAGGTAGAATATCGGGTGGCACTCGCCATTAAAGGTCTGCATTAAACATCCCCCGATTCCTTTCAGAGAAGCGTCTGTAACCACGAGAAAAGGTCGTCGTAAGTCTGGTAGTCTTAGTATTGGACTTTTTGAAAATTGTGTTTTGATGTTCTGTAAGGCATGGTCACATTCTTTGTTCCATATTATTTTGTCAGGCATACCCTTTTTTGTCAGAGCAGATAGAACAGAAGTTAAAAGGGAAAATCGTGGTATAAACCTGTGGTAAAAGTTTATGAGTCCCAGCAAACTACGAACTTGTTTCTTAGTAGTTGGTATGGCAAGATCCAGTACCCTTTTTAGTGTTGACTCATCAGGTTGTATTGTATGTCGGCCAATCTTATGACCCAGAAATGAAATCTCAGTAAACCCAATTTCGACTTTGGAAGGTCGAGCTGTGAGGTTATGTACTCTGAGAGTTTGGAGCAACGACTGTATCCCAGCGATATGCTGTTCCCAAGTATCATGAAAAATGCAAATATCGTCCATATACGAAATGAGATCGGTGCGATTACTTAAAACGCGACGCATCATGCGTACAAAGGTCGCTGGAGCATTCCGTAAACCAAAACACATGACATTGTAATGAAACAATCCACGAGAAGTGGCAAAAGCAGTCAAAGGTTTTGATACATCAGCCATAGGAATCTGCCAGTAACCTTTAGATAGGTCAAACTTGCTGAAGAAAGTGGCGGATGATAGGCGTGGCAACAAATCCTCCAGCAAAGGCATTGGTTCAGAATCGGATATGGTCACCTTGTTAAGGCGACGAAAGTCAATACAAATACGAATTGACTTGTCTTTCTTTCGTACTGCCACCATAGGAAAACAGAAACGTGAATCAGACGGTGAAATAATGCCCAGTTTTAACATACCATCTACTTCACTTTCCACCTGATCTCTAACATGTAGAGGAACGGCGTATGGTCGTAATGAAATCGGGGTGTAATCTGACAATTTGATTTCGTGTGTGATAATGTTAGTACGTCCCGGAAGATCAGACAAAACATCCTGAAAGGATACCAACATAGAACGAATTTGATCCCTATGATCTGCAGGTAAATCAGTACAAATTATAACATCATTCCATGTTTCCGAAGACTTAATAGGTGCTACCGGAAACGTGGAAGGTACATCAGCGAAATTGGTTTGCACCTCATCCACCAACGCGATAGATGCATGATGCGTACGTTGGTTCATGATAGCATCACAAATGAATTGTAACTGAGGAGGACGAGTGATGTATGGTAGGAGCATGTTAACATGGAATGTTTTTTCTTTACCCCGCATATTGATGACGTAGTCCACGTCCGTTCTCTTTGCAACCACTTTAAACGGACCTTGCCATGTTACTAACAAGTGATCTACTTTGAGTGGCAGGAGAACAAAAACATCGTCATTGATTGAGAAAGACGTTAGTCGTCTATCTCGGTTAATGCGAGATCTGGTCTTATATTTTGCCATCTCAGATGCTTCAGTCGCCACCTGACATGCATCCACAAGATATTGGCGTAAATCTGTAACGTATTGATAAGTGGATTTCTTCTTATTATTATTCACATCAGATTCCATTAACAAATCATGTAAGAGAGACATTGGACCTCTTGGGTTCGCACCAAATACTAACTGAAAAGGCGAAAAACCAGTATGATTAGGAACCTCTCTGTATGCAAACAGTACAGCAGGAATAAAACGATCCCATTCTTGAGGAAATGATGTAGTCACCTTCCCCAACAATTGTTTTAATGTCCCATTCCAACGTTCCACGGCCCCGTTAGAGCTAGGGTGAAATATAGCACTAAGAGAGTGACGGATACGAAGTGTGTTGAAAACATCTGACATCATACCTGACACGAACTGAGATCCATGATCAGAAAGGATTTCTTCCGGAAACCCGATGCGTGAAAATATAGACAGCAACGCATCTGTTACCGACACTGTGGTAATATTTTTTAAAGGAATGGCTTCTGGCCATCTCGTACACAGGTCAATACATGTTAATATGTATTGAAAACCTCTGGTAGACCTTACAGACAGTGGTCCTATGATATCAATAGCCAATTTGAAAAAAGGGCGTACAGCAATATCCGTGACCTGTAAAGGTGCTGATTGATGTGCACCCTTACGTGCAACACTTCGACATTCAGCGCAAGATTTACAATAAGTTGAAATGTCTTTATTTACCCCAGGCCAATAAAAGTGTTTTAGTAATCTATAAGCCGTACGGGAAATTCCCATATGTCCAGCAAATGGTACGTCATGCGCATTTGACAAAACTAGTGCGCGAAATGACGTAGGTACTATAACTTGTTTGAGAATGAAAGAGTAATTATCAAAACATCGTATCATAATATTATCCTGCATTTGAAACCAATGTCTTGAATTTTCAGAATGTTTAATAATTCGAGCAATAGCTAATGGAAATAAATGTCCCAAAGAAGGATCCATTTGTTGTTTTGCTATAAATATATTTTTGTCAATGTAATGACAAGTTGTAATGTGTTGAGTGTGTATAGAAGAATTTAATTCAATTGTCTCTGCAGCTTGTTGTGCTCTGGTTGTGATCGCGTTAGCAAAGGAGGGATGATTTCTCTCCCAATCAATAATATCTTGTTCAGAACATTCTTTAACCCCCTTTATGTTACCGATAAGTAAATCACAACAAGGTCGATCGAGAGCACATACTCTTACTTTTCCCGAAAAGAACTGAGTATCTATTACCACATCTGCCAGCGGATAAGATTCAACAGTTCCACCGAAAGTTACGCACTTTATAGAGGTTCCCGTAAAGCAAGAAGAAGGAATTAGTGCCTTCCTTAGGCCAATGGTGGTGCAACCGCTGTCACGTAAAATAGAAACAGGTGTGTCAAAAACAAAACCTCTATGGATCACGAGTGAGCCAACCCCATCATTTAAAGACAAAACTGGCAGAGCATGTCCACATCTCAGACGTGGAGTAGATCCAGGTTGAAATAGAGTCATACATTCCCTGCAATTACCACTATTTTCCAGATCAAAACTACATGCATTGGCATGAGTATTATTCTCATTATTGGAAATATTATCATTACGAACGTCAAGCTGACAAGCGTGAGCTTGTGATCTTCCTCTACTTTGACTCCTAGAAAAATGTGTTCCTCTCCGATCCACTGGACAGTCAGACCGATAGTAACTCTTTTTGTCCGTGCGAGAAGAATCATCACGAGATGGTGGTGAGACATGATGTTTGTTATTGTAATTACTGTTATTGTAATCATTACGTGAGGGTCCCGAAAAATGATGTTTGTGAGTGTAATTATTATTGGAGTATTGATTATTTCTTTGCCATGACTTTTTATTATTATGGTTAAAGTTTCGTCTCTCTATACCCCGTGAGGGCGAATGATTATGAGGGAAATTATATCTACCTCTATAGGAATTTTGATAGTCATCCCTATACCGTCGGTCCATGCTGCGAGTGTGTGATCTATCATGAGTGACCGCACAAGCTGGCAAAGTTTCTAGGACCTTCGTCTTACCTAAAGGCAAGTTTGGGTGTGCGACCGAAAATTGTTGAGCTAATTTTTCCATTTCTCCTATATTTGTGGGCTTCCTTTCTTGAAGGAATGCGAAAATTTCAGTATTTACCGAAGATAAAATTTTGTCTCTTAAGAAGAGATCATAAAGTCCTTCAAAAGATTTAGTAATATTAGACAGTTCAATCCATCTGTTTAGACACATCTTCACTGAAGACACAAAGTCTTCGACATCCTTACCTTCCATAGGACCCATCGATTTAAATTTTAAACGATATCCTTCCTCGTCTAAACAATATTTGCGAAGAAATACTGATTTTATGGATTCATAGTCGTTCCTTTTATCATCGGCAATGTTAAAAAAAGTTTGTAAACTTTCACCAGTAAGTAACCCGACAAAATGTTCAGGCCATGAGGCCTTAGGTAAATTTAAAGCCGTAACTCTTGATTCAAATCTCAAAAGAAAGAATCCTATATCGTCATGTAATGAAGAAAAATTTGGTAATTTTAAATTAATGATCTTAGACGATCCTGTACCAGACGATTCTCTAGAAGAAGAAGATTGTAAACGCAATTTTTCTAACTCAAAAGTTTTTTCTCTTTCAAATTTCGCTTGTTCTGCAGCAATTTCTGCTAAACGAATTCTCTCCATTCTCTCATGTTCCCTCTCTTCTCTTTCTCTTTCTTTTTCTTTCTCTTGTCTTTTTCTTCTTTCTCTTTCTCTTCTCTTTTTTCTTCTCTTTCTTTCTCTTGTCTTTTTTCTTCTTTTTCTTTCTCTTCTCTTTTTTCTTCTCTTTCTTTCTCTTCTTTGTATTCCGCTATTTCTTTATTTACATAGGCTATAAGATCATCACCCGAGAAATTCAAGTCCTTAACATTCTGTATAAATCCAGCCCTAACCTTCACAAAGTCAGCCATAATGAACTTAAAGAGTAATGGGCTATAGATTCAAAATGTATATCTCTCCCACTTGTTGCCCAATGACTATACTTAGTCGTAAGGTAATTCAAACCTTTTCAAAACCAAATGTATATACAGTACTTCTTCGTTATGTGTGATATACTTGTCTCTGAAGTATATGATACTTATCCACTACTATCACAGAGTATCTGTAATAATCGTATATATTAACATATCAGCAATTAACAATATACTATAATCCAGTACTAACTATCGCCTTTACTACCTATTTAAAAGCATGCCATACTATCACATTAGACAAAAGATTAACTGACAACACTGGAAACAAATCAGGAAAAAGACAACAGTGTAAAAAGTCATAAAATCTTACCATACAATAAAACAGTTGTTTCCACCGTCAATGAACAGTACAGGACGAGATACAATCACATAGAACTGCTGTACATATTAAAAAGAAGTCAGAGAAGAACTACAGGTACGAACATAATAATACTGAACTAAATAAGAATTCCACGACAATATGTTACTCGACAGCACAGCTAAACAAAAAAGAAAATATTAATCTCAGTCAGAGCGGAAATACGACAGCACTAAATGCTGAATCCCTGAAAGAGATCAATACAATCAAAATCTATAGAACGACGACAACTAAATTCATCCGAGGATATAACTGAGTGTCGTCCACCAGAAAACATTAAACATAAAAGATACACAAAAATAAGATGTGCCTGACAATTTTAGGACCGGAGACCATGACCCTACAAACATATATTCGCTTATATGATTAAAATCCACCACCGCCAATCCTCGTTGTAAACAAAAAGCATCAACCTCGCAAAGTGGCCTTGAATCTATGCAATAAACACGGGTCAAGAAAAGAATGTAAAGTCTGGGTTGCACAACGCGTATAAGTGTCCTGTACAAGACGTTCCCTGTTCCTACTTAGGAAATCCACGTGGTCAGCAAATCTATTTGGTGACGTACGTAAAAGATTAAATCATCCTTCCTGACCATTGCAGACAACCGAAATGATTTCTCGGACATCAGGGTTGAAAGACTTGTCAGACTTGAAAGACCCAAAAGACTGGTTCTGGATACCGTCATGCTTCTCACGATTCATATTATTGGTATAATAAATGTCCACTGGTAAGTTTATTTTAGGATTTACAAGTCCGTTCAGGTGACCTTGATGTAATGGTTCACTACACCGATTCAACGTGAAATGGCCTCGAGGTGACAATATTCTTCATAGTAAACTGTGACCGCAGTATATTGTGTCGAAATTTCATATCTGTTCGTAGGCAGTCAAATGTCTGTTCAGCGACTTTAATAGAATATATGTTGTTTGGTATTAATGTCTTCCCAACAGTCCAAGGTCTTGGCATGACCTCGTACGAAAAATTGCAATTTCTATTTATTCCACAAATTCGTGTGCTTGATATCTTGCGTACTTTCCACAGTACAGCATTGTACAAATTCCAAACAATTAATTCCTCTCCAACGGAACGAGCCTCCCATATCTGTGGCGTTAAAAGTTTATATTCTTCAGTTGATTGTTTGTGCTCGTTTTCACACTGTGTCTAGGTTTATATAGCATAGGTCCACAAGATTCAGGACAGCCACAATAGTTCATTAACGATACTTTCTATGACTCGAAGATTCCACACAACGATCAATATAACAGCTGGATATTTTAGTAACATTCCATTTATTATTCACGTAGACAATACATCATTACACAGCATGCATAATTAGGTAGATTCAGCAACTCCTATAATCCGTAGGTCCATATAAACATTACCTCATTCCTATTCCTACCTTCCGTTGTATTTAATAAACATTAATATGTTTCAAGACACTTCTCTTTTAAATTTCCCATATTTCTACCATTGGGTAGAATACACATACACAAGTCGCCCATTCAGGGTCAACACACGCTCTGTCCATCTTTTCTCCACACTGCTCACGTCATGTGCGCAATACACATATCGACAAATTACTATCGTGCTGCGCTCCTCAGCACCAAAAGCCTATACATTTTCTAGCGTGTGGCGTGCAATAGCCAGCGCCACACATATCACCCACCTTATTGGATGGAAGAGGAGACTAATGAACATATTTCGGATGCAATGCAGTCATGGGAAACTGGTACTATTTGATACCACCTGGGTGAGATGTGTTGAGTTGGTCAGAGAGATCTGACCTGATCTTTGTAAATTTTGCTTTGCTTTGTTGTGTGTAAAATGGTGCAGTAGGCAGTGTGTTGACACATGGCACACATTTTGGTTTCAGAGTTTCTGGTCTGACACTACGCTAGTGCCAGATGCTTGAAGAGGTCCAAGAGTGGATGCCTAAGAAGCCTATCATTTTACTCCAGCACTTGTGAGGAGTGGGCCACTTGAATTCTTTACTGCATCGTCACAGGCCAGATAAGTTGAGAACCTGGCCTGCTGTAGATTCATCAAACTGTTCCACAAATAAATAAATAAACCAAATCCTGGTGTAGAAAAACTATACCTCAGTTTAATATTTCAAAGACAATAAACATTGTAAACAGAGATCGGGTATGATGACACAACCCCGACTAAACATCCAGTGCTAGTTTTCCAAAGACACTGTAGTTAGTGTTAATATTAACCAATGTAAACATATATCTGTGTACAAAATTTTCATTTGATTATGCAATATATATATGCACTTTTATTGATAAATACATATTGTTTCATACGTCCTGACCATAAGAAAATTTGGTTCAGGACTAAATAAATTCAAAAAAATTATACAATTTAACTTCTAAAGCCAGTGTTAGTTGATTTGATCATAGAGCTTATTATTATTATTATTAGAATTAGTGTTTACATGTGTGTGTCAGTGTATTTAAATTACCTACACATCACATTTCATTACCCTAGACATTAAACGTAGCTAACATACATAATAGCAGAATAAGTCTGTTTGAGGTCATAAGTGGTAGCAGAAAGGCATTCTGTAACTCACATAAACTTTTATCTTCAGGAGCCTTCACAGCTGACCTCATCCAGTACACTAGGTACATAGCAACCACACAATAACATCAAAAACCACTACAAATATTGGGTAGCTCTTGTCCGGGATTTAGATTGTAACAAAGATATTAGGGTCTCCTGGTCCGGGAATTAAACTATTGGGGGGCATAAGTTGTATAAATTTAACAGTGTCCCTAAAATTAAAAGTGGAAAGTAAAAGTTGATGAATCTTCACAGCCAGTGGTAATTAATTAATTAATATATTACCTTACTAATTAGATTGTATAATTTACCTTAGTCATTGTTAAATTGTGTGATATAGTATGGCAGATCTAGACAAATTCAGATCGGCTGCTGTGTTGACGGCTAAGGAGATGAACATGGATGGTCAGGTTTCAATCCAGTATGTAACTTCAGAATGTGACAAGTATATTGAAAGGGAAGATAGGAGGTTAGCTGAAGAGAAGAGGTTACAAATTGAGGCTGATAAAGAACTTAAGAGGCTGCAGATTGAGGCTGACAAGGAGGCTAGGGCATTGGAGGCAGAAGAAAAACGACAGCAAAGGGAGGCAGAAGAAAAGAGATTGACTGCCGAAAGGGAGGCAGAAGAAAAGAGATTGACTGCCGAAAGGGAAGCAGAAGATAGGAGATTGCAAAGGGAGCACGAGTTACGACTCAGGGAGTTGGAATTACAAGGCCATGCTCCGGAAAATGGTGCCAGCCCCTTTGCCTCAGATGCCACGCCTAGTCAGGGAGCCTCAACCTCAGCTATGGGGTTTCATTTAGACCATTTTGTTGAGAAAGACGATGACATAGAGGGGTACCTAAGTAGATTTGAACTATTGGCTACTACGTATGGGTTAGAGAGAGAGAGGTGGAGTCTTAAGTTATCCCAAGGGCTTAGATGTACTTCTTATGAAGTTTTTGCTAAAATGAATAGAGACGACCAAGACAATTATGACATGCTAAAGCAGGCTCTGTTATTGAGATATGAAAAGAATGGTGAATTTTATCGTAAGAAGTTTAGAAATGCCAGACTGTTGTCTGGGGAGACATACCACCAATTCTCTGCCAGACTGGAAACCTATTTGGAGAAATGGACTGCTCTGGGGAAGACCCAAGATCTCAAAGAAATGATCATGATAGAGCAATTAAGAGAGTCCATGGCTCCAGACCTGAGAAAATTTCTCATGGAACAAGGTGCAGAGAGGTTGGGGGAGGTTTTGAATGTCGCTGAGAGGTATCAAGCAGCCCAGGCAGAGGTAGTTGGCTATAAAAAAAACAGATAGAAAATTTTAAAGCCCCACAGCACTTTAATAAATTTGATACCAGAGAACAAGGTAATAAAGGTAGGACAAACTTTGATAGGCCACGAAATGATTATCGTGATAGAAACTCACAGTTCAATGACCCAAAATATAATGAAAGAAAACCTTTTAACCAAGGAAAGAGGTGGTGCAAATGGTGTAAGAAGGACAACCACAACACCGAATTTTGTAGAAGGAAACCTTCAAACATTGCTGCAATGAAATCGGGGAACCAGAGATTAAAGGTTAATCCTAATGGACAGCAGGAACCTTATCATCCCCCAGTTTGTAAGGATGTTATTTGTAATGGGGTCACCATAAGGTGCCTATATGATACAGGTTTGGATTATGATTCAGTTGTGAAGGCTAGCCTAGTGGACCCAAGTCAGTATACCACCGAAACAGTGGAAATACAAGGGGCGACTAAGGACATACCACTCATGACACTTCCCATCGCAAGGATAACGGTGAAAACTCGCTATGTGGAAGGAGAAATCAGAGCAGCAGTGATAGATGAACCAATCTACCCTCTGATATTGGGGTGTAGATACGTCTTCTTGGGGAATCCCGAGAGACCTGTGATCATGGCGACAGTGCAGACCAGGTCACAGTCAAAGGAGGGAGAAGGTGAACCTATAAATGCTCATCCAGAAGAGATGAGGAAGGCGCAGGCTGAGGATAGGACACTCAAGCCATGTTTTTAAAAATTGCCCAAATGCCACACACCTCCAAGCAAGGGAGATTATTATCTGTGGTGGGGCGCTGTTTGAATATATTTTGTGTTTGTTTATTATTATTTCCGGTAAACTGCTACCCCTGTCCACAGTTAATGTATATGTTGATTCTGTTAATGTATATTTGATTGCTCCGGCGGTTGCTCATAATAATGCTCGTTACCCCGTTACATCCCGGGTAAAATCTCACTTTTCATAGTTTTGTTCCATACTTCACAACACACATGCAGGTTCTTTAACTGACCAATAAGGAACTAAAACAGTCTTCTTTTGAAACGAATTCGACATCTTTTAATAACTGATATTCCTTGTAGCATGCATACTCGTTCGTCCCGATTAATCCTTATTTCTTAACTTTCTCCATACATATTAATTTTATTTCAAGAGTATTCGAGCTCTTGTACAAACCATCTCCTGTCAGAAGGTAAACACTTCGTAGTAGGTTCCTACTGGAACTTAAAAGCAAACACAGCCAAAACACAGCTGTCACAAAGCTCAAGGTTTTTCTTCACCTTGGCCATTCACATATCAACAAAAACTCCCCAGTCATTTTCCAGTGCGCCTCATTTTCAATATCCCAAATAGTGCAGAATTTATCAGCACTAACTCAAACTCAATAAATCTAACATGTGGTGTGCATGGGCAGACACCACATATTACCCCCCCCCCCTGCACGCTACTGGAAACTGCAGGTTTCAAGGTCATCATTAACTATACTTAACTATAATTATAAAAAGGAAAATCAAATTCAAGCAATGAGTGAAATGATATCACGATGAGTGAAATGCAGTTAAAATATGTGGCAACAACTTGTGAGCAACATATTAATGCTACGAAAATATCGCTATATAATCTACCTATCAATTGATTATGAACATAAATAATGTTTGTTGTCACTTCCTGTACCCAGGACAGTTACATAGTTCAATGTATTACTCTTGACAGAGTATCAGCGATTACATTATTATGTCCTTCTATATGGACGATATCAAAGTCATACGCTTGCAACTGCAATGCAAATCTCGTAAGTCTTGCACTTGGTGATTTACAGGTCTGCAGATACGTTAATGATCTCTGATCCGTCATTATAGTAAAATGCGTACCTACCACATACTTTTGAAGTTTATTCAAAGTCCATACTATACCCAACAGTTCTCTGTCGAAAATAGAGTATTTGGATTCGGCTTCCGACAGTTTCCTACTCAAGTAGTAGATCGGATGAAACTTGCCATCAAAACGTTGTCCCAAACACCCGCCTATTGCGTGGAGCGAATCATCTGTTACAACAATAAATGATCTTTTTAAATCTGGCAGTCTTAATATCGGATACTGTGAAAAATGAGTCTTAATGTTTTGTAATGCCTGGTTACATTGTTCTGTCCAAACTACTTTGTTAGGCATACCTCTTTTAGTTAGATCAGATAGACAGCAGTCAAAGACGAGAACCTTGGAATAAACTTGTGGTAAAAATTCACCAATCCTAATAGACTCCGTACTTGCTTCTTTGTAGTTGGGATTGTAAGATCAAGTATGCGTTTTAAATTAGATTCATCAGGTTGTATTACATGTTTGCCAATTTTGTGTCCTAGAAATGAAATTTCATTGAATCAAATTTCTATTTTGGATGGACGGGCTGTGAGATTGTGTATTCTTAGTGTCAGGAGTAAAGATTGTATACCATCTACATGCTCTTCC
Source organism: Oreohelix idahoensis (assembly GCA_024509875.1). Lineage (NCBI taxonomy): Eukaryota > Metazoa > Mollusca > Gastropoda > Stylommatophora > Oreohelicidae > Oreohelix > Oreohelix idahoensis. Next base: position 536 of record JAMPIV010017265.1, on the reverse strand, counting down.
CATGTGTCATGAAACATGCAAATGTCATCTATATAAGATATTAGGTCATAACGGCTCCCAAATACTCGACGCATCATCCGTACAAAAGTTGCAGGCGCATTTTTGAGCCCCAAAACATATTGACATTGTATTGGAAACAAACCCTTCGATGTTGCAAATTGCCGTCAATGGTTTACATTCTTCGGTCAAAGGGATCTGCCAATACCTTTAGATAATATCGAATTTGCAAAAGAAAGTAGCGGAAGCTAAACGAGGTAGCAAGTCCTCCAGCAAAGGCATTGGTTCAGAATCTGATATCGTGACTTTATTTAGTCGACGGAAATCAATGCATATACGAATGGATTTGTCTTTCTTCCGTACTGCTACCATCGGATAAACAAAAAGGAGAATCTGATGGAGAGATTATCCCCATTTTCAAACTTATTGTCGACCTCGTTATCAACCTGCTCTCTGATATGCAAAGGAATTGCATACGGTCGTAACTTAATCGGAATGGGATCCGATAATTTTATTTCGTGAGAAATAATGTTAGTTCG
>JAMPIV010017264.1:45000-168112 GCA_024509875.1 Oreohelix idahoensis | reverse complement strand
AAGGTCCACGGCATGCTGCACCCATTCAGGCGGCGGACATTCCTATTCGGCCGTTTCAAAAAAATGGCCATAGACATAATTGGTCCATTTAAGATCAAGTCTGCCAGAGGACATCAGTTTATCTTGACGTGTGTTGATATGTGCACACGTTGGCCAGAGGCTATTCCTCTGAAGAGCATTACTACTGCTGATATTGCAGATGCTCTTTGGCTTATATTTTCTCTCTGGGGTTCCCCGGAGAGATATTGTCAGACCATGGCACCCAACTAATATCAGATACCATGTCTCAAGTAATGTCTACCCTGCAGATAGATAGATCTTTAAGTAGTATCTACCATCCAATGTCTAATGGTATGGTCGAACGCCTTAATAGAACACTTAAAAAACTTACTGGGGAAGATAACTGAGGATCATCCTCAAGACTGGGACAGAGTTTTACCTGCGGCCCTCTTCGCTTACAGAGAGGTACCCAATGAACATACGGGATTTTCTCCCTTTGAACTCGTCTTTGGCGCGCGTCCGCGTGGCCCTATGTCGTTGCTTCACGATCTCATAACATCTGACAATATTGACGATGACACAAAGTCATCCTACGAATATGTCATCGCGTTGAGACAAAAGATTATCGAAGCATGCAAATTAGCAACTTCTTCTTCTGAATTTGCGAAACAGAAGGCAAGGCAATTTGCCAATAAGAAGAGATGCTTACGACAACTTTGTCCTGGTGACAAAGCATTTGTATTACTACCTTGTAGGGAAAACAGATTACTTATTTCTTGGAAAGGTCCGTACGATATAATATCGAAAATTTCCGATGTCGACTATATTGTCGATATTGATGGGAAGCATAAAACCTTCCACATCAATATGCTTACTGAATTCCATGAACGTCCGGATTATTTGCAACCCATTTTCCAAGCAACGGACAATTCTCCAGTACCAAATGGTCATTACTCATCACTGTCCGTGATACAGGATGAGGAAACAAGTTTTTCAGATGTAAATCTTCCTCTTCCAATGATCCCACTTCATTCCAGTGAATCATGGAAGAACGTTACTGTCTCTCCTGATTTGTCTCTAGGAGAACAGCGACAAGTTTCAACTATGTTGCAAACATTTCAGGATGTACTCACTGACATCCCCTGGACAAACTAATGTCATTCAACATGACATTGTGTCTCTAACTGACCATATCGTTCATGACTAACATCCACCTCTGCATCACTTATGCACATTTTATTTAGGCCCAACGTTGCTTTGCCTTCATCTTATTAAAATGTTTCTTCTGAGTGTTTCGTTTTTTTTTTGGTCTTTTCTATCCTTTTTTTTCCCGCTTACCACTCAGGAACCCAATGTTCTCGAGCGCCCTGTAGTGGTATATCTGTTGTTTTTTTTTGCATTCGTAGGACATGCCGAATATATTGACACCATCGGTCTTTTCCTTTATATAGTCGGATACATAATTCTGCCTATAGTTAACAAATCTCTTATTTTGTCTATTAGTCTTGAATTTACTTTTCCAACTGATGTTCAAAACATTTTTTCTAAGGACATTTGTTCTCAATGTAATCAAGCTTGTTCTGCCAAGGATTTTCAAGGTTATTTTTACGACCAACTCTCACATGAAAAGCCCGTAATGTTAACACTTGTCGGATAAAACATTTGAATTAAACAGACTAACTGACATGGTAATGACCGTAGCGATACTTGGGTAATGATCACGTAATTTCCAAATGTCGATAATCTATTGAAGGCGCTAGCTGCCAAAAGCACATTTCTAAGTATATGGAATTTTCTCTTCCACGTTCCACCAAGGCCTGAGTCATTTTTACTGCCTAAACCTACCAAAAACGAAACTTTTCAACTTTCTGTAGATTTTTTCTATCCATTGGTTTTTTTCCAAGCACACGAGAATTTCTCCTCTTAGTCCAAACCGAGTTCATAGTACTCATTTTCCGTATGAAGGCATGATTTGGAACCAAATTAAACCGAGAGAATGACACTTAATCTTCCAATGCAATTTTCTTTGGTGTTGCAATCAATAAAATGACTACATTAATCAACGTACAGTGCCTTAATGTCTCTAGGTCCCCCCAGGAATTTATTTTCCATTTGTCCATTTTTATAAAAAAAAAAGCAAACATTGAAGAGGAATGAGAATGTCATTCCCTCATCATAAACCCCAATCAACCTATTAGGGGTATACACTATACCTATACATTTTCAAGCACAGGTCGAGAAAGAGTTGGATGAGATGATAGATTTGAAAATAATCGAACCATCCACCTCTGCATATTCTTCGCCGATGGTTATTGTGCGTAAAAAAGACAATAACATACGTCTTTGCGTTGACTATCGAAAATTGAATCAAGTAACGAAGTTCGATGCCGAACCTATGCCTTTACTGGAAGAGCTACTTACTCTACTCTCCAAATCTCATTTTTTCACTAAACTTGATTTGTCTAAAGGATATTGGCAAGTTCCTTTATCTGAACGCGCCAAACCTCTCACGGCTTTTTCAACACCTAGAGGTTTGTTCCAATGGAATTTTATGCCTTTCGGTCTTATGAACGCACCAGCTACATTCGTACGCATGATGCGCCAAATCCTATCTTATCGGTCAGATGTCATTGCATATCTAGACGACATCTGTCTTTTCAGCGATACTTGGGAAGATCACTATTCAGGGTTAGATGAATTGCTGTCTACTTTGCGTGAGCACAACCTGACAGCGAAACCCTCTAAAGCCTATATTGGTTTTAGCGAAATTTCTTTCCTAGGCCACCGAGTTGGTCATGGTTTCCTAAAGACAGAGGACCATAATACTAGTAAGATACTTAACATCTCAATCCCTAAGACTAAAAAAACAGGTGAGAAGTCTGTTAGGTCTTATTCAATTTTATGGCAGATTCATTCAGAATCTATCCTCTATCATGGCACCTCTCTCAACACTTCTAAAGAAAGGTTCGCCTAATGTGGTCCACTGGTCTCAGGAATGCCAATGCTCTCTGGATAAGATTAAAACATTGTTTTCAACACCACCTATTTTAGTGCTACCTACTAAAGATAAGACATTCGTTCTTCGTAGTGACGCTTCATCCACTGGGATTGGAGCGGCACTAATGCAAGAGTACTCTGGAACTCTGCATCCTGTAATGTATATTTCCAGAAAACTTAATGCGGCAGAAAGGAATTATTCGGTTTTAGACCGTGAGCTATTAGCTATGGTTTGGTCGATCCCAAACTACAGAGATTCCTTCTAGGCGCACATTTCATAGTAGAAACCGACCAAAAAGCTCTTACTGCTATACAGAGTAAGAATTTGAAGAGCTCGAGGTCTACTCGATATGCAATTGCTCTTCAACCTTTTCATTTCTCTGTGCGAGCTATTCGTGGATCAGATACTGTGATGGCAGACATTCTGTCAAGATGCCCACATGATTCCACATAACTATTAGGGCTTAGACTTCTTGATATGTCTAGTTCTATAGTAGTTCCTTTTCTATATCATGATAGATACACATTTGTAATTTAATAATATAATGATTGTATCACTACATAGCGGTTCATTGATGTTTATTCACCGCTGTGCTTTGATGATTTTTTCTTCATAAATCATAAATTTAAGATATCTAATACGAAATGATGATATGAATTTTTAGGCATTGTGTAATTGCCAGAATTGTATTATACTTTGATGACACCTTCCTGGAAAAATTTACTTGTAGAGAAATAATTTCTCTCAGTTTATGAGATACATTCTCACCAGTCGCTCCATAAGTCGACTTAGCCTCATATTAGGCGTTATATTTATTCCTGATATTTTCATCTGCGCATTATTCATGCGTTGTGAGCCTATTGTACGTTGCTCCTAGATGTATTTCAAAAAAAAAAAGTTCCTTTTTTTCCGGGAGGTGTGGTAAGACTGTTACGTGCAGTCTTTGATATCTTACAATATAATACATTTGTATGCTTGTTATGTTCGCAAATATTTTGTAAACAAAATAGATACTTTTTAGTGCTTAAGGAAAAGTCATTATTGAGTTACTTCCCTTGAAAGGAGTGTCGTCACTTTCGATCGAACTCCGCGGATGAATCCAGTTTTACTGCGATTTATTCTTTGTTTGGGTAGAAATAGGTTGTTCTTGCTTCAGAATATCTATGGCCTGAATTTATGTGTATTGTTTGTCTGAGTAGGACGAGTCTGTCTTATATCTTTATATCTTTACATATCTAAGTCGAACTATATGTTCTGTTGTCTCTAGAGAGGTCAAAGGCTATTCGGCGGATGTGTCGCTAGAGTGTGGTGTGATTTGGCTTCGTCCTGATGGGGCTGTGATTTTTGTGTAGCGGCTTATCGCCGGAAAAAGTGATCTCAGTATTTGTGGGGAAAGTGATAGTCGTCTAGACCTATCGTGTATGCTTTACCCCAGTGTTTTATTCTTATTGCCAAGGAATGGCAGAATCATATTTCTGATACCAAGGTAACAAAAGATTCTCCTTATGAACTCTTACGAAGCCACCATTTTCTCGATAGGCACGATTTGGACGTCTGAGAGAATATATTTAACTAGATGAAGATGACATTCGATCTCCTAGGCAGCACTATATCTTGTATGATGAAGTCAATTGTAATCATGATAGAATCTACAGAGCTAATGAGAACATTTAATGAATGACTAACTTTGATACAGATTCATTATCTGTATCCAAACGTGAGTGACAGCTCACGAGTGAAGCCATCTTGGAACCAAATATGTAGTGACTTTCAAGAAGAGAAAAGGGATGCCCGTATTATCGCTTGATTAGTCCAGAGATCACTGCTACACATGAGACCCCAGTACTAGCGGTTCAATATTATTATATGAAAAAAATATGTGCTGAATATTATGTGGGAGAATCGTCGCTAAACGAGATTAGGTTTAGAAGCCATCTGAAATATTGTTTATAAGCTGACGTGCTCAGTCAGTGAAGTCAGATGATATATATGTATGGGCGATACTGAGTGCTTGGCTACTGACAGTCCATTATAATATTAATCTACATGAGTGCCCATGTAACATAACATTGCAAGACCAGTTATCCACTGTACTATGATGTATTATGCCAACCTGTGATTTGTCACTATCTGTGCTGTCGAGTGTGTACGTCCAATTAAACTTTAGAAAAGGTACACAGTCGTTGGTGTCGATGACTCCAGCCATACATGAGTGTGAGAAAAGAACATTTGTCAACACCACGAACTCTTCCTATCATTCGCACATTATACACTCCATCTATGTCTACACACCACTGCGTAGGTCAAGTTGACATTCCATACTCGAACCTCACAAGCAACAACAAACAACACAGCACTGTAGCTCTGTGATGTATTCTAGTGAGCTTATATTTATCAACTAAAGAGGACTTTATCAATTATTAAATTTTGTTACTTGTATAAAGACTAAATCCCACTGTTGGAACACTACTGGCGGAGCTAAGAGGAAGGCAAAATGCAAACCGTGACAATTAATTAGCAAAACAAACAGACAATAAAAGCTACATCAAAGATAAGAATTGGTGATATCACTAAGGAAATGAAAGACATCAGATTAAGCTGGGAGAACAGGTCCTGGAGCAGGTCGACCACTTTAAATACCTCGGAGCTATTATAGACCGAAAGTGAGGCATCAAAGAAGAGTTGGCCACTCGAAAAGCAGCAGCTGGGAGACTTTTTCAGGCCATAAATCGAGGATTCCTCAGCAAGAGAGAGGTTGGTAAGAAAACGAAGATGGCTGTATACCGCTCCACCTATGTCCCAGTCTTGACATATGGATGCGAGTCATGGGCAATGACTACAACCCATAAAAGCCAGATCCAAACCTCAGAAATGAGGTATCTGAGGAAGGTGGTTGAAGTAACAAGAAGAGACATGGTACGCAACCAGACGATACGTCAAGGCCTTAAATCCTACCCCCCTGCAATCTCAAGTAGAACAGTCCCAATTAAGATGGTTTGGCCATGTCTTCAGAATGGGAGAAGATCGGATACCACGACAAGCATGGGAAACAAAGAGCCAAGGATCCAGACCCCGAGGACGAGCTAGAGTCCGCTGGGAGGACAACATTAGACAATCTTTGAAGGACCGAGGACTAGAATGGAACCAGGCCAGGAGGAAGACAGCCGATAGGATAGACTGGCGCTCTCTCTTCCAAACCTCTACACCTCACGGTAGAAGGGGAACGACTAAGTAAGTAAGTATAAAGACAAATCTAAAGTTTTGTTTAATCATTTTTTATGTGACTACAAAATCGGTATTTAAAAATTTCGTCAGAAAATGTCAATGTTGAAATACATGTAAACAGAGCTAAATAATATTAAAGAGGGAATTTCGCTTAAATTAACTCAGTGGGCGCTTGAACACGAGCTAACACGAATTAATAAGAATTACATAATCCTTCATCACAAAAGTAAACGGCAGATACTAGAGTTAACGTGCTCAGCAAATGCATCATTGTTCTCGCTGTCCTCAATATTTATGTGAACAATCCCTGAGAGTAGAAGCATCAGTATCCTTCTTTCTACAACTCTGCCAAGAGTAATTTCTTGTGCGAAGAGAAAGACACTTTTGAAGACCCAATCAGTTACTCTTCATAGTTTGGCCACTGTTTGGAACACTACTGCAGAGCTAAGAGGAAAGCAAACCGTGACAATAATTAGCAAAACATTTGACAATAAAGCTACATTAAAAAGATAGAAGAAAAAATGAGTTTCTAATATCTAGGTCATGTAATAATATAAAATGGTAGAGTGGCAGAAGTCAAGAATACAATAGGAATTTCGAAAGTTACATTCACACCTGTGAAATTGTTGTCCTTAATCCAATCCTTCTACTGACAGCGCAATGACCGATTTTTGAAAGTCCATAACTTCTTGTTGCCAAATTCTGAAAACTAAAGTAATAACGCGATAATTTTTCTGATACAACATTTATTGGAAATTTTCACGTTATCAAGAAGCTCTCGTCATTCTTAAATATACAAGCTTCCCAGTTGGAAACAACATCGTTTCCGCTGAAATGATAGAAAACATTCCTGGAATTGAGAAAGAAAGATATAGCCAGATCGGAAACAGAGAGGGAAAAGTCTAGCATTACAAATAACATAGAGAGATATTACCCAAAGTAAAACACTTGGACACAAGCATACACAGATGGATCAGCAACAAATGAACAGAAAATGGAGGGTGTCTTTCTGAGGGCTTAAGCGCCGGTGCAGAAAAAAAAAGCTGTCAGTGTGGCAACATGACAATTTTAAAGTAACCCCTATCAGAACACAAGCATAGGCCCTGAAAACTGCAGCAGATGTTTTATAATGACAGGAGGAAAGCACAGAGAGACAACTTACTTTTTTTTCAAACTGAAACACTGTCAGTAATTTCCCCATTCACACTTTTAAAATCAAAAAAATGCAGACATGCAGACTTAAGAGTAGTGTTCTACTAAAACTATGTCAACGATTCAAAAGAGGTTGTGATCCAGTGGAACTCCCATCTCATTGTAACATCCTAGACAATAAAGAAGCTAACAGAACTGGCAAAGGAGTGGGGGAAAGCTACCTCACCCTTATGCCAAAATTAACTTTCGAAGAGGCAACGAGTATTATTAAGAATACAGGATGCAGAAACAAATGAAAGGTCAGAGCATCCAAGGTCACACAATCAAATAATGCAAACTACCATCTCAACTAGAAGGAAAAATAAGTGGTAATCTTCAGACTCTGCACGGGCCACAAACCAGATTTGGGATACCATCTATTCAATCAGACATATCTAAAGATAGGAACTAACTAATAAGGGTTAACTATGGCACTGATAAAATGACTGCTGAACATCTGCTTCAAAGATGCCCAACATATGAGGAACAGAGAAAGCATATAGAAAGCATTTATTGCCATCACCCGTACCATTCCTGGAAAAAACGCTATGGCGATACAATAAGCCCCAAGCTGACCCTGCTTGCTTTTGAAAATATTCAATGTAGACGTCATGAGGCGTGTAACGACGAAGTAGATAGAAGTAGAAGATAATGTACACTATGACTTGAAAGTCACTTCTTCTTCTTCTTACGTTGTAATCCTTAGCCCGCCGACTGTCAATGCGGTCAGTATCCGATCACGACCTGGTTTGCGTCTTGTAGGGCAGCAACAAATTGATTCCACTTTGCTCGGTCGGCGGCCATCCTTCGTACAGTGCCCCAACTGTGGTTCATTCTTTGCATCTCAGCTTCCACAGTTCTCCGCCAAGTTGTTTTTTTTGGTCGGCCTCTCTTTCGCTTTCCTTCAGGGGTCCAAAGCATAGCTGTTCTTGTGATGGCAACGGGGTCTCTTCTGAGGACATGACCAACCCAGCTCCAGCGTCTGCCAGCTATGATTAGTGTTCATGTCCTTGGTTTCTCAGAGTAAATAGTTATTGTGTTTGTGATAGTATTTGGCCAAAATATTCGGAGAATTTTCCTTAGGCACACTGTGTGGAAGGAGGACAGTTTTGACATCTCTTTCTCTGTTACTCTCCAGCATTCCGCACCATAGAGCAGCACAGAAAGTACACATCTCTAATATAAATCTTAATTTGGTGTATAAGCTGTGTACTGAGAAGACTTCCAGATGTTGTTTAGACTAGCAAAGGCTGTTCTCTCTTTATTCATTCCGTTGTTGATGTCCTTGCTTGTTCCGCCATCACTTCACTATTTTTTAAATTGCAACAACATCACTCCTATCCAAATAAAAAAACAACCATTTTATAAATATAATAATATATCAAATTAACATGACAACTCAGAGTGAGATCGTATTTGTTGACCACGTGGTTACATGACGTGCAACATTTTTCTCCTGTCTTGGCGGTTTACTTGCTATTTTAGATTTGACTTTTTGTTCTTGGAATAATATATACAAATTTAAAAAGACTTAACCCTTCGAAAATAAAGTTCGTTCGTTCGTTCTTCCATTTGACACCAACATTTCACGACACTTTCACACAACACTCATTACAACATTCAAGGAGGGAAAACATAGCTTATTACTCGTTTAAAATCAGTTCCAAGTTAAAATATCTGCGTAGATATTTGTTCTTCCATTTGACACCAACAGTTTCACGACACTTTCACACAACATCATCATTACAACTGTGGCCGTGTATGTTTATACGGCACTAGTAGTTATATTGATTTTATGTAGTCAGAGTTAATCCTTCATATGTTGTGATGGTTCAAGTGCTAACTGGCGTTCCGCCAGAGATCGTAATACTTGACCTTTTGTTATTTTTTTCAACCCAGGAATGTTCTTCCGTTTGAGTTTGGTGATACCCAAAACAGTTTCAGCACAACAACGTATAATCCACAAGAAATTATTGTAAAGTTCCACAAACAGCAATGTAGAAAAATTCAATTAGAGTTTATTGATGTAATTAGACAAACACTGTAAATTTCACAGTGATGATTGGTTAATATCGATATGAAAAATATATGTAATCCAACTGAATAATATAGGTACAATCCAGATAGAATAATATATGTATATCCACAAGAAATAATTTACAGATTTGTTTACTCAAAAAAACTTGTCTTGGTATCCTCAAAGACGAAGTTCTCCTAACGCTATCAGTAAAAATCCTCTAGTCTAAAATCATGGTATCCTTGGAAACATAAGTCCTGAAAACGCTACCTATCGCCCACAACTCTTCTATTTATACTATTTCTCCTTTTTTCCCGCCTTTTTTTCACACGACCCGTCCTTTTTTTCACACGACCCGTCCTTTTTTTCACACGACACAATAGTTAACATTTGCACTCCGTTCCTCAGCTTTTCGACCTTTTTCCACACGACAATCTGTTATTTCGACTTTATTTTCACATGTGTGATCTTTTCCAACTTAACAATAGGATAGAAAAAAAAAAAACCAGATCACACAAACATTCATTTCCCACTTTCGCGCTTATAAAACCCATTCATTATTATCTGGGAGCTGACCTACGTTTACCCTGTCAGAGCAGTAACGGCAACTGAACTTTGAATGAATACTGCGTTTTGTGTAAAAAACGTCTTATTTGCTTTTAAGGTCTGTCATTCTTATTTGTAGCATTTTCTAGCACATATAAATGCTTATCGTGAAGTAGGAGGGACAAAGCTAGCGTGAAAGGTCAAGCGGTCACATACGTCCCTGGCCACACAAATGTATCCCAGAGGGAGACATTTGCGTACTATCAACTAAGTACCTCATGCTAGTGACTGTTATAAACGACTAGGTCTAACCTATTGGTAGTCTCTCTCAGAAAGAAAAAAAAATAAAAAAAATCAAAAAATAATAATAAATATTTTGTTCGTAAAACGAGGGATCCCAGTATATTTATAATGCGTAAAACGGGGGATACATAAAATTTGTTGATACACTTCGCCATTGAACAGTATTGATGTATACTATTTCTTAACAATATCAATATGAACAACGCTGTGCGTTAGTCATCACCATAATGATAACATACTTAATGATAACATTTAAATAAAAAAAATAAAAAAAAATTAAAAATTAAAACAAAAAAAAATAATCGCATACGATTTTCATGGGTTGTGCAAACAACACAAATATAAACAAAACAAAAAAATACTTTGGCAATATTTTTAACAGAATTGACTAATATTCATTTAGTATTTAAACAATCTTAAAAATGTAGTAGCTGCAACTAAACATCAGCCTAACAGCATTTTAAAACTAATGGTTCGAACATCAGACCTTGGGATGCAAAAAAAAAATGTAATATAAGAGCTCGTATATATATATATATATTATATATATATATATATATATATATATATATATATATATATATATATATATATATATATATATATATTTATATATATTATATATATATATATATATATATATATATATTATATATATATATATAATATATGGGAATAAACATACATGGCAATGTTGATCTATAAATTTATTATTAAAAAATATGAACTGGAGCTGTACGCCTCTCGTAATGTGTCCAATATATAGAACGTAGTACATATAATACAATCATATGTTACAGACGACCCCAATCCTGCCACTGCGCGTCAGTGATTTACCAGGATGTATATGGGTTTAAACACCAAAAATTGGACAAGTTTGGTGAACTGTCCATGTGTTGGTCGTAAAAATATAAATATAAGCACTTATTAATCTGGTTACATGGAGTTACAAAGTATTTATTAAAAAGTGTCCTCTAATCTCCAACTTATGTAATGGTCGTTACTATGAGGGAAGACAACTATACCGATCCAAATAAACTATCGGGTGTTGGAGTATGAACTATCTCAGTTACCCTGAACCAAGTACCAAACTGTTTATAGGTTCGTCATCAAATATCAAATCCGCATACAAATTGCAAGTTCATAATAATGGACAACAATTTGTCAAGAAAATATACTGTAGCGTTCCGCTTACAACGTGACAAATGGTCAAAAAAATACAGGTACAATCAATATGTGATGTTTATTTCTCAATACAAGGTATAATCAACATGTGAACATATCCGTTATCATGTTAGCGATTTCGAATGAAATCGTCATGGTTTTGCATGTACAAGAACAATGTAGTATTTCGCCAATCCGCGAACTGTGTTGATTAGCTTATAAGTTTTTTACCCAACTTGCAAAATGCACCAAGTCAATTTTAGGTGAAAATATATATATTTCATGTCTCAGTTATTTAGTGGAGTGGGAGGAGGGGTGTATATTGGGATAAAATGACGGAGTATTGGTTTATCACAGTGGGAGGGTATTGGGATTGTGCGCGATTTTCCAGTACTCATTCAGCTGAGGTGGTTGTGGTGCAACCATGCAAATGCTGCAGACATTCCCATGCTTGCAAAACCCCGAAACAATCCTAAAACAGAGGGGAACGAATTGTCAGTCATGGGAATGTTACTCGGGGGTCTTGGGGGTAACAATGTCCTCATTATCTTTTACCGATGTCCGCTGTGGACATTTCATCTTCTTGTACACATGGTATTTATACACTAAACCGCTTAAAAATTCAAAACACCAACTATGCTAGGCACAATCAATAGTCCTGACACTCTAGTTAGTCGGGTCATGACCTCTGGTGTGTCTCACTGGATTCAGGAATGCGAGAAAGGGGTGTTTCCCAGACTACGAAGAAGTATTTATAGAATTTGATAGTCACGTCAACATAGGTAAATTCGTTTTGATACTTGGGTCGTAGGATGCTCGGAATAGTGCGCACCGATGATTTAGAAAAACGGTCCGTCTGTGATGACGCATGTCGGAGAAGTGATGACACGAAATGAAAAGGCGTTTTTTGGATGTGTAGGGAAGAATAAAATTTGACGTCTGATTCGTCGTATATCTGTGAGAAATGGTCGTTGGCTTGAATAACGTGAGAAGCCTTATACGATCATTCAGGTTGTAAAAAAAGCATCATTAAGAAAAAAAATCGCCAAAATACTTGCCATAACACAAAAGGAAAGAGGTGAGTTAACACATTTTTAAAAAATCTGCTGATTGGGTCAAAAAGGAAAAATATATGTGTGTGTGCATATAGTGTGTTTGATTTTGTTGTCACAAGATTCACCAAGAAGGGGAAAAAAAGAACAAAAAGAATTAAAACCGTTGTAAAGCATAAGTCATTTATAAAGATTTTCGAAGGCAAGAGGGGTGTAATTTGTACAGTGGGTACTCTTCTAAGCATAGAGATTTCGTGCCGAACTCTGGTAAAAAATTTTTTTGTATAACTAGAGAACTGTGATAATTTTTTTTTTTTTTTTTTTTTTTTTAAAGTTCTGTTTAACCTGGATAATATAGTGTTATAGAATGTTTGCAAAAGTTCTTCAATTTCTTGACATAGCGGTGGTAAAAGATGTAGTCCTAATGACAGTCCATGTCGACGAAGAACTCTGAAATAATTGTTATACAATTTAACACAGTGGTGTGGACGCCATAATATAACTTGTTAGTATATGTGGGTGTTGCAGACGTCGTAAATGTCATATCGTCAGTATCATCAGCAGGCACTTGACTGAGGCTGACATCCTTCTGAAAAAAAAAAATTTTTCCTACCAAAAAAAAAAAAAAATGGACACTAGTGACTTTAGATGATGGGGGTAACGAGGGAGAGTGCTATTTGTAGAGAGAGCACTCGTTGGGTACTTTAGCTGGGGTAGCACCTTTTGTTATTAGAGAAGATTGATTCTCCAATAAACTAATAATCGTTGAACTGGACGCTTACGAATGTTGACATGAGGAACTTGGCGATTTCCCTCAAGGTAGCTTTTGTCAATCGTTGATCACAAGAGGATGGCGCATTTCGCACCGTCGAGTGGGTGGTGGCTGCAGTTGTCGAGGGTAAGGATGAAATAGTGTTGAAATGGTGCACCTCATGCTGCGTGTTGTGTGGCTGTCTGCGTTTTCCACGCAATCTCTTACGTATGTGCTCCTGAGGCAACCGGACATATCCCGTTAACAGTGGGGAGTCATCTGCTGCACCAGAATGTGGGCGCCCCGTTGCCGTGTGTGAAAGTCAGTGTTGTCTGGACTGATCCCACTTTCGTGGTCACTAACGGGATCTGCTGTATCTAGGTCAGATTCGTGTCTCAATGGAGGTAGGTGGGAAGAATAATATCTTCCTCAAGTGTTCATGTAGCGCTGTGTGCGTTTGTCTTCATTAGACGGTGCTGTGTGTCGAGTTTCATTATCTTGTTCAGATGTGTGCCGTTCTGCTTGTGAAACAGCGTTTGTCTGTGTGTTCGTCGCAATTTCTATTGTTGCTCTCTGATTTTCTCTGCGGCAATATGTATTGATGTTCTCAGATTCTCTGTGTGAGGTTTTGGACGTATCTGTGGAATGAAAGTGGTTCAATGTGGCTTTATGTATGGGTCTGCCATTAGATAAAACTGGTGGTGCTATCGGGCGATGAGTAGCTGTCTTAATTTGTGCTGCATGAGCTTTGGTGACCATGTTCTTCTCGTCATCTTGTTCAAACGCATTTATTACCAACTTGAAATTGTTTTAATTTAGCTCTTTTATCATGTTGTTTCTGCCATTTCTTGAAGCTTTCTGTGCATTACGATTAGCTATCTGATGTGCTCTATACTTCTCTTGTAGTATGACTTCGATGGATTTTCACCTTGATACTTCCTCTGAGGTTGCAGGAGATTATCTATGGGAAAGTAGGTTCACTGGTCGTGGGCTGTTCAAATCTGTAGTATACTTGTCCTCTGGGTTCCATGGTAATGTCTTCTGTCATCAAATGTTCGCTTTCACATAATCACTGGGGTTGCGACGGGGGTCGCGTAGGGAGTATGTTGGGGGCTGATGAGGGGGTAGGAAATTATGGTTGTGATCATGTGAATAACGTTGCGAACACCGATGTGTTGTTTCTGTGTAGTGCAGCTAGGCTCTCATATCATCCTTGTTTCTTTGTTTCTTCTTGACTGTGTCTTCATACTCCTCTTGCATCACATCGATCAGAGGCTGTATTACTTCCTTCTTTTCTTCATTGTCTGACTTCGATTGCGATTTGCCTGCTCTATTCTGTGTCTCTTCATGTTTTCTTCTTCATCTAACATTTTTGTTAGAACCAGATCTATTTCAATTCTTGTTTGTGGAAAGTTTGTATGATATTTTTCCTCTGTAGCAGTCTCCAGACTATACTCCTTGATAAATGAACCTCAGGCCTTGCTATGATGGCTGCTATCACCGGTTTCAACTCCTCCATGTTTGGTTCATCCACTTTAACCATTTTCTTACTCGTGTCATTCACTTCTTCTCTCACTTCTTTTCCCAACTTTTCCACCATTTCGCACCTCTCCGTGTATTCTAAAACTCATCTTCTTCATCTGCGATACACTGTCTGAGTAACTTGATGAATCTGAGAACACGTCTCTTTCCACTATTTTGATTCCCCAGTAATTAAGTTCCTCCATTACTCTCACCACAAGTCTGCAAATTTCTTCCTTCCTTTCTGATAAGTCTGTATCAAACTTCTTCTCCAGAAATCTCTGTACATATTTTAGTACTACTGTGTCAGGTTTAGCTCCCTTCAGTTCGTCTTTGAGTGCTATCTTCATCTCCTCTGTGCTTACACATCCCTGTTTCGTCTTCTGTACTGTTCTTGTACGCCTATAAGATGTATCCATGTCCTGTACTTTTTGTGGATCTGTTTTGATAGGATTCCTTCTTACTGCTGTTCCTATACGCCTGCATGATGTGTCAATGTTAAGGTCAACATCTGTTTGTGTTGCTGAAACTGCAGCTCTATTCTCTGTTTGTGTTGCTGAAATTCTCTGTTTGTGTTGCTGAAACTGCAGCTCTATTCTCTGTTTGTGTTGCTACACTGATCATAGTTGTTTTCTTCACCTGTGGTTCTGGGTCATTGACCTTACTTGACCTGTCAACGTTTGTTTGTGTCGCAACACAACTGATCTTTGTTTTCTTTACTTGTAAGTCTGGCCTTGGTTGACTAGTAATCATGGGGGCCCAACGTGTGTCATTTGATGTTACAAAACCGACCTGGTGATGTATGTTAGGTGGTGTTCTCCATTGCTGTATTGGTCTGATATGTACCCTCATTCCATCTTCTGTCGTAATCATACACGTTTGTTGGTCAGTCGTTGTAACATTATTTACTTCCCATATCTTTCGCTGTTTGATTCCGTTGATAAAATTTCTAACAGCTATGCGACAATATCTTTTATTGAGACTGTTCCAGTGGCTGCCGACAGTGGCTGTGCGACCCGTTTTGTTGCTATTGTCTCGATACGTGATCTGGGATCTTCTATTGTAGTTATGTGGTGTGCTCTCTGATTCACTCCGGCAATATGTATTGTGGTTCTCTGGTTTTCTCCGGTAATATGTATTGTTGCTCGTATATCTGTATCTGTTCATTAGCCATCTCCGAAATGTGTTAGAATCGCCCGTGAAGGGGGTTATAACCGAGCGAATTTGGTTATATTTATTATAGTGATCTACATTGGATAGCGTGTCTGTTATCCGTTGCAACGCGGTCATCGTGGGTTCGGCCTCTACAGGTACGGGTATGTTAGCAGGATGGACGTTTGCCTGTTGCATTTCCTGTTGCTGTTGTAGCTGCTGTGCATATAACGCCTGTTGTTGTTGTTGCTGTTGATGCTGTAGCGTATACAACGCTTGTTGTTGCTGTTGTTGTTCTAGGCTTGGATCCATTTTATTGATTATGCCTGTCTGTCTTCACCAAAAAAAAGGGCAGGTCACGACGCCAATTTGAACATGTAACCGAGCTGGTTACGGCATCAATTAGAAGATATGTGCCCG
Organism: Oreohelix idahoensis; assembly: GCA_024509875.1. Lineage (NCBI taxonomy): Eukaryota > Metazoa > Mollusca > Gastropoda > Stylommatophora > Oreohelicidae > Oreohelix > Oreohelix idahoensis. The sequence goes on along the minus strand of JAMPIV010017264.1, from coordinate 151,772 downwards.
CGTCAGTTGAATGCGGCACTAGTAGTTATATTGATTTTATGTAGTCAGAGTTAATCCTTCATATGTTGTGATGGTTCAAGTGCTAGCTGGCGTTCCGCCAGAGATCGTAATACTTGACCTTTTGTTATTTTTTTCAACCCAGGAATGTTCTTCCCTTTGAGTTTGGTGATACCCAAAACAGTTTCAGCACAACAACGTATAATCCACAAGAAATTATTGTAAAGTTCCACAAACAGCAATGTAGAAAAATTCAATTAGAGTTTATTGATGTAATTAGACAAATCTGTAAATTTCACAATGATGATTGGTTATCCGATATGAAAAATATGTAATCCAACTGAATAATATAGGTACAATCCAGACAGAATAATATATGTATATCCACAAGAAATAATTTACAGATTTGTTTACTCAAAAAAACTTGTCTTGGTATCCTCAAAGACGAAGTTCTCCTAACGCTATCAGTAAAAATCCTCTAGTCTAAAATCATGGTATCCTTGGAATCATAAGTCCTGAAATCGCTACCTATCGCCCACAACTCTTCTATTTATACTATTTCTCCTTTTTTCCCGCCTTTTTTTCACACGACCCGTCCTTTTTTTCACACGACACAATAGTTAACATTTGCACTCCGTTCCTCAGCTTTTCGACCTTTTTGCACACGACAATAAAGCTAGCGTGAAAGGTCAAGCGGTCACACAACATTCAAGGAGAAAACATAGCTTATTACACATTTAAAATCAGTTCCAAGTTAAATATCTGCGTAGATATTTGTTCTTCCATTTGACACCAACATTTCACGACACTTTCACACAACATCATTACAACATTCAAGGAGAAAACATAGCTCATTACACATTAGAATCAGTTCCAAGTTAAATATCAGCGTAGATATTTGTTCTTCCATTTGACACCAACATTTCACGACACTTTCACACAACATCATTACAACATTCAAGTAGAAAACATAGCTCATTACACGTTTAAAATCAGTTCCAAGTTAAATATCAGCGTAGATATTTGTTCTTCCATTTGACACAGAAACCGCTGTAACGCAATTTGCCCATGTGTATTCGGTATTTCTTTTGCCGAATGGGAAGCCTCGTTTCCGAAGCTCTACAAAATACTGACAGGGCCGGATGTCAACAACGACAAAAGGGGAGAGGGAAGAAGATTTGGTTAAATCGATATCTCCAGGGTTGAAACTACGCCCCAAATTAAATTTCATTTCTCTTATTTGTTCTTTTCGTTCATTCGTGTTTTTTAAAATCCTTCAGGGTTTATCATTTTTTCTTTCCACTTATATCAGGCTCCTCCAGTTACTGCGCTGGAATATTCTGTAGCCCGGGGTAGCTGTGGAATTGTAACTAACACTTTCTCGTTGTAATAAGTGGTCTACGGTGGGGAATATGAGGTTAGAAGATATAGCAGACACAGTTTTATGATTGCTTTTAAGGATTTTTCGCCTGTCAGATGTCCGACGAGCATTTGATTTCGGCAAGATCTCCACAAGCTGTCATCTTTATTTATTTATCATGTTCTGGGGAAATGTGTTCAATTATTTTTCTACATCAGCTACGTTCTTTTTTTTTTTTTAAAATTCTTACCTCAGTTTCTATTCTCCGTCTTCTATTTATGGCGATCTTCTGGGCAATGTTTTCAATTATTTTTCTAGACCAGCTGTCACTGGTTGCCTCCCATTAGCTCTGCAGCAGTGGTCCGACAGAGTACCTAATGTGGGGCTTCAAAGGTGTCTACCTTCGCACAAGATTACTCTTGGCAGAGTTGTAGATAGAAAGATAATGATGCTTCTACCTCATGGGAGTTTCCACAAAATATTCAGAAAGCGAGAACAATGCTGCTTGTGGCTGAGCAATTGTTAACTCTAGTATCTGATGTCAGCATTTGTGAAGGAGAGGGTTATCTTATAATTCGTTAGCTCGTTCAAGCTCCCAGCTGAGCTGAGTCAGCGAAATTCCTCTTATTATTATATAACTCTGTTTAAGCGTATTTAAGAAATTGTCTGAGACTTACGAATGTAGTACATTCAAAATAATTAAATTAACTTTAGATTTGTCTTTATACAAGTAACAAATTTAATAATCAATAATGTTTTAACAGTTATAAAATGAATAATTCTTTAACAAACGAAAATCATCATCGATTGATGTTATACAGTTTTGGGTAAGAGTTCACTCGGCCACTTTTATGTTTCTACATAGCTGCCAATGAGGTTCTGCCCCAGCTGATGTTTGGTTCTTTGTAGATAGATGACTGATTCACACTCGTCACTGGTCAAGTTTGAAAGTTGTAGCACGTTCCAAGAAGTGTCTTGGAGTAACTATCAAGCTGGTCCCGCGTCTCTAAGACCCGTCTGACGATGGTGTCTAGCGTCGACTTCAGGCAACTTATAGCCTTACTTGTTCCAGAGGTAGTGCCCTCAACTGGTACCATCAAATAGTATTACAAAAGAAGTGAAACAAATATCCTCTGAGTCATGAGTTTCCCGACACCTACTTATGTGTCCCCCCTCTCCCTATTCACCATCCCATCTATCTCAGAACTTTACCCTCAATGAGAATTAATCCCATTGAGCAAAATATTTCTTTACATTTAAATTGAATATACCACTTTGACTTTGTGTTACAGTTTCCTCAGATTTCGGTTTTCTGTGTTAAAATGGTAGAGTCTTCCTGGGTTCTACGTCCTCACGTTGTTCAAACAAGGTCTGGTCTGGTAAATGAAATCTGCTGCTATTCTTAACTCTGGCAAGGTCTGGTTGTCTTCTTGGCGCGAGGTGAATTTTCACAGTGTTCTAAATTGACTAAAGTGTTAGGTTACATTGCCCCTTTCGTTTCTGGCACGTGTTGTTTACTATTAGACAAGGCCCCAATCATAAATGTGGTTATTCCTACATCTCGAGTGCCGGCCAATTGTTACAATCATGCGTGGTTTGATGGCGTCAATTCAAAAACTTACTTATTGGAACATTCTGCATGTTATTTAACAGGTCATTTCTCCCAAATATTGGCGAGAAGCCTCGAATATTCTCATCAGTGATTAAAAATAACTTCTTACTTTTATTTCAAGTAATGTCTTCGTAATACTTCTATCCGGATGATGCTACCTCATTCCGTCTTCAAGGTGCATGTCTGTAATATTTCCGCAAACACGGACCCTCGTGTAACGATCTGGGTTGTGACTCTTCACGACAGTAATTAGGGAATCCCAATTGCCATATCAGCGCTAAATAAACGTGCTGGACGTATGTCGTGCTAATCCGGCGCGGCCACGGTTTGGTACACGAGAATTTTACCAACATAACTGTCGGTCAATATTTCATCATCTGTCTACTCTCTCAGCGGGGATGGTCAGGTAAATAGATAATCAGACAAGACCAAATATTACTGAAAGGAGTGTAAAGTAATTAGAAAATAGCTAATATCTGCTTGATAGCAGGGGAAAAATATGTGCCGAGCACTGAAAATTTCACGTAATCAGTACTCACAACAAATTTAACTGACTACTGTCAGAAAGGAGAAGAGATCGACCCAATAATTTTGTCACACCAGCTACGTTCTTTTTGTTATATTCTTACCTCAGTCTCTATTCTTTATCTTCTACTTATGGCGATCTTTTGGGTAATATGTTCAGTTATTTATCCACACCGACTATTTTTTGTTTCATTCTTGTCTCAATTTCTATTTTCAATCTTCTACTATGGCGATCATGAACAAAGACTATCATGTTAAGCTAGCAGATAACATTTAGTCAAGTACACTATTAGCCCAATTATAACCCGCAGGGTTTGACCAGGGGTATTCCATGCATAAGACAAATATCAGTTTTTCCTGTGCATGAACCAAAAACCAAATAAAAATTAAGTAGACTAGTATTCAGAGACAGTTCTAGAAAAAACTTCTGGTTGAAAACGATAAGGCAGGAAACGGGTTTTTTTTTTAAATTTCTCGCTTCTGCGACGTAATCCTTGCCGGATGATCTACTTCCTCTTCGGGTGCCTGTTTGGAATCTTGATTTTGCACTGATTAAGTGGTTTTAGAAAAATATCAAACTGGATCATCCTTGAGAGAATAGAAGAGACGCTAGGTGGAGGAACGCAAAGGTTTTCGATAAAACAGATGCCGTGCAGACCAGATACAGACAAGTAGCCACTTAGGCATAATAAACATGTTAAACGAGAAATGTTGAACCTTTGACAATTGAGACAAAGAATGACTCTGAAAACTGATGCGCCACAACGGAGTTCCTCATATGTTTCTGGTAATGAAAACTTTAAAGGGCAAGATAAAGGGTTGTTCTTAATAGCCGTTTTACAGAATCCTGTGAGATAAGAACGTGGGTGTGGCAGATATAGCCCTTTTTACCAATAACCTTCTTACTATAGCACGTTTCACTAGTTTTGCCCAACTTCAAAATGCTATATCTAAGCGAATATATAACGCATATAAGTGAAATTTTGTGTGTGAATTTGAAATGGTATAGACCCTATGAATTAAATTTTTCATTAAAAGGCGGCCATTGGTTTCAATTTTCGTTTCTTTGCGATATAATATCAAATTCCTACTTGCCAACACACATCACACACACACATATTGAAATGTCTACAGTAAATTATACGACCTCATTTGCACATGATTGGTTTATCAAACAATTGGCATGATTTTAGCGTGAAATTGCGTGAAATTGCACTTCTTGAACATAAAACAGTTTATATCCGGTGTTACGCACACATTGTCAATCAGTGGCGTGTATACAAAACGTATTGTGTGGTTAAGTAGGAAAAATGAGTCTGCGAGTACATTTTATGACATTACAGCAAATCACGAATAGGATTTTTAAGTATTTCTGCAATGAAGCTACTCGAGGAAAACTATATCATTCTATTTCAAACCCACAAAAGAGGACTATTTATGCCTTGGGGATAAGCAAATGATCATTGCACCGCTGGATAGCGACATCTGAAATTTCTAATTCCAATGTTTTACACACGAAAATTAAACCAAGAGTGGTGGATAATTTTGACAGAGAATTGATCTACAGAGAAATTTGCAATATGTTTCACAATAATGAGACAGTGACTTTAAGGAAATTGAAAATTTGGTTAAGAAAGAACAATGACATTGATATTTCCAAATCTACGCTATGGAGGACTATTAGGAGTTTGGGATTCACTTTTAGAAAATATGTTGGTGGTAGAAACCTTATTTGTGAGAAGCCTCATATAGTTGCAATGAGAAGCAAATATTTACGCGAGATCAGAGAAATGAGAAGAGATTGTTATGATTTTGTGTATTTAGATGAAACTTGGATCAATGCGCACCACAGTAATGAACGAGAATGGCAATCATCTGATGGGACAAATAAGAGACTAGTACCAAGTAGCAAAGGACAGCGCGTAATAATTGCACATGCAGGAAGCAGCCATCATGGGTTTCTAAATAATATTGAACTCATATTTGTTTCAAAATCCACAGATAATAGGGATTATCATACAGAGATGAATGGCAAGATATTTCAAGATTGGATTGTGAATCATGTACTTCCTTCATTGGATAGACCGTCGTGTTTGATAATGGACAATGCTTCATATCACAACGTTGTGGCACCAGAAGATAAAGTTCCTAATTCATCAAGTACTAAAGATGTAATAAAGATTTGGCTGAACAAAAACAACATTGCATTCAACGAAATGTCCCTGAAGCCTGAATTACTTGGAATTGTAAAAAAGACACAGCATACAAAGATATTTCACATAGACAAGGCAATCCATGAACACGGTCACAGATGTTTAAGACTGCCTCCTTACCATTCTCACTTAAACCCAATAGAATTAGTCTGGGCTAAAATTAAGGTGATACCTATTGAAATAATTAGATCAATGAAGGTCCAGTTTGGTAGCGCACTAAATGTCAATGACAAACAATGTCACGAGTATCTCGCATGCAGATCATTTAAGAAATCATCTTCAACAGGTATTCATATGCAAACGTGATGGCCACATTATTGTAATAGTAGACACGCCTATGCCTAATCAATTCACACAATCAGTGACTGAAGTGGTAACATTTCTTTTCTCGATACACAATAATTAGTATGCCGACAAAGATCAAAGGATTTCATTCGTTTATGGGAACTAGACAAGATGCACATATATAAAGTATATATTTGTTGGGTCTAACCCAATATAACATCGTTTGCAAAAAATGGCATTAATACGTTGGACGGTTAATCAGATAATTACATTTGTTTGAGGGCAAAGCTAGTGAAACGTGCTATAGCTATAGGTTGTACTATAGAAATAATGACGTCAAGCACCAAAAATTGAATTCATCGGTCTGGTGAAACAGATAGAAGATCTGGCATGTGCAAATGACATAGCCATTACACCCAGCATGACAAAACTATCCAGAATTTTCTCTCTTTATTGTCCTTTATCTTCTTTTTGTTTAGACTTTCCTGTTGTCACAATATCTTCTAGCTGTTCTCGTAACAATATCGACATTCACCAGAAATGGGGGTCGGGGTGGCTATGAGATATTGGCGTCCGCCTCGAATTCTAAAGGTACCGGGTTCGATTCTCAGTTGAGGGAATATAACTTATGGAAACTTTTTTCAGAACCAGTGGTCCTAATGATGTTATACTTTTCCCTGGTCTCCTGGCTAGTGAGATCAGATGCCTAGCCTTCACGGATAAGGGCGAACAAAAATAGAAAGTCCCGTGTGCAAGTTGCGCACGTTAAGAATCCCACGGCAGTTGAAAATCGTAAAGAGTAGGCTGTAAGGCCGCTTCCCTGGCCAAATTTAAAATTTAGAAACTTACCCACGACAAAAATATTTATAGAATGTTGTAACGAAGTGTCTGTCCCTGTCCTTTTGTGTGATCTCACACACCTCCAGCCCTAAGGCAGTATCATTTCTTCTTCTTCATTTTTCCCTCCGTGCGCTTTTATTTGGCATTTCATTTTTCCCTTTCATACATACATTTCTCTTTATGCTGTACATAGCATGGGGAAAGACTAAAACACGCCACTCTACTATGGCAGTATTTGCTACGGGAGTAATTCTTATCTTATTGTGTCGCATCCACTCTTCATGAAGACGTGTTAAGTTACGCCAGGTTATTAGACGGTCAGCGACAATATTTTATCGCATAATCTGTCTGAGCATCTTTTCAAGCGACGGTGCTTGTTTATCCAAGCTTGGGTTGGGCAGGAGTGCTGAATAGAACCAGGTTTGTTTGTCTGGTGAAACGCAGGTGACTAGCGATCATCACTGAGTCATTACGCCAGAAAAACACGGTCACAATATTATGATGGACAGAGGTGGGTTTGGAAGGTTGTACACAAGGGCATCGGACATAATATTACCATATATGGGAGACGTGACCTTCGCAACATTTTTCCATGTCGGAAATATTTTGAAAGTACCACACCCGACCTGTTTGAATATGATTGGAGCGTTTATTTAACTCCATAACAAACGAAGGCAGGAAATATAGTCTGACCATTTCGCAGATTTATTTCACTGTGAATTTCACGCTCGCCAAGACAACATCAGACCTCGCCAGAGTGAAGACTAGATTCAGAATTCCTTTTTTAAACCAGACCTTTTATTGGATAATTAAAAAGACTTACAAAGCACATGAAATCTCTACATTTTAATAAGGAACACCAGGACTAGGAAACTGAAAACACAAGAAGTCAGAGAGGGAACCTATGGTCAAAATAAAGACATCCCAGACGCATGTAAGAGAACGATTCGTCTCTTTTATTCATCTGAGCAACAGGTCTGTAGCCAAGATTGGGGTAAGTTGTGATTTATATTTCATATTTTATTACTAACATGTGAACTAACATATAGATGTATATATTACCATGTGAAGTTTAATGTGTGAAGCTCGCTATTGGATGTCACAGTCATTTGAGGCTGGCAACCTCAGTATCTAGAATGATGATTCATGAACCACCACTGCACGGGCTGGTGATTGCTTTATTGACAGTTTCGTGAAGAGAACTAAAAAGCATAAAGTAGTTCCAGGTTCCCTATGGAGCAGGGAGGGAAAGATGAAAGAAAGGATGTACATTCTAAGAATAATACTTATAGTTTCAAAACTTTTCACTCAGTGTAAATGTAAACGACAAAAAATATTCATTTTAAAGTAATGCATGTTTCAAACTTTTCCATAAGAGTAAATATAAATGAAACATAAATGAATTTATATTGTGAACACTTTTCAAACAGTGGAGATGTAAATGTAAAACATATTATATCTGTACGTTTAACCTTTTAATTTAAATGTAATGTAAAGCTAAGGCTATTCAGTTTAAATGTAAAGAAAGTTTTATCCCGAGGGATTAAATGTAATTCTCATCGAGGGTAAATTCTATTTATATTACCAGTTATTGGTGGTATCAGCAGAAAGTACTATCTCTAGAACCAAGTGAAGGTAGAAGTGGACTGACGTTGTGCGAGACGCCATCGTAAGAGGGTCTTATAGACAGATGCAGAACCAGCTTAGCCTTGACGTTTTGGGAACGTGTGGCGCCTGAACTTTGACCAGAGACGAGCGCGAGCAGAGTGAAAAGAACCAACCCATAAGGAGGATTAGAATCATATGGCAGCTAAGTTAACCTATATGCTGCCACTTGAACTTCTTATAAAAAAAAACATTCAAGTGATGAAAACCTTTTCATAAATATTCAAATTATTTTCCAAGTGTTACAATCTAAAGTGATTATTAAATTTTGTTATTTGTAATGTTACAAATTTAACTTCTATTTAATCATTTTAAAGTTACTGCATGTTTGTCTCAGTCAAATTACTACACACAGAGCCATATATTATAATACGTAATAATTCCACTGAGTAAACTCAGCGGTGGGGGCTTAACGAGCTAGAATAAACTATTGCGTAAATTCTTTATAAAAGTTGTCGGCAGATTATAGAATTAACGTGCTCAGCAACTGCCAGCATTGTTTTCGCTTATTTGAATATCTTGTGAAGACTCCTATGTGATAGAAGCTTTACTACTCTTCTATCTACATTTCTTCCAAGAGTAATCTTGTGTAAATATAGACTCCATTGAAGCACAACATGCCTAAGAAAAATTCTCCGAATCTTTTGGCCGAATATCATCACCAACCAAGATCTGCTTACTCGGAGCAAGCAAGAGGACATGCACACCATCATAGCTGGCAGACGCTGGAGCTGGGTTGGCCATGTCCTCAGAAGAGACCCAGATGCCATCACAAGAACAGCTATGCTATGGACCCCTGAAGGAAAACGAAAGAGAGGCCGACCAAAAACAACTTGGCGGAGGACTGTGGAGGCTGAGATGCAAAGAATGAACCAGAGTTGGGGCACTGTACGAAGGATGGCCGCCGACCGAGCAAAGTGGAATCAATTTGTTGTTGCCCTACAAGACGCCACCAGGCGTAATGGCCACTGACTGCTTTGACGGTCGGCGGCTAATGATCAAAGAAAGAAGAAGAAGCATATAATAGATACGCTTGAGTGTTGGCCACTGTTGGACGACTACTACAAAGCAGGGGAGGCAATACCGTCACAAATGAGTGATTCCTATCTATAAACATTGGAATTCTCGCCGGTGCTAAGGAGTTCGTGCACTGTGCTGAGATCCTCCTGGTTTGATCTAAGGGAGGAGATCGGAACACTGCTGGGATAGTCCGTGCACTATGACTAGCTTTCATATCTCATGTTTTAAACCGTTAAGATAAACTAGACACTCGCGGATTTTAAAAATTATGAAGATAGTCCATAAAACCAAACCAAACCAAACCAAACCAAACTAGAGAAATAATTAATTTGACCGATGAATATGCTGAAAAATCTGGTTAACAAATGACATTGCAAGTATACCCAGCTGTTGTAGGCAATCTCCTTCCACAACCTCGTGTTTCTTGTGCTGTTTATCACTGTGATGTCAATTTGTTTGTAAGATGTGTCAATTTCTTCTTCTGTACTATCCGCTGTTGGTGTGTGTATATTTATGAAGACCATGTGCTGATAATATACAATTTGTATCTAGTGGTTGTCAGTCAGTCTAATTAAGGGACTTGATCTGATATTTACTAAAATATATAGTTACTAATCTTGCTATTTCGTCGTCTAAAACTGTGATTATTTCCCCATTCATATTTATATCCTCCGGAATAAATTATTTTGTAGCTTTCATAATATACTTCATCACCTCCAGTTTATCGTATTTCACGTAATCCTAAAAATAATTTATGTTTAGTTTTTCCCCATTTTTATCCTGATATTACCTAGATTTGTTTTGATTTTTTTTTTTTTTTTTGCATAAGTGTCCAGATATTGAAAATTCATATGACCAGGGCATCTTTAATTCTAATTGTGCGTACAGTTACTTGATGACGGTCAGGTATCATCAATAGCGCATGATGCTCCCTGTCTGATGAGTTGCTTTCTCTGAAACCCCTATTAAAGTCATGTTCTTTTGATTGTAGAAGTTTCTTTGATTTTCTGGCTGTGAAAGGAGCAATTCGACGGTGGTTTTCCCTCGCCTTTCGTCGATTTGTGTAGGGGAGTCTCAGATAGCCCTGAATTAAAATGTCTAACCCTAAAGGCATTGCGCATGTAAAAGGTTAAGGCGTCTCCATCTCGCCGGCTGTCGGATCATTAAACTTTAGAGGTGTTTTATAGAAACACTTACACGCTCCATACACACACACACACATCCCATGTCGTTATAAGTGAAAACTAGCGGTCTTGGTCTACGGCTATGTATTCATGATGCTCGTAAGATTCTGTTAATAACTGATTCATTCATTTATCTATTTTCTGTCATCTTAGGTGCATAGAGCCACCAATAAAGATGGTCTCCTTACAAGGGACACTAGCACATTTTCATGAGGTGGTTGTTTATGTAGCTATCGTTTTAATGTAATGCGGTTGCCAGTCTCCAAAGCGCCAGGTTCTTAGTCTTTTACTAGATGCTTGAGGAAGCAGTACTTCTTATCTGTCTTTGTCTTCTTAGAGACTCATAAGAACCTTATGAGATTCTATTACTGATACCCAGCAGTATTTCGGCAAGAAAAGAAATCACAGTTATACTACACACCTTATTATTCCTGGCGATTCAGAGACTGAGAACCGCTGGATTGATGTATTGGCTGATGGGAATAAAGCGAAAATTCGGAATTCTCGTGTGTACATTGCGTGCAAGGTTATTCGTCATTTTTTTCCGATGAAAATTCGGTATGACAGACTATCCTGAAAGGCTTTTCTGCACTCAATGAGTTTTAATTTATATTGATTAGACATGACAGACCACAATAAAGCCGCTTCAATTCCGTGCGCTGATGGTCGTCCAGACGTGACGTTCGAAATGAGACTTACTTCCGGGATAATTGTTAAAAGGGGAGAAAACTCTCACGCTGATGGGACCAGGTAAAGCATCCCTTATGTTCAGCGACGCTGGAAGCTGTTAAGTTCGTTTTCAGTCTAGATTCACTTTCTTGAAGCTTAGCTTTATGTCTGTGGTGTTCATCGATTTTGCAGTGCCAGGGGGAACAGACATTCATGCAGATTTTACCATTTCTGGGGGAAATCGAAGAGGCAGACAGTAATAAATACAAAAAAGGACAAGGATTTCATCCATATTAGTAATGCCTTGTGTAGTTCCTGGGTGTCGATGTGAAGACAAAGAAAGAATAAGGCTAATCCAACCTAAGGCGCATTGTAAGAGGGACTATAGTCTTTGTCTTCTTCAAGGATTCGAGTTTTCCATCTTTTAACAGTCCTCGGGTTTCCCTTCCTTATGTATTATAAATGTTTATACAATACCAAAAACCTACCCTCTGACCTGTACTTACTGTTCTTAGTCTACTATCATTTACTAGACACGGTATTAAGGTCTTTGTCTTGTGTGGGCTGACCTATACTGTATAATAGGGGAACAGCAGAAGTGATTGCATCATTAATAGGCTAGACTGCCCATGGTAAATTTCCGGTGTTATGTCTTGCTGTTCGCACTAGTGACTCGTCATCGAAGCATCATTTTTGGTGATGCCTAGATGGCAGAGAGGATAGTGTGATTCGCTTGCATAGCTAGGCGGGTTTGTCGCACGGAAAGTAAACCACTCACGTCAGTTGTTTTTCTGTTGTCTAGTGTTCTACTTCTTTATTTCTTACGTGTGCCAGAAAACATACCTTCATGTTTGTCTGGTGTTTATTTACTGTTTACAGGCCTCGGGTTTCCCTTCCTTATGTGTTATAAATGTTATATAAAACAAATACTTTGGTTTCTCTTCTTTTTTTTTAAATTCTTTCACGAAATTAGTAGCGCTCGACAAAGAAAAAGTGCGTAAAAATTGGTGTGCATGAGCCCTCACCCGATGTACAAATCATGAAAACTTGAAAGTGTTTGTTAAAACTACTTATTATCAGGTAACACTCTTTGAAAACAATCCACGCACTTTCACACGAAATGTTGTCATCAAAGAACTTTTAAATTGAATCTAAAATAACATAATTCTCGCCGTGTGTACGTTGGTCACAGCTGAGGAATGCAACCGTGTTGAAAAATTGTGTTGTTTCCATTGTGTATACTCTCCCGAAAATAGATACAATCAACAAAGAAAAGCGTTCAAATGACGGTGTTCATGAACAGTTTGATTACACTGTATAATGGAAAGAAACCAAAAACACTCTAAGAATGTACTTCTATCTGCTCATCCGGGAACGGAAACAGCACACTATAATTAAAAACCCGTCAAACTTGACGGGTTATTGCTAGGATAAAATAATGTGAGGTGAGCGAGAGGATGACGTATTAATGTTACTAGGTATGACGTAGACTGAGAAGAAATGAGTTAATCTGCGTTTCGCCGTTGTGCGAATAGGAAGTGTTTTTTACAAAGTGTGGCATAGCCACTGGCGGTTGTGTGGTATAACCGCATTTATTACTCCTGTGTGTTCCACAGTCAAAGTGTTTTGAGGTAGGATTGATGCGGTGTTTGGCGTATTAGCCATTTGTGGGTTTGTACTTTGCGCAAAATATAAGTGTACGTTACTAAAAAGGTGGGCAGACTTTGTACCAGTGAATATATATATACCTTGTATAAGTATAGAATATATATATATATACCTTGTATAAGTATTTTATAACAACAATATATACTAAAGCTATGAACTTTTCTAACGAGACCTTTGATATCATCTTGAACGGGGAAAAACTACAGAAAGTTGAAAGTTTCAATTATTTAGGCAGTAAAATGACTCAGGATGGTGACACAAAAAGAGAAATCCATACTAGAATTGCTTTGGCAGCTAGCGCCTTCAATAGATTACACTGACAAACAACATTTTTCTTTCTTATATAAGAATAAGTGTTCTTAGGTCAGTTTCTTGCGCTGATTTCAAATTTGAAATCCGTTTATCTCTATCACGTCGGGTTCTTAAGATATTTGTGAATAAATATATTTTTGGGAAACCGTTATTTGCTCCGTTTCATTTTTACTATATAACTTTTTAAAAATTAATAAAATGCAAAATAATTCTACTTTTTATACTACTAAAAGATGCATGACATATGTTACGTTATATTTCAAATAGTTACTGTATTTTGAAATAATTCTGAGTGAAATATGGCTTCTAGAAGTTGTAGAAATTCGGCTGATCTGTTCTGTTACGTGTGCGGATATTTTACCGATCGTGTTCACCAGAAAAACTTTACACCATTGCTAAAGAAAGCATATGAGCTTTATTTCGATTCGAAAGTTGATGATGCAAATAAATCTTGGAAGCCAAATGCAGTTTGTTCGACTTGTGCAAATACATTGGCAGGTTGGTTACGAAAATCGCCGAAGCATAAGTCGATGCCTTTTGGAGTGCCAGTAATATGGCATGAACCGACAAATCACGCTACTGATTGTTACTTCTGCTTGACAAATATCCATGGTTTCACTTTTAAAACTAGAAAGTCTGTGGTTTATCCAAATATTGAATCGGTTTCGAAACCAGTGCCTCATGATCCAATCACGTGTCCGATCCCAGTTCCACCAGAACAATATCCGTTGGACGTGAATGAACTATCAGAAAGTGATAGTTTACCTGCTTTAGAAACTAATTCTGACTCGGATTATATACCGGTGAATGATGGTGTTCACTTAATTAACCATTCAGAACTTTCAGATCTAATACGTGATCTCGCTCTCACCAAAGGACAAGCGGAATTACTCGGTTCGCGACTCAAAGAATGGAATCTTTTAGCGCCCAATACTCCGATATCTAAATTTCGTCATAGACACAGAGAACTTGTTCAATACTTTGAGATGGATGATGACATTTGCTATTGCAAAGATGTAAAAGGTCTAATGGTGCACCTCGGTCATGAGCACATAGTCAACGAATGGCGACTTTTCATCGACTCTTCCAAGACTAGTCTAAAAGCCGTGTTATTGCATAATGGAAATTTATTTTCATCAATTCCAGTCGCCTACTCTGTTCATATGAAAGAAACTTATGACAATATGGCTACACTTTTGGCAAAAATAAAGTACAATGACTACCAATGGCGGATTTGTGGAGACCTAAAGGTCATTGCAATTCTCACGGGCATGCAGACTGGGTATACTAAATTTTGTTGCTTCCTATGTGAATGGGACAGCCGCAACAGACAGGAGCATTATGCAAGAAAGGTGTGGCCTATCAGGGATCGTATGCAGCTCGGGCATAAAAATGTAATACACGAGCCATTAGTTAACAAAGACAGCATCATTTTACCACCGTTACATATAAAGTTGGGGCTCATGAAGAATTTCTTAAAAGCATTAAATAAAACGAGCAAAGCTTTCACTTATCTTCGAGAAAAGTTTCCGCAAATTAGCGATGCAAAGATAAAGGAAGGTATCTTTGTAGGACCTCAGATTAGGAAAGTTATTGCAGACAAACAATTCGAGAACTTGTTACATGGTAGTGAACTTCGTGCATGGATGGCATTCAAATCGATCGTCGATAACTTTCTGGGAAATCACAAATCTGTCGACTATGTGCATATTGTTAAGCAGTGCATAGATGCATACAGAATTATGGGCTGTAACATGTCCCTCAAAATCCATTTGCTCGATTCGCATCTTGACTTTTTCCCTGACAACCTTGGCGAAGTCAGCGATGAACATGGAGAACGATTCCATCAAGATATCGCCGTAATGGAGTCACGTTATCAAGGACGGTGGAGTGTGACCATGCTTGCCGATTATTGTTGGATGCTTCATCGCGATGTACCACATGCCATTCACCGACGAAAGTTGACTGCAAAGAAATTCAAGCCTACATAACTGTTATACTTCTTGTACAAATGATGTTGTAATACTGTATGCGTTGTTAAAAAACTTCAATTGCGTATTTCTAGAGATCCCGACCTGATAGAGAAAAACGGTTTGCAGATTTAAAAACAGCGCATTAAAATTGACCAGAAAAACATAGAAATGTTAGAGAAAGAAAAAAAAATTTTTTTTTTGTTAGCCAGTGTTATCTAACATTTGGAAATTACGATCATTGAATATACATACCAAGCTTCGTCTGTTTAATTCAAATGTTATCTCAGTGTTAACATACGGCTGTGAGAGTTGGAAAATAACAAAATCATTGGAGAACAAGCTGAATACATTCGAGAACAAATGTCTTAGAAAACTCATGAACATCAGTTGGAAAGAATTCAAGACTAATCGACAAATAAGAGAAGACTCTAGGCAGAAATATGTCTCCGACTATATAAGGAAAAGACGATGGTCATATATTGGTCATGTCCTACGAATGAAAAACAACAGAATACCACTACAGGCGCTCACTTGGGTTCCTGAGGGTAAGAGGAAAAAAGGAAGACCAAAAGAAACACTCAGAAGAACAATAATAAGAGAAGGAAGAACGTTGGGCCTAAATAATGTGCAAGAGCTAAGAGGAGTGGCGTCACAACGAACAACCTGGAGAGCACTGGTTTCTGCCTTATGCGCCGTGTTTGATGCTTAAAGAATTTATTATTATTATTATTATATATGCTTCGTGAGCATCGCCGCGATGAATTAGCAGACGAAGATTCATGTGCATGTTAGCACCACACTGTGGCCTATAGTGCCTGATATTATGATTATGATATGTCGACTCACAGACTGACGAGATTCGGTAGAGTTGGAAGAATGAACGCCATAATGGAACTACAATGTATTATAAACTGGAGTGTATTGTTCAATCAAAATGTTCTTCAATAAATTATTAATTCGTCAACTCCTGGCTTATTCTTCTTCTTCTTCGTTCGCCCTGAAAAGGACGGTGGTTGCGTTGTGTCTGTTTATGCCTAAGCTGTGATATCTACACCTTTCGGTCGACACATCCGACTTCAGCACGGCATTTTTTAGGGACCGGGTTTGCCTTCCCATTGCTATCCGCACTCGCTCAGCCAGACTGCACTGCTGCAGACTGTTTCCAGGACCACCACGTGGAGGTGGAGTGCGGTCTTGATCAGCTCTGGTTCGCTGGTCCTGATGCAAGCAGTACAGCTATGGGTCGCTGACTGCATTCACTATTGCTGCATCTTGGGGTCCTGGCTTATGAGAGTGATTATTCCGAGGACTTGTGTTCATAAGGTGAACTTATGCATTTAACATTTCTAATATACCATAGAGTACTTTTTCCAAATAATTACTAACATTTGAGCATTTATGCATCTTTTAATTCTATTGGGACCCCCCTTTTTTCGCCTCAACAAATTGTATTTAACTTCCCAACATCTCAGGGGCCAAGAAAGCTAGCTAAAGGCCTTCAACAGACAGGCGGAAAAGAAAACGAAAGAGACAAATAAAAAGATAGACAGAAGAACAGAAACATATGAGAGGAAACATATGGCGTGTGTCAGTGAGAACAAGATGAAAATTGGGGAGGACACAATTTAACAAGATATTGAGGTGAAAATATCATCATCAACAACATCACTACCATTTAGCTCTCTTAGGAGAATAGACCTTCTACAAATGTTCGCCAACCTGTTCTGTCCTGTGACATCCGTTGCAGGTCTTTCCATGTCTCTTTTTGTATCTTTGTCTGTATTCAGTTTCTGTCCCAGTGTACTTTTCTATTTCTCTCTACCTCTCTTACGCTGGGCATTCCTTAACAATGGCTATTTTGCATTGCAGTCAACAATGGGAATTCCTTAAAAAGGGCTGTTTTGCATTGCAGTCAACAAGTTTCACAACGTGTGTCTGTTGCGTGATAAATTCTCGCAACATCGTTTTATTTCAATATCTGTTTTATAACGCAAGGGCAACAACTGCTTGAAATCTATAGTCACTTTTCTCGGTAAGCATTTGTCTTCTCGCGTTAGTATCGAATGCAGTTAACTTTTGAGCTGTGGTCATTTTTGCGCTGGACTGCGCATGACTTGTCTTGTTGTTTGGTCGATCGGTTTCCGCCCACCACTAGTGGGGTGAGCGATTTGGAATGGCGAAAGAGATGCCTCGTTGAAGAGGGGATCTCCGCTATTTTTTGTTCTGTCAGGGATGTGTAGTCCTCTTATGGATATTTCGTTTATTCGGGATAATACCTCTAGTGTATTTGCACATGCCGGGAGGCGTGATATTTCTGTGTATTTCATGAAAGCAAGGTAAATTAACATTTTCATTAACTCTATTGATTTTGGGTCGTGAGCGATTTCGATTCATAGCCTGTCTGCGAAAGTCGTCGTCACGAGATGTTTTTTCCCAGCTCACATGTCGCTGCATTGTACTGCATCGGTTGATGCAGGTTCCAAGGACCATTACTTGCTACTTTGTTAAATGAACTAGGTTTAGAAAACCTTTATTATCTAGAGGATATTCTTGAGGACATTATTTATACTTCGGCAGACGTGTCTGTCTTGCTGAAGTCAAACTAAGGAGAGTGAACTGATCTCATACATC
Source organism: Oreohelix idahoensis (assembly GCA_024509875.1). NCBI lineage: Eukaryota > Metazoa > Mollusca > Gastropoda > Stylommatophora > Oreohelicidae > Oreohelix > Oreohelix idahoensis. Next base: position 133,818 of record JAMPIV010017264.1, on the reverse strand, counting down.
TGGTTATCTCCTGGCTGTTATAGAAAAGGATGGAATTTTCCACCTGACTACATTTACAGCACTTTGAAATATAACATGCATCTGACTCATCATTGTAATGCTGTCTACCGTTTATTGCTGTATTGAATGTTGCTGTGATAATGACTGTTTGATGTGCCTACACATTTGCGTAACCATTTTGTCACTGTGGCGTCCACAATAAATAATGAAGAAAAACGTCAACGGCTGTTTCAAGACTCATTGACTTTATACGTCGTGAGTTTACTGACGTCCTATGTGGATTACATTGTTATTGTTTACATTGTTTGTATTGTTTACATTTTCAATGTTTACATTCTGCATGTGTTTACATAGTCATTGTTTACAGTTATAGTAATTAGTTAATGGGCTATGCTAATGCACTGTTACTACTATACTGATGATAAATGAATGATTAATAGTGTCGTGCACTATTGAATGAGAAGTGCACTTATGATCAAGATTTGAGTGCTGATATTTCATATACAAGTTCTTTGATTGGAGACTTGTTTCCCACAGAGACTGGGATAATATAATGTGATGTGAATATACAAGTGCTTAATTAAGACTTGTTACACTTAGGTTTGAAATAAATTAGTTAATTATTTCAGGTTTTGGACTCATATGTTAGACAACATGTCTACATTTGAGCACTTTATTGAGCAGGGTAAATTGCTTGGGAAGACTGGTGATAAGTTAGAAGAATTTGCAACTGCTCGATATGATAAAGCAATGGAAGCTGAACAAAAGAAACTGCATATGGAAGCTGAACAAAAGAAACTGCAGATGCAGGTGGATGAAAAGAGATTCCAAATGGAAATGGAAAAACAAAAAAGGGAATCAGAAGCTGAGGAAAGAAAGCTACAGCTAGAGGCTGAGAATAAAAGACTTGAAAAAGAAGCTGAGAATAAAAGACTTGAAAAAGAAGCTGAAAATAAAAGACTTGAAAAAGAAGCTGAAAATAAAAGACTTGAAAAAGAAGCTGAAAATGAAAGACTTCAAATGCAGGCTCAAGCTGAAGAAAGGAAGTTACAAAGAGAGTCTGATGAGAGGAAAGCAAAAATGGAACATGAAGAAAAACTCTTAGCTTTAGAGTTGGAGAAATTGAAATTGACGAGCATGAGTAATGGTAATGATTCAAACAAGGGTTCATCTTCTGGGAAGGCTAATAATGATACTTTTAAGATTAAGTTACCAACATTTAGTCCTTCCAGTGATGACATAATGTTCTATCTGGACAGATTTGAACAAGCATGTACAGCTCATAACATAGACAAAGCCAAATATGTTTATCAGTTATCAGGGATACTGACAGGTAAAGCTCTAAGTATATTAAATATGGTGGATGAACCTGACAAGAACAATTATGAGGTTGTCAGGGCCGCTTTGTTAAAGAAATATCAGCTTAACGAAGACGGCTATCGTCTACAATTTAAAAACATGTTACCTGAAAATGGAGTTGAATTCTCCGAGTTTATTGCAAGAATACGCATTACTTTCTCACGATGGGTTGAACTATCTAAGACGGAAAAAACTTATGAAGGACTTATGGACTTAATACTTAGAGACAAAGTCATGTCGTCTGTCAATGAGTCTTTCCTTGCTTTCCTTCATGAACGTAAACCTAAAACAATAAAAGAAATGGAAGATTTCTGTTGCCAATACGTAACTGCGCACCCACACATAACCATGGGTAACTCTAAGGTGAAAGAAGGTTTACCAGTTGCTTCGGCAGCTCCGTATGGTCAAAACTTTGCTCGTAGATCCCAACAAAATTTTGATAGAAAGGGCAGCGGTAATTTCTGTCAAAATCATGGAAACCAATTTCATGGTGATTCTTCTTCGAAGAATTGGAGACAACCTGATAGTGGTCGTTACTATCACCCTAATAATTATAAGCATTTCAAAAGAGGATATGGTAATAGAGGTTATTCCTGCCGAAGACCTCAGAACCAAACAAATAGATGTTCGCATCAATGTGAACATGATAGTAATCGTGGAAACTGGAATTCGAACCAGTATAACAATTACAATAGAGACAATAATAACTGCAGAGATAATAATAACTCTGATAACTTCAGAGGTAATAATAGTCGGGGTAGATCTCAACACAAAAAAAAGAGATATCAGCAGGCTAATGCTGTACAACAGGAAACTGAGGGAGCCTGTAATCATGTTGTTGATAGTAAAAACTTTGACGCTGTCACTAGTTCTGCTTTTGACTTTGAAAGAGCAAACAAATGCCCCCAATGCAGTACTTTATTCGAACCGGGTACCATAACTACTTTGAGTTGTGGTCACCCACTTCCCGCTCTTCCTGCTGCTGTTGCGCATGACGGGAGGGGTTCTTTAATTCTACATAAGGGTCTTGTTAATGATACTCCGGTCTCACTACTTTTCGATTCTGGATGCACCACTATTGGTGTTAGACAATCGCTTGTAGATCCATCTTGTGCTACAGGAAGGGTTATTAAATGTGTCACATTTGGCGGCACTCTAGAAAAATATCCTACTGCTGTAATTCGCATTGCCACTCCTTTCTTTACTGGAGATGTGCATGCTTGTCTCTTACCTAATCCTATTGCGGACCTTATTATTGGTCGTATTCACGGAGTTAGGGAGTGTACCCCACAGCAGATTGCTGCTTGGGAAGATAATAACATGCAAGCTACAAATGCAGTAGTTACAAGAGCACAAGCTCTACAAACACCCGAAACTTCACTGAATAGTGATAATGAAGTTGATAGCCAAGATAGTCACTTAGTAATTACTCGTGACTCTTTCATAAAATTGCAAGAAGAAGATCCTTCTTTAAAAAAATTCTTCGTTCTTGCGAAGAAAGGTGATCCGAATCAGGATACAAATAGAAAATCTTGGATTGCAATGAGAAACGGCGTACTTGTACGTATGGTACAAGATTCGACTACGTCGGCACATTCGCAAATTCTTGTTCCCAAGAGCATGAGAGTCCAAATATTACAACATGCTCATGACTCGCAATGTGCTGGACATATGGGTTTTGCCCGTACGAAGTCGAGAGTCCTTGCGGCTTTCTTTTGGCCTTTTGTCAATAAGGACATTCGTATTTACTGCCGATCATGCAAGGTATGTCAGGAGGTCAAATCTAGAGGACCACGACATGCTGCGCCTATCCAGGCTGCTGACATTCCTATTCGGCCGTTTCAGAAAATGGCCATAGATATTATTGGCCCTTTTAAGGTCAAGTCGGCCAGAGGACATCAGTTTATCCTTACATGTGTCGATATGTGCACACGTTGGCCAGAGGCTATTCCTCTTAAGAACATATCTACTACAGATATCGCAGATGCTCTTTGGTTGATATTTTCTCGCTTGGGGTTCCCCAGAGAAATATTGTCAGACCATGGCACTCAACTCATATCTGACACTATGTCACAGGTAATGTCTACCTTACATATTGAACGATCTCTCAGTAGTATCTACCATCCTATGTCTAATGGGTTAGTTGAGCGTCTGAATAGAACGCTCAAGACTTTGCTTGGTAAGATAACTGAAGATCATCCTCAAGATTGGGACAGGGTTTTACCCGCGGCTCTCTTTGCCTATAGAGAAGTCCCTAATGAACACACAGGATTTTCTCCCTTCGAACTTGTCTTTGGCGCGCGTCCACGCGGCCCTATGTCTTTATTACACGATCTCATCACTGCCGATGATATTAGCGATGAAACTCAATCCTCATATGAGTATGTCATTGCTCTTAGACAAAAGATCATTGAGGCATGTAAGCTAGCAACTGCTTCATCAGAAATTGCTAAAGAGAAGGCAAGGCAGTTTGCTAACAAGAATAGATGTCTACGACAACTTTGTCCAGGTGACAAAGCATTCGTACTACTCCCCAGTAGGGAAAATAGACTTCTTATTGCATGGAAAGGTCCGTATGCAATAGTCTCTCGGATTTCCGATGTTGACTATGTGGTCGATATTGATGGAAAGCATAAAACTTTCCACATAAACATGCTTTCGGAATTTCACGAACGTCCGGACTATTTGCTGCCTATTTTCCAGGCAACGGATGATGCTCCTGCACCTCACGGTCATTATTCATCCCTGTCTGTCATTCAGGATGAGGAAGCTACCTTCTCTGATGTCAACCTTCCCCTTCCAGTGGTTCCATTACATTCTACGGAATCTTGGAAAAACGTTTCTGTTTCTCCTAATCTTTCTGGTGACGAACATCGACAAGTCTCGTCGATGTTACAAACATTTCAGGATGTTCTCACTGACATTCCTGGACACACAGATGTCATAGAACATGACATAATTCTTACCGACAATAATCCAATTAGGGTTAGGCCGTATCCTATTCCTATACACTTTCAGTCGCAAGTGGAAAAGGAATTGGATGAAATGATTCAATTAAATATAATTGAACCATCGACTTCACCATATTCTTCTTCCATGGTTATTGTCCGGAAGAAGGATAAGAACATACGAATTTGCGTTGATTATCGCAAATTGAATCAGGTCACAAACTTCGACGCTGAACCGATGCCTTTGTTAGAAGATCTACTGATTAGACTTTCTAATTCTAGATTCTTCACTAAACTTGACTTGTCTAAAGGTTATTGGCAAGTGCCTTTAGCAGAGCATGCCAAACCTCTTACTGCTTTTTTCTACACCTAGGGGTCTATTTCAATGGAATGTTATGCCTTTTGGTCTCATGAACGCCCCTGCCACTTTCGTTCGCATGATGCGTCGAATTCTGTCACATCGTTCGGATGTCATCGCATACTTAGATGACATCTGTCTCTTCAGTGATACCTGGGAAGATCACTATTTAGGGTTATATGACTTACTGTCCACTCTACGTGAGAATAATTTGACAGCAAAACCTTCTAAAGCTTTTGTTGGTTTTGGTGAAATCTCTTTCCTGGGTCATCGTGTTGGTCATGGTCTCTTGAAGACAGAAGACCACAATACTTCCAAAATACTGAACATCTCTGTTCCTAAAACGAAGAAACAAGTTAGGAGTCTCTTATGTTTAATTCAATTTTATGGGAGATTTATTCCAAATTTATCTTCGATCATGGCACCTCTCTCAACATTGTTGAAGAAAGGTTCGCCTAATCTGGTCCGTTGGTCTGAAGAATGCCAATCTTCACTAGACCAAATCAAGAATATATTTTCTTCTCCTCCCATCTTAAGATTACCTACTCTTGATAGGACTTTTGTTCTTCGGAGTGATGCTTCATCCACTGGGATTGGAGCAGCACTGATGCAAGAATATGCAAATACTCTGCATCCTGTTATGTACATTTCTAGAAAACTAAATGCGGCAGAGAGGAACTACTCGGTTTTAGACCGTGAGTTGTTAGCGATGGTTTGGTCAATTCTAAAGCTACAAAGATTCCTCCTGGGCGCACATTTCATTCTAGAGACTGATCAGAAAGCTCTTACAGCTATTCAGACTAAGAATTTGAAGAGTTCGAGATCCACTCGATATGCTATAGCTCTTCAACCTTTTCACTTCACGGTACGAGCTATCCGTGGTGCGGATAATGTGATGGCTGACATTTTGTCTAGATGCCCACATGACTCCAACTAATACTTCTGTCCTATATTTCTATATATTACAGAGTCATAACACACCTATATTTCTACAATAGATTAGCACATCTGTACTTACTTTATATGTACACACTATCGTGCTTTGTTGTCATCTTCTTCTGTTCGTTTTTTAAAATGATAGAGGAGGACTGAGTGGTTAATATAAGGGCCGTTAGTTTACTAAACAGCCACAATTATTAATAATGTATTGTACCTTATGAAGCATATTAGTTATTAATTAGCATTATATTGCTTGTACTTTCTCAGAATGTCATTGTTGAGCTGAGGACTTACCTTACGAGTTCTAGATTGTGTACTTACCCTCGGAATACCAGAGCATATGTCCTGGATCGTCATGTAGTTTAACTTTGCTATGTACTTATGTCATTACATGTCAAAGAATGTACTATTTAAATTTTCCTATCAGATTTGTACATCCATTTTTAAAGACAATATTAGAGTATGCTGTTTAATGATGATTATAGTAACTTGCATACGTATATTGTGTTTACATGCTAACGTGATGTGTGTTGGTGACACCTCCCCGATGTGAATATTTTTTGAGACATATTTATTTTTCTGTTGAGGTATATCCTCACCAGACACTCTATAATTAGCCTATTGTTTGGCAATTTAATTAATTATCAGCGCATAATTCGTGCGTTTTGAGCCGCTTATCGCTTGCTCTTTGATATTGAAAAAAAAATATGTTCCACATTTTTTTTTTATCGGGAGGAGGTGGTGATATGTTGCGTGATAAATTCTCGCAACATCGTTTTATTTCAATATCTGTTTTATAACGCAAGGGCAACAACTGCTTGAAATCTATAGTCACTTTTCTCGGTAAGCATTTGTCTTCTCGCGTTAGTATCGAATGCAGTTAACTTTTGAGCTGTGGTCATTTTTGCGCTGGACTGCGCATGACTTGTCTTGTTGTTTGGTCGATCGGTTTCCGCCCACCACTAGTGGGGGTGAGCGATTTGGAATGGCGAAAGAGATGCCTCGTTGAAGAGGGGATCTCCGCTATTTTTTGTTCTGTCAGGGATGTGTAGTCCTCTTATGGATATTTCGTTTATTCGGGATAATACCTCTAGTGTATTTGCACATGCCGGGAGGCGTGATATTTCTGTGTATTTCATGAAAGCAAGGTAAATTAACATTTTCATTAACTCTATTGATTTTGGGTCGTGAGCGATTTCGATTCATAGCCTGTCTGCGAAAGTCGTCGTCACGAGATGTTTTTTCCCAGCTCACATGTCGCTGCATTGTACTGCATCGGTTGATGCAGGTTCCAAGGACCATTACTTGCTACTTTGTTAAATGAACTAGGTTTAGAAAACCTTTATTATCTAGAGGATATTCTTGAGGACATTATTTATACTTCGGCAGACGTGTCTGTCTTGCTGAAGTCAAACTAAGGAGAGTGAACTGATCTCATACATCTGGTTATCTCCTGGCTGTTATAGAAAAGGATGGAGTTTTCCACCTGACTACATTTACAGCACTTTGAAATATAACATGCATCTGACTCATCATTGTAATGCTGTCTACCGTTTATTGCTGTATTGAATGTTGCTGTGATAATGACTGTTTGATGTGCCTACACATTTGCGTAACCATTTTGTCACTGTGGCGTCCACAATAAATAATGAAGAAAAACGTCAACGGCTGTTTCAAGACTCATTGACTTTATACGTCGTGAGTTTACTGACGTCCTATGTGGATTGCCCTGTTATTGTTGCATGAACATTGTTTTGACTGAACACATCTACACACTACACAAAACCAGACATGCGGATGCCATCCATCATCATATGGCATCACGCATCAGTGTCCTATACAACTCTAGTGTCTTCTTCCCCTTTCTTGCTCCTCTAACACTTGTCTGGTTCTTGTCATCAGTTCTACGTTAATGATCTTATCAAACCATTTTAATCCTTCTTTTCAACGAAAGCCATCATTTATGAATGTCTGTAGCATCCTGGTTGTCATGTTGCTGGTCTCCATGTTTCACATTTATACAATAGAACTGTCTCAACATTTAAATTGAAAACTATGATATTTGTGTTAGGTCGCGACTTCCTCTGATTTCCTGATATTTCTCGATGCAATGAAAGCACTTCTTGCATTTTGCATTCTTATTTGTACCTTACTATCCGTTCCTCTAATTTTGTGCTTGCTGTAGAAAATTTTATGGAAGGTTCTCCAAGTGTATTCTGGCTATCGTTTGCTGCAGAAAATTGTATGGATGGTTCTCCAAGTGTATTCTGGCTATTGTTTGCTGCAGAAAATTGTATGGATGGTTCTCCAAGTGTATTCTGGCTATTATTTGCTGCAGAAAATTGTATGGATGGTTCTCCAAGTGTATTCTGGCTATCGTTTGCTGCAGAAAATTGTATGGATGGTTCTCCAAGTGTATTCTGGCTATTGTTTGCTGCAGAAAATTGTATGGATGGTTCTCCAAGTGTATTCTGGCTATCGTTTGCTGCAGAAAATTGTATGGATGGTTCTCCAAGTGTATTCTGGCTATCGTTTGCTGCAGAAAATTGTATGGATGGTTCTCCAAGTGTATTCTGGCTATTGTTTGCTGCAGAAAATTGTATGGATGGTTCTCCAAGTGTATTCTGGCTATCGTTTGCTGCAGAAAATTGTATGGATGGTTCTCCAAGTGTATTCTGGCTATCGTTTGCTGCAGAAAATTGTATGGATGGTTCTCCAAGTGTATTCTGGCTATCGTTTGCTGCAGAAAATTGTATGGATGGTTCTCCAAGTGTATTCTGGCTATTGTTTGCTGCAGAAAATTGTATGGATGGTTCTCCAAGTGTATTATGGCTATTGTTTGCTGCAGAAAATTGTATGGATGGTTCTCCAAGTGTATTCTGGCTATTGTTTGCTGCAGAAAATTGTATGTATGGTTCTCCAAGTGTATTCTGGCTATCGTTTGCTGCAGAAAATTGTATGGATGGTTCTCCAAGTGTATTCTGGCTATCGTTTGCTGCAGAAAATTGTATGGATGGTTCTCCAAGTGTATTCTGGCTATTGTTTGCTGCAGAAAATTGTATGGATGGTTCTCCAATTGTATTCTAGCTATTGTTTGCTGCAGAAAATTGTATGGATGGTTCTCCAATTGTATTCTAGCTATTGTTTGCTGCATTTATAGTCATCCTCTTCATCACCATTTTCTTCTTTGCTCCATATGGAGCATGAGAGGACCACTGCAGCTGGTGATCTTACAGCGGTGATTTCTGTAGAAATGTATTTTACACTAGTGTAAAAGCCCATCATAAGACGGGAATTAAATTCAAAAGCACCAATACCTAACGGCAATTTTACTTATTCAAAAGTATTTTTTTTAAAACCACTGTGCATCATAACAGTACACGAACTACGTAGCAGCAGCGAGGATCCCAATGTATGTATACGGGATCACACATTCTATAAATATATTTTTGTGCACACCGTCATTTGCGCATTCTTCTTTGGTAAGTGTTACTATTTTCGGGAGAGTACATATAAGGGAAACAATACACTTAATGTCTAACTTTCAACCAAAGTTGCATCCCTTAGCGTTACACGCTGACAGAAAAAAGCTGGGATATTATACATAGGATGATGAGTTTGGCAGCCTGATGTATAACCTGATATTAGTAGCCTTGTACGACATGCACGAGGAATCTGTAGTCCTATTTTGTTCTTGCCTCATCATTTATTCTCATAACCTGTGGCCTTGACCTAATTGTTGTGACCTGTCATCAAGTACTTTTATTTTATCTTGCATTTGGTCACGTGTTATGGAACAGAAGAGACAGATTGTGAGAAAAATCTAGAGAAAGTAAGGGGTCGGAATGGCTAAGAGGTATGGCGTCCGCCTCTGATTCTAAAGGTACCAGGTTCGATTCCTAGCATAGGGACTATAATTTATAGAATTTCTTTTTTCAGCCTTCTCGAACAAGGGCGAAAAAATAGTATGCAAGTAGTGTACTTTAAAAATCCCACGGCAGTTGGAAATCGTAAAAAGTAGTCCATAAGGCCACTGCCTTGGCAGAATTTAAGAATTAGAAACTTACCCACCACAAATTTTTTTATAGAATGTATGATTCCTTTATACACACATTGGGATTCTCGCCAGTGCTAAGGAGTTCGTGCACTGTGCTGAGATCTCCATTTTTGTGATCTAAGGGAGGAGATCGGAGCACTGATGGAGTTGTCCATGTGCAAGGAAGACAGTCCATAAAAACCAAACCAAACCAATCTACAGAAAGTACGCGAGAGAAAAATAAAACTGAGAATGACATAAACCTGACAAATACGTTGACATGTAAGCCAGCGTGGATAATAAGACAAGTCAAACATGGGAGAGTGAAAGAAGAAAACAGTGTGTGATACAGACAAAGAAAGAGTACAAAGCGTGAGGTGAGGAGATTTTGGTTTTTTTAACAAGCCAGAAACTGAAGAGACGAAGAAGCACATAAATTAAACAATGAAAATAAATTATGTTTTTGATTGGTAGATTCCATGTTACCATCTGGCAATGAGTTAGCACAGACCACCTTTAATCGATACTTAGTTCCTATGCTCAGCTCACGATAATTAGTTCATACGCTCACGATACTTAGTTCATAAACTCACGATAGTAGTTGTAGTAATATTGTGGTAACAATAGTATTTGTAGTAATATTGTGATAACAATAGTAGTTGTAGTAATATTGTGGTAACAATAGTAGTTGTAGTAATATTGTGATAACAATAGTAGTGTTAGTAATATTGTGATAACAATAGTAGTTGTAGTAATATTGTGGTAACAATAGTAGTTGTAGTAATATTGTGGTAACAATAGTATTTGTAGTAATATTGTGATAACAATAGTAGTTGTAGTAATATTGTGATAACAATAGTAGTTGTAGTAATATTGTGGTAACAATAGTATTTGTAGTAATATTGTGATAACAATAGTAGTTGTAGTAATATTGTGATAACAATAGTAGTTGTAGTAATATTGTGATAACAATAGTAGTTGTAGTAATATTGTGGTAACAATAGTAATTGTAGTAATATTGTGATAACAATAGTAGTTGTAGTAATATTGTGATAACAATAGTAGTTGTAGTAATATTGTGGTAACAATAGTATTTGTAGTAATATTGTGATAACAATAGTAGTTGTAGTAATATTGTGGTAACAATAGTAATTGTAGTAATATTATGATAACAATAGTAGTTGTAATAATATTATGATAATAATAGTTGTTGTAGTAATTTTATGATAACAATAGTAGTTGTAGTAATATTATGATAATAATAGTAGTTGTAGTAATATTATGATACCAATAGTTGTTGTAGTAATTTTATGATAACAAAAGTAGTTGTAGTAATATTATAATAATAATAGTAGTAGTTGGAGTAGTAATATTATGCTAACAATAGTAGTAGTAGTATTGTAGTAGTAATAGTAATATAAAAATTAATATTAATAATAAAGGTAGTCACATTGCAGATACTGCCGGAGGGGAGTGAACTTTTAAATACTTAGCTACACTAGGTCCAGCTTTATGAGGTGGGGGCGACCACCTCCCTTACTCGCTGCTGGTGCCTTCCCTAGCTCAAGAGCAGCTTCAAGTACACGTTTACAAATCGGTAGATTGGAGCGTTACGTTAGCCGGAGCCCTGGAAATTTTATGCGGGAGGGAAGTGCTCTAATCACTTTGCCAATCGAAGGCATGAGTGTGTGTTCGTGTGTGTGTATCTTTCAGCTTGACTTTTTGCCGCGGACGTTATCTCTCCGTCGCGTATTTTATCTCACACCCCCCACGGTGAAACAAGTTGGCGTCAAACAGAAACAACGATCGCACGTCACGGTGTTTAAAACCAATAAACCTATTTTCCTCCATCCTTAAACTATTTACTTATCCTTCTTGAATCCACGGAGAAAACTAGCCGCCATCTATAATGAATTCATTCTTACATCAATTCCTAAATCAGCAATTTAGCCATTACTTTAAATCTTTGTTGAAAATACTGAGAGAAAAGATAAAGATAATGAGAATAAATACAGCAAAAGATAACAAGGTTGAACTTGAAGAAACACCGCATAAAGATGTAGAATGGTACACGTATCTTGGCAGCTGTGTAGATAAAGTTGGGGGGGGGGGGGGACAGATAATGATATCAAAATAATAATACAAAAAAGTAATAGGAACTTTCATTGCACGGGGAAACATATCGAGATCAAGAGAAATCAAGTCCAACAAAAAGATCAGAAACTTCAGCTCAAATGTCAAGTGAGTCTTATTGTATGGTCTGAAATTTGGAGAACAGCAACAACAGCAAAATAAGCTACAGATTTTCAAAAAAATGGATGCTTGCGTAGAATAGAAGGATTGAAATGGTGTGATAAGGTTACCAATATGGAACTGATGACAAGGTCACCAATATGGAACTGATGACAAGGTCACCAATATGGAACTGATGACAAGGTCACCAATATGGAACTGATGACAAGCAGGAGATGAGAGTAGGACAAAGGCGATGTATATGACAGACATTGAGGAAACATGTTGATAGCATTACGGGGTGGTCCTGTTTCTGAAATTCCCAGGGAAAAAGAGGCGGAGGTAGACTAAGCAACGCATGAAGAAGAGAACTGAGACAGATGTGAAAGTCATGAGGAAGACGTGGAAAGAACTTTAGCTGATGGCACGTGACAAGAGCACCTGTCATGTGTTTGTTGAAGGCCCATGCTCCTTGTGGAGCTAAAGGGTATTGATTGATTAATTAACTAGAACTCTGTACCAAGCAAAGAAATCATCATCATCATGTTCCTATGAAGGATCCGCCCCTGGAGCCAAATACTGTGAATACTCTCCTGCCTTTTACGACATGCCTGAGGGAGCATGAGTCCTATTCTTTCTCTGTCCCTTCAGAGTCCCTCGGGGACTACACGGGGCAAGTACAGAAATGCACACCTCTCAAAAGCACACATTTGTCAAATTCATTTGTCGACCTTTCTGTCTCTCGCTGATTCGTGCTTTCCTTTACTCTCCCTTGTTATCCCATTTAATCTATCAGTTTCTAGACCATGTAACGCTTCAATCAATACAGTTTCACTGCTAGCACGCCTCTTTACAAAAGCGACCTCCTCAAGTGAAAGAGGGTAAAGGACCTGAATTGCGTTCATAACGGAGACCATGGGATGTTGAAATCGTCTGCGAACAGCTCTTGAGATGACTTAACATTCTGATCACAAGGTCATTCAGGACTGAGGGCCATTGGCATCCAGACGGATATTAGCGACATCTGGTGCCGCTCTATATTTGGGCAAAACTATTTTGGCACCCGAAATAATTTCCAAAAATACAAAATGACTCTTTCTTATCTCTTCAATTTAATGTTTTTAAAACATGTTTTCCTAACTGAAAGTGGAAGACGTGACAGAGAACTTGAAACAAGATGTGAAAAAAACGAGTGCTATGACTTACCAATTGTCACCACTACTCACAATCCGAATACCAGTATGGAAACTAAATGCCTGCTGATAAATAATATATACTTACCAATTCTTTGCCATCAGTCTCAAACTGCCTCCCCTGCTTTACAGTAGTGGTCCAACAGTGGCCAAAACTCAAGAGTATCTAATATGGGCCTTCAAATGTGCTTTTCTTTAACATCCTATGAAGTCCCCTTAAATAGAAACATCATTCTTCTATTGATATCTCTGCCATGAGTAAATCTCCAGCGAAGAGATATGAACATCTTCATCATTATACTCTAAGTGTGGCCATAGTTGGCCACTACTGTGGACAGGGGAGACGATCCATGCCGCATATTGGTAGGCTAAAACGTTTGTTGTTGTTACGGTGTTATTTTAAATGACGGCGTCTGCTGGGGTTTAGCCGTGCGCAACGTTTAGGGGTCAATAATATTAATAGGATATGTCGATATTTTACGGTATACTGAACGCGAAATATATGCTAAGATTATGACGCATTCGCGTTGGGAAGGTCACGCTGGGTGACTTGGTTACATGGCCCTTGTTACGCTATCCGTCAAGCAGAGAAGTCGTGTCTGGTATTTCTTCCAAGGAGAGGCCTAGTATATAGCCTATATATGAATCAATGTAGAACTCAGGGTCAGTTCGGATATTAATCTAAGTATGAGATTATTAAGTAAATTAAATGATGGAAGGAGAATCGTATTATGATTCAATTTGTAGCTGTCAAGAACTCATGCGCTCATTTCTGGCTGTTGACTACAGCAGCGCATGTACATAGCCATGATGTTCATCTGACATATTGTTTTGACACGGACGGATACTTACTGGTATTATTTGGAATTCATTGTTATGCTGAACTGTACATGAAGTTTTGTGAATGTCGGATATCGTTTATATGAATGTCAATACATGTGGACTCAGAACAGAAGGCTTGATCTTTTACTTACGTTTCGGGTTCGGTTCCACAGCTGTTAATGTTTACGTTTTTCAGCACGATAACTCTCCCACAGGGGAAATCAACTAATATACAATATGCAAATCAGAACGTCGAAGGGATGTTCTGGTGGTCAGAGCTAACCATCAATAACAAACATTAACTATGTCAAAAGAGTGACTTTAATATGCAATAAATAATATAAGAACAAGGAACCGCAGCACCCGTCACAGTTGTGTTTGTTTGTTTGTTTGTTTTTTTTGGGGGGGGGGAGGGGGGGAGGGGGGCTTTCGCAGCTAAGGACACCACATTCAGGATGCTTGTAGAGCTGCTTCATGCATGTCGAAACTCAAGCTAGTGTAGAACGACTGTTTACAGTTTTGCTGTTAATTTTAAACCATCTGAAACCAGGCTATGAAATACGATGTGATTCCAAAAAATTTTACAGAATGAATTATGAATATGAGAAAGATGGAATGATTCTGGTTGAAATGACATTTAGATTGTTCGAAAAATGCCTTAATAAATAAAGCTTCGTTTTCAAATTTCGAGTGGGGATTTTTTTAAAACTTAAAATACAAGATTTTGAGAATTAGTCAGAGCGCGGAACCGAGCTGGAGCAGTTACTACTGATTCCAGAGTGGAGCTGGAGCAGTTACTACTGATGTCAGAGTGGAGCTGGAGCAGTTACTACTGATGTCAGAGTGGAGCTGGAGCAGTTACTACTGATGTCAGAGTGGAGCTGGAGCAGTTACTACTGATGCCAGAGTGGAGCTGGAGCGGACCAATTCACAAATCTGACTGCTCCAATCCCTGGTAAAAACTGTACTCGAACTTTAGCCAGTATTGGACCACTACTCCAGAGCAGGGGAGACAATCTGTGACAATGAGGTGTTTGAGAAAAGCCAGTATTGTTACCAGGAGAGACAAAATGAGAAATGATTTAAAAACTGCTGGAACTACATTCTGCATCAAGCATTCTGCAGTAGTCTATTGTTCAGACGTACTCAGCTCATTATTATGTTCATTGTAGAACGATTGCATCTAGTTTTCACACAACTACACTCCCGCTGCGTTATTCGACTTCTCTCCTTCTACTCCCTCATATCCTCTACTCTCATTCTCTCCCTGTAACTGTGCTCTCCAATTTCTCCTTTATAATTCTCCGTTTATCTCCAATTATCTCCCACTATTTCTGCCGTCCTTCTCTACGGCTTCTCATTATCTCCTTCACTATACTTCAATTCACTATTCTTCAATTCACTATTCTTCAATTCACTATTCTTCAATTCACTATTCTTCAATTCACTATTCTTCAATAAGTACTTCAGAAAGACAGAAAAATATGTGATTTGGCCATCGCGTAAGAATAGAGCCTGTCAAATTACCACCGCGCGTCTAAAACAGTTGAAGATCTGGTTTCAGAGCATGGGGAAGACTAAAAGGCAGATGGTTAGACAACATCACAGACATCCTACAACAACATCACAGACATCCTACAACAACATCACAGACATCCTACAACAACATCACAGACATCCTACAACAACATCACAGACATCCTACAACAACATCACAGACATCCTACAACAACATCACAGATATCCTACAACATCATCACAGACATCCTACAACAACATCACATACATCCTACAACAACATCACAGACATCCTACAACAACATCACGGACATCCTACAACAACATCACAGACATCCTACAACAACATCACAGATATCCTTGTTACGGTGTTATTTTAAATGACGGCGTCTGCTGGGGTTTAGCAGTGCGCAACGTTTAGGGGTCAATAACATTAATAGAATATGTCGATATTTTACGGTATACTGAACGCGAAATATATGCTAAGATTATGACGCATTCGCGTTGGGAAGGTCACGCTTGGTGACTTGGTTACATGGCCCTTGTTACGCTATCCGTCAAGCAGAGAAGTCGTGTCTTGTATGTCTTCCAAGGAGAGGCTTAGTATATAGCCGATATATGAATTCAATATAGAACTCAGGGTCATTTCAGATATTAATCTAAGTATGAGATTATTAAGTAAATTAAATGATGGAAGGAGAATCGTATTATGATTCAATTTGTAGCTGTCAAGAACTCATGCGCTCATTTCTGGCTGTTGACTACAGCAGCGCATGTACATAGCCATGATGTTCATCTGACATATTATTTTGACACGGACGGATACTTACTGGTATTATTTGGAATTTATTGTTATGCTGAACTGTACATGAAGTTTTGTGAATGTCGGATATCATTTATATGAACGTCAATACATGTGGACTCAGAACAGAAGGCTTGATATTTTACTTACGTTTCGGGTTTGGTTCCACAGCTGTTAATGTTTACGTTTCTCAGCACGATAACTCTCCCACAGGGGAAATCAACTAATGTACAATATGCAAATCAGAACGTCGAAGGGATGTTCTTACGGTCAGAGCTAACCATCAATAACAAACATTAACTACGTCAAGAGAGAGACTTTAATATTCAATAAATAATATAAGATGAAGGAACCGCAACACCCGTCACAACTGGTGGCCAGTGTGGGGATCGAACCCACGACATTCGCGTTATCAGCACGACCTTTTGACAAGATGGCCATAGATATAATTGGTCCACTTCTACCATCTGCGAGAGGACATAGATTTGTTCTCACATGCATTGATTTATGCACACGATGGCCAGAAGCCATTCCATTGAAGACCACCACTACCACAGATGTAGCTGATGCACTACATCTAATTTTTTCTAGAATAGGGTTTCCTAGAAAATTATTATCTGACCATGGGTCGCAGTTTATATCCGATACCATGAAGGAAGTAATGTAAACCTGGAACATTGATAAGAATTTGAGTAGCATTTATCATCCCATGAGTAACGGTGCAGTTGAAAGACTTAACCGTACGCTTAAACAACTTTTACATAAGGTTACTGTTAAACACCCTCAGGACTGGGACAGAGCACTCCCAGCTGTCCTGTTTGCTTACCGAGAGGTGCCACATGAACAAACTGGCTTCTCTCCCTTTGAGTTAGTTTTTGGTGCCCCTCCGAGAGGACCTATGGGACTTATAAAAGATTTATTAATTGATGCAGAGATGACTCAGGACACTCAGTCATCTTATGAGTATGTGATTAATCTTCGGAATAATATTATTGAGTCTTGCCAATTGGCAACAGCTTCTTCTGAGGCTGCAAAAGCTAAGGCTCGATCTTTACAAAATCGATCTAGACGATTACGCCAATTATTCCCAGGCGATGAGGCTTATGTATTACTTCCTCACAATAACAATAAATTATTGATCTCATGGACTGGTCCTTATAAGGTTACTGATAAAATTTCCGACGTTGATTACGTCTTAGATATCAAGGGACTTAGAGAGATATTCCATATTAATATGCTCAAGCAATTTCATACACGTCCTATACACTTACAGTCAATTTTTCATGAACTAGATGACAATACGGTATCTACTTGTCATTATTCTAATTTATCTGTTATACAGGAGGAAGAATCTTCTTTTCCTGAAGTGCAGATGCCTTTACCTGTACTTATTGTCCAATCTACTGAATCTTGGCGTGATGTGACCATTTCTTCTACGGTTACACCGCAACAGCATCAACGCATTGCTGATCTTCTACAATCATTCCCAGATGTGTTAACGGATGTACCGGGTTGCACATCTGTAATTAGTCACGATATTATTCTTAACGATGATACACCAATTCTTGTTCATCCTTATTCTGTATCTCTACATTTTTTGAGTAAGACATCTCAAGAACTTGAACAGATGATATCCTTAGGTATTATTGAGACTAGTACATCTCCATTTTCTTCACCTTTAGTCATTGTCCGGAAAAAGGACAACAACATACGTTTATGTGTTGACTATAGGAAACTTAATGCGCAGACAGTACCTGATAGCGAACCACATCCTATCCTTGACGATTTACTTCCTCGTCTATCCAATGCTACACTTTTCACTAAGATTGACTTAACCAAAGGTTATTGGCAGATTCCACTAACCGATAGAGCCAAATACTACACAGCATTCTCAACTCCACAAGGTCTTTACCAGTGGAACGTGATGCCTTTTGGGCTAATGAATGCTTCAGCTACCTTTATTCGCATGATGCGAAAAATTTTATCAGGTAGATCAGACATAATTACCTACATTGACGACATATGTTTGTTTAGTTCATCATTTGAGGAACATTTTTTGGGTCTTAAATCGGTTTTGGAAATATTGCGGGATAACCATTTAACCGCTAAACCAACTAAAATTCAAATAGCGTGTAATGAGATAACATTCCTGGGGCATATTATTGGATCAGGACGTATCCAAACAATTCCCAGTACGGTTTCTAAAATATTAAATTTATCTGTTCCTCAAACGAAGAAACAGGTTAGGAGTCTGTTGGGGTTAGTCCAATACTATAGCAGATTTGTACCTCACTTGTCATCCATCACGGCTGTCTTGTCATCTTTATTAAAGAAGAACATGCCGTTAAGGATAAATTGGATAGACGAATGTGACAAAACTTTTCGCACTATCTTGAACATTTTCTCATGCCCACCTGTTTTAAGATTATCAGATGCCTCTAAAAAGTTTGTTCTACGTACAGATGCGAGTAATTACGGACTCTGGGCTTGTCTACTCCAATATCATGATGATATCCTTCATCCTGTATTGTATATCTCACGCAAGCTGAAACCTCCGGAGACTAAATATTCAACTGTGGACAGAGAATTGCTCGCCGTGATATGGGCAATTACTAAGTTGGAAAAGTTTTTGCTTCGATCAACATTTCTGATCCAGACAGATCAGAAATATGTGGCAGCATTACGTCGTTCAAACCATAAAAGTCCAAAGCTTGCACGATTTGCTATCGCGCTGCAACCCTATGAATTCGAAATAGAATCGATACCAGGAACTGAGAACATAATGGCCGATACTTTGTCAAGACATCCTACGGATTCTGAATGAATAGTACTATTTCAAGAAAATTTGCTGACTAATCAAGCATTACATTTGCAATGAACGGTATTAATTCTACTTCAGAATATACAACACTTCAGTTGGACTTCTTACTTAAATGAGGAAATTTCGAAATAAACTATTGTGATCAAAATATCAAGTTTTACAGATCGGTTGAAAAGTTGGACTTCACTTGGACTTTGCGTATCACTCATTTCGATTGCAAAGTAGTAAAAAGGAACAATCTCTGATATAGACTGGACAAATACGGTGATGACTTATTCAAATTACGTTCAAAATTTCAATAAAGGAACTAACGACGATTGGATCATCATATCAGAATTGGATAAGATGAACTTTGTTTCTTAAAGAACTTTCATACAAGTCAATAAGATGTAACAACGATTGGATCTTCATGTCCGATATTATTAAATTTGCTAGTTATTAAATTAATATATAATAAAATAAAGTTGAAGTGTGATGAAATAAAAAAATAAAATATACTAAGAAAAGATGAAACAAAATAATATCACACCAATTAAACCTTTTAAATAGTTTAATTAGTAAGGTGATAGATATTAGATTATGATATTTCATATGTATAGTTAAAATGTATGAATTTTTTCTGTTTTTTTTTTCGGATTGCGTTAATTTAATTAGGTATCTATCCTTATACTTCATTTTCACACTCATTACTATTTTAATGTATACTTTAATATTTAGTTTTAATTGTCCGTAGGTATCTATCCTTATACTTCATTTTCACACTCATTACTATTTTAATGTATACTTTAATATTTAGTTTTAATTGTCCGTACTTCTCAATTTTTATTTCGTTTTCTCTCTGATACTATTTCTCATTTTCTTTAATTAGATATTAACTAGTTAGTACCATACTTACATATTATAATTAATTATTTTAATTTTAATTAGTTAGAATAATTTTAATAACACCTCACATTAGTAGTTAGTCAATACATACATCAAATTAATTAGTTAATTAATTAATGACAGTGACATTTCTTTATTTAATATTAGTATATGTATGATATGACGTTGATTTTATTATAAGGTATTACTGACATGACCGCGACACTGTTCTACATAGAACATCGTTGGCCATACTGTGGTAAAGTGGGATGTTATAAATATTTATAGGGGACTTAGTGTACTGACTGAGATCAGCTGTGAAGGTATATATATCTAATAAGAGTAGTGTATTATATATAACCTTACTTGCTGCCACATATGTATACCTCAGTCAGAATTATTCTGGGATAGTGTGATGACTACGTTATGTGTCTAGGGTATGTGTATGATGAAGTGTAAGTCATAACAACAACAGACAGATAAACAATTTAATTTATTCCACTACACTTGACAACACTGTGACACTCACATACATAAAACACTCTACAAGGATATCTTAAAGGAGTCACTGATAACTTTTCAAATAACAATATGTATTCATTGCTGTCATGAATGTATATGTGTCCTGATTCAAATACAAAGGGAACCAGGAATCACAATCAATTTTAATTACAAGTTATATGTACAGAATTTATCAATATGAATATTGTAGTGACATATATTATTAAAAGTATCCTATGTGTGTCAGTTGTGTAGTAGTAATATGAGGTAATACTGGTTTTGTTTTGTTCAAGCTCTGTTGGTATTTGTCATCATGACTTCAATAGTTTGTTTCTATGGGAACTAGTATTGGAGATGTTCTCAGTTCCTGGTATTAAAACAATTTACTTCCCCTCTTAAGTTTATGTTACAATGTTATTTTAAGATGGGGGTACATAATGTTGAGCTCAGCTGGCCACATCAGCTTATCTTGCGTGATGGCGGCAGGAAAAGACTCCTCTGCTCGATTTCTCCCCTGGGCTCTGGAGACACCTCACTGATAGCTAAATGGACCAAGGAGTATGCTGTCCGACTCTGGATTTCAGCAAAGCTCTGACCAGGTGCTGCTCAATAACGTCAAGACCACGGTCCCACAATTCATGGAAATAAACACAGATACGTTGACTAGCAATGAATTCTGGCACAAATACTGGCACAAATTCCCATCTGCTTATGTTCCAGGCTTTTATTTAGCAAAAATATGAGCTGGCTTCAACGCACTGTTGCTTTATCAAGCTTATTTGAACTAGTGGTCTCGAACTAACGCTCCTAAGTGATTATATCAGCGAGTCTGGCCAATGGAGCCACGTTTCGACAAGTGTTTGAAAAAAATTTTACCTTCCTACGTCTCCCCTAACAACCAAGGATAGCATTTATAGTCCGACTAATCGTGTTTAGCCTTACATATCATTCCAGCCAATCAGTTCAAATGTAACTTGTGGCCCATTTCCCGTACTATGGTGGTTTAAAAAAATCTACCACTGAGCGATTCTGATTTTGGGTGTTGTCTGACAGCACCATCATTTTATTTTGGCTATAACTTGTTAATTCCTAGACTATTTGCATAACACTTAACATATTCTTTGTCAGCAAGCCCTAAGGAACCCAAATATACAAATTTAAAAGAGCTAAGTGGCTGCGTTCAAAATGTGCAATTTCTTCTACCTCCTGTTTCGAAGATGTGCTGTCTGGGTACTGTAATGTTTTCAAACGTAAACCCATCTAATGTTATCTTTTCTAATAAGCGTTTTTCAGGATTTTAAAACCTAACTCTGGGAAGGTTAGTGTTTTTATCACTGTCCGTCTGAAAAAAAGTTAGTGCATGTGGCCTTACACGCGTGATAGTAGTAATTGTGTATCGCGCGACGCGTGTTTAGTGTTGCACGTGTTCGGCTTTATGCCTCTCCCTTCTCTCTATCCTTTAGTCCATCTGTCTTTAGTTACGCCGTGTATAAAATGGAATGAATGAAATATATAAATTAGGTCATTGTTCAGCTTGCGTATCTCAATGTTTTTCCAAGAAATACAGCACACGTTTCATTGAAGAAAGTGGGTAATAATACAGTAGGCTTTTACTATCAACGTGAAAGCGTTACAATTTGCAGACGAAGCATAAAACAAAGGGGAATTTCGAGTACATTCTTTGTGACAGCACTGTTATTTTACCATTGCTC
Source organism: Oreohelix idahoensis (assembly GCA_024509875.1). NCBI lineage: Eukaryota > Metazoa > Mollusca > Gastropoda > Stylommatophora > Oreohelicidae > Oreohelix > Oreohelix idahoensis. Next base: position 111,713 of record JAMPIV010017264.1, on the reverse strand, counting down.
TTTTCTTTATTAGAATTTATTTGTTAGGCTTTATATTTACCTGATAATTTATATATGTGGATTAGAATATTTCACGACACCTCCCCTCTTAAAACAGACATCCCATGTCAGTCCTTTATTCTATATACACATAGATAAATGTAAGTCAACTTGACTTTACTCTGCTGTGGTGCTATCATGGTTTTATATAGTTGGGTCCATTCAGAGTAGGCACTACTCATGAAATCTGCCTCAGACTTCTACCACCAATAATATATTTCGGTTATGTTACTGAACAGCCGCAAGTGTGAGTGCTTGTCTTAATGCTGCTTCGCAACCCGTATTCACCATTTCTCTTCTCTGAGTCTGCGCACTGACATGTCCAGAGAACATTATATTTCCCTCAAAATGTACGTTATGAGGAGATAACATATACCTGGTGATAGCAGAGTTTTCGTAGTGGATCCCATAATCTTCTTATTATCCTGTATGAAACATTCGGAATATCCTCAATCAAAGAGGCAACTCATGGATTCATTACGTTCCTCCGAAATGTTTACATCCAACAATTTTCTCATCATTTTGGAGAAGACACTAGGCGCATTCTTCAATCCAAATGGCAATCTATTAAACTCATAGTGTCCTTCTGAGGTACTAAAAGCTAGGTATGGTCTAACCTCAGGCTTTACTGGAATCTGATAGTATCCTTTACTCAGATCCACTTTTGAGAAATATTTAGCTTTATTTAGTCTGGCAAACAGCTGATTTGTATCCGGCAATGGATCCACCTGTCCTTCTGTAATAGCATTCAGTCTCCTGTAATCTATACAGAGTCTATGTTCTCCAGAGGGCTTCCTTAAGAGTACAACACCGGAACTATACGAAGATTCACTGTGCGAAATAATTCCTTCCTTCAACAGATAGTCTATCTCTTCCTTCAAAGCTTTCTCCTTAGCAAACGGAATCGAATATGGTTTCATACAGACAGGTGTGTGGTCTATCAGTTTCATATCATATTCCAATGGGTTTGTATGCCCTGGTCGGTCTGTTAACACCTCTGCATGATTATTTAGAACCTGTTGCACTCTCTCTTTCTGAGTTTTCGTTAAATGTGTACTGATTGTCACCTGTGCTGCTGTCTCACAGGGGTGTAATGGATATTCAAATGATGAAAGTGGTTCCTTTTTCATCTCCATGGCGATGGACAAGGTCAACAAGTGTGTCTCCTCCTGATGTTCTCTTTCCAAATATTTCTTCAGGAGATTCACATGATAGATTTTTTCTTTCCCTTTCTTATCTATCTTATAATTTGTTCTAGATACCTTCTCTAAAACTGTATATGGACCCTGCCATCCAATTTGTAACTTATTCTGACTCCCGGGCAAAAGAAGCAGTACTTTCTCTCCCACAGCCAAATTTCTGTCTTTCGCCTTCCTGTTATAATAGGCAGCATGTTTCTTCCTGGCTTGTTTCAAATTTTCATTGGCAAGTTTCCAGCCAGTTTTTAAACGAGTGGTCAGCTCATTCACATATTGGTATGAGGATGTAATGTTTTCCTCTGCCTTTTCATCAGTCCACGTTCTTAACAAAGCTACATGTGGACCTTTAATTGTGTGGACCTATTTGTCCATGCACCGGTATGGTCTCTTCCACTCGAAGCTCTATAGTGATGATTTTTCTTCCCAGAATTATCATGCATAAAACGACCGCTACCAATTTTTCTTTTGGGGCTTTCTCCCCACTTAAAATTCTTGATGAGAGATTTCCTCTCTACATCCTCTTCCTCCAGTTTGTTTAAGTCCGATTGAGGGATTTTCGGCTTATCCTGGGGTAAGACATCTGTTTGCACTCTCTGCATAGTGGCCATTGTAAAACAGTTAAGTGAAGCTTGTCCGTGAAAAGGGGCTTCCCATTCCATTTGGTCCACTTTATCAAATCTATTTTTCGTTTTATTATCAGGCCTAATTTTGCCCCGTGGCGTGTCCAGGTCCTGATCCATGTTCCCACTTGTGGGTGTTCCCTCATGTGCTATGCTACACCTTTCTACAAAATTCTCAGTCCCATCTTGCTTTGGGCCAATAATAATTGTGAGCCACCTTTTGAATGATGGTACCTATCTTCTCATGGTCTCCATCTGGTTTCACATGTAGGCTCCTTATTAAGTCTGCCCTATATCTTTTAGGAAGTACCAGCTGTCCCTGACCTTTGGATCTAGCTCCAGTCTTCCTATACATCAACTTGTTTTTCATGTAAAAATCTCCCTTGCCTGGAGTTGTATGACAAGTTGACAATTTTCTGAAACAAGGCTTGAGTGTTTTATCCCCAGCCTGTGCCTTCCTCATCTCTTCTGGAGTGGTATCTAACATAATATCCTCCTCCTGTCTTGAGGTCGACCTGACCTGAAGGGTGGCCATATACACAGGTTTCCTTCTGCAACGGTCAGTGTCATGATTGTCCATCTGACAATTTTTACACCACCTTTTTCCTTGGTTGAAAGATTTTCTTTCATCATATTTCCTTTCATCGAATTGTGGGAATTTATTTTTATTTTCATACCGTGGCCTATCAAACTGGTGCTTACCTTTGTTTTGATCCCTAGGATCAAATTTATTAAAGTTCTGTGGTGCCCTAAAGTTATCCACTTGTTTCTTTTTATTACCTGTTACCTCTGCTTGAGCTGCTTGATACCTTTCAGCAACATTTAGCAACTCACCCAGCCTCTCTGCACCTTGTTCCATGAGAAACTTTCTCAGGTCTGGAGCCATGGACTCTCTTAGCTGCTCTATAAGGACCATTTCCTTAAGATCTTGGGTTTTCCCCAGAGAAGTCCATTTCTCCAAGTATGTCTCTATTCGTGCAGAGAACTGGTGATAGGTTTCACCTGACAGTAGTTTAGCATTCCTAAATTTTTTCCTATAGAATTCTGCATTCTTTTCATATCTTAACAAAAGAGCCTGCTTTAGCATGTCATAATTTTCCTGATCACCTCTGCTCATTTTTGCAAAAACTTCATAAGCTGCCCCACGAAGTCCTTGAGATAACTTTAAGCTCCACCTTTCTCTCTCTAACCCATACGTGGTAGCTAATAGTTCATACCTATTTAGGTAGCTCTCTATATCATCGTCTTTCTCAACAAAATGATCTAAATGAAAATTCATAGCTGAGGTTGAGGCTCCCTGGCTAGCAGTGGCATCAGAGGCAAAGGGACTGGCACCATTTTCAGGAGCATGGCCCTGAAACTCAAACTCCCTTAGTCGTAACTCATGTTCCCTTTGTAATCTCTCCTCCTCCTTTTCTGCTTCCCTTTCTGCAGCTAATCTCTTCTCTTCTCTTTCTGCAGCTAATTTCTTATCTTCTCTTTCTGCAGCTAATTTCTTCTCTTCTCTTTCTGCAGCTAATTTCTTCTCTTCTCTTTCTGCTTCCAATTTCTTAGCCTCAGCCTCAATCTGCAACCTCTTAGTCTCAGCCTCAGCCTGCAACCTCTTAGTCTCAGCCTCAGCCTCAAATTGTAACTTCTTAATTTCCCTTTCAGCCTCTAACTTTCTTTCGGCTTCAAACCTTCTTTCTTCGCGTTCAATAAATTTGTCACATTCCGTAGTGACATAGGCAACCATAACTTGCCCATCTAATCCTAACTCTTTTGCAGTCTGAACAGCAGCAGATCGAAATTTGGCCAGGTCCGCCATTGTCTATCAGGTAAGTTTATAAAATGTCTAACTAACAATTCAATCTCTAAATATATATCTAATGGACAACACAGGCACCGAGAGCTCAACCTTATTTAATTCCACCCAAGGATACCTTTTAATTCTTATATTCCCTGAAGTGAATTACCCCCAATATTTTTAATAGGTAAAGATTCAAAATCCCGGACGAGCCCCCAATATATGTGGTAAAGTGGGATGTTATAAATATTTATAGGGGACTTAGTGTACTGACTGAGATCAGCTGTGAAGGTATATATATCTAATAAGAGTAGTGTATTATATATAACCTTACTTGCTGCCACATATGTATACCTCAGTCAGAATTATTCTGGGATAGTGTGATGACTACGTTATGTGTCTAGGGTATGTGTATGATGAAGTGTAAGTCATAACAACAACAGACAGATAAACAATTTAATTTATTCCACTACACTTGACAACACTGTGACACTCACATACATAAAACACTCTACAAGGATATCTTAAAGGAGTCACTGATAACTTTTCAAATAACAATATGTATTCATTGCTGTCATGAATGTATATGTGTCCTGATTCAAATACAAAGGGAACCAGGAATCACAATCAATTTTAATTACAAGTTATATGTACAGAATTTATCAATATGAATATTGTAGTGACATATATTATTAAAAGTATCCTATGTGTGTCAGTTGTGTAGTAGTAATATGAGGTAATACTGGTTTTGTTTTGTTCAAGCTCTGTTGGTATTTGTCATCATGACTTCAATAGTTTGTTTCTATGGGAACTAGTATTGGAGATGTTCTCAGTTCCTGGTATTAAAACAATTTACTTCCCCTCTTAAGTTTATGTTACAATGTTATTTTAAGATGGGGGTACATAATGTTGAGCTCAGCTGGCCACATCAGCTTATCTTGCGTGATGGCGGCAGGAAAAGACTCCTCTGCTCGATTTCTCCCCTGGGCTCTGGAGACACCTCACTGATAGCTAAATGGACCAAGGAGTATGCTGTCCGACTCTGGATTTCAGCAAAGCTCTGACCAGGTGCTGCTCAATAACGTCAAGACCACGGTCCCACAATTCATGGAAATAAACACAGATACGTTGACTAGCAATGAATTCTGGCACAAATACTGGCACAAATTCCCATCTGCTTATGTTCCAGGCTTTTATTTAGCAAAAATATGAGCTGGCTTCAACGCACTGTTGCTTTATCAAGCTTATTTGAACTAGTGGTCTCGAACTAACGCTCCTAAGTGATTATATCAGCGAGTCTGGCCAATGGAGCCACGTTTCGACAAGTGTTTGAAAAAATTTTACCTTCCTACGTCTCCCCTAACAACCAAGGATAGCATTTATAGTCCGACTAATCGTGTTTAGCCTTACATATCATTCCAGCCAATCAGTTCAAATGTAACTTGTGGCCCATTTCCCGTACTATGGTGGTTTAAAAATCTACCACTGAGCGATTCTGATTTTGGGTGTTGTCTGACAGCACCATCATTTTATTTTGGCTATAACTTGTTAATTCCTAGACTATTTGCATAACACTTAACATATTCTTTGTCAGCAAGCCCTAAGGAACCCAAATATACAAATTTAAAAGAGCTAAGTGGCTGCGTTCAAAATGTGCAATTTCTTCTACCTCCTGTTTCGAAGATGTGCTGTCTGGGTACTGTAATGTTTTCAAACGTAAACCCATCTAATGTTATCTTTTCTAATAAGCGTTTTTCAGGATTTTAAAACCTAACTCTGGGAAGGTTAGTGTTTTTATCACTGTCCGTCTGAAAAAAAGTTAGTGCATGTGGCCTTACACGCGTGATAGTAGTAATTGTGTATCGCGCGACGCGTGTTTAGTGTTGCACGTGTTCGGCTTTATGCCTCTCCCTTCTCTCTATCCTTTAGTCCATCTGTCTTTAGTTACGCCGTGTATAAAATGGAATGAATGAAATATTTAAATTAGGTCATTGTTCAGCTTGCGTATCTCAATGTTTTTCCAAGAAATACAGCACACGTTTCATTGAAGAAAGTGGGTAATAATACAGTAGGCTTTTACTATCAACGTGAAAGCGTTACTGCTGGGGTTAGCAGTGCGCAACGTTTAGTTGTCAATAACATTAATAGAATATGTCGATATTTTACGGTATACTGAACGCGAAATATATGCTAAGATTATGACGCATTCGCGTTGGGAAGGTCACGCTTGGTGACTTGGTTACATGGCCCTTGTTACGCTATCCGTCAAGCAGAGAAGTCGTGTCTTGTATGTCTTCCAAGGAGAGGCTTAGTATATAACCGATATATGAATTCAGTATAGAACTCAGGGTCATTTCAGATATTAATCTAAGTATGAGATTATTAAGTAAATTAAATGATGGAAGGAGAATCGTATTATGATTCAATTTGTAGCTGTCAAGAACTCATGCGCTCATTTCTGGCTGTTGACTACAGCAGCGCATGTACATAGCCATGATGTTCATCTGACATATTATTTTGACACGGACGGATACTTACTGGTATTATTTGGAATTTATTGTTATGCTGAACTGTACATGAAGTTTTGTGAATGTCGGATATCGTTTATATGAACGTCAATACATGTGGACTCAGAACAGAAGGCTTGATATTTTACTTACGTTTCGGGTTTGGTTCCACAGCTGTTAATGTTTACGTTTTTCAGCACGATAACTCTCCCACAGGGGAAATCAACTAATGTACAATATGCAAATCAGAACGTCGAAGGGATGTTCTTACGGTCAGAGCTAACCATCAATAACAAAGATTAACTACGTCAAGAGAGTGACTTTAATATTCAATAAATAATATAAGATGAAGGAACCGCAACACCCGTCACAATCCTACAACAACACAAGCCCACAGTAGCCAGCGCGACACACATGGCCCAAAAAACGCAAACGTCAGGACCCCACATCGCTTTGCCACAATATGGGGGCGGGGGGGGGGTCGAATTGGCTAGGAGGTACGGCGCCCGCCTCGAGTTCTAGAGGTACCGGGTTCAATTCCCAGTTGAGCGAATATAATTTATGGAAATTTTTTTTCAGAACCAGTGGTCCTAATGATGCCATACTCCCCCCCCCCCCCCCCCCCCCCCATTTCCGGGTCTCCTGGGTAGTAAGATCTGATGCCTAGCCTTTTCGGATAAGGGCGAAAAATAGGAGGTCCCGTGTGCAAATTGCGCACTTTAAAACATCCCTCGGCAGTTGGAAATCGTAAAGAGTAGGCCACAAGGCCGCTGCCTGGCAACATTTAAAACATAAGAAACCTACCCACTAGTGCCCTGTATATAGAGAGTGACGACAACTAAGGTTCGACCGAAAATGACGGCCAAACCCGTATCGCCGGGAAAACTTTAAAAATTAGGTAGCCCTAAGGTCGAACGTATTGCTTTTAAAAAATTGTGCTACTGTAAAATTTTTAAAGTCGCGATTGGATCCTTTTTCCGGCGATACGGGTTTGGCCGCCATTTTCGGTCGAACCTTATTTCGTCACTCTAATACAGGGCACTACCAGGATGATTTTTAGTCTTTTCTAGATATCTCTTCGTCGTGAGTGAGACATAGCTCATCTCAATGAGACAATCAGAGCTCTTATCAATAACATTATGTCAAACAAAGATCGTATCAAACAATAGGTATGACAACAGGTCATATCGAACAGTCAGTAAATTAAAGTCATATCAAACAACGAGTGAGACCCAAAGATGTAGCAATAGAGCAGGGGTCGGCAAACTACGGCACGCGTGCCAAGCGTGGCACGTGGAACGATTTTCAATGGCACGCTGAGTGAATTAAAATACTGTACAGTATATGATCTCATTTAAAAAAAATTAATTGAATTTTTAATAAAATAGAAGCATATAATTCTTTTAAAGCTATACCTGTTTTTACAACCCTTCAAAACGAAAGTTTTTAGACATTGGATGTAAGAATGTGCGATCTGATGAAAACTAAAGGCCTCATCATACTATACTGCCCGTAAGTCTTCGTTTTTACGGACCGTTTCCGAGAACAAACATTCTTCAACGAATTTCATGGGGAGTGGTTATACTTTGCGGCGCCCGCTTGTCTGGCGTCTACCTGCTACCGTAGTTTGCAGGATGAGATTCTTGAAAAGAATCCCAAGCAAATTTTGACGGGCAAGTTGAGACGTAATATCATAATTACGCAATAGTGTCTGGCTAGCGCCTGGACGAGCGTATTTATTTCGTTTTCGCTCGCAGTTTTTGACTCCCAGTGTGAGTTTGGAGCAACGATGACTGACCTCGACAAAGTCATATTTCCGTCCTATCCTGCCCCTCTCTCCCGACCACCACCACCTCAACAGTTCTCTTGGCTGTCGCATACTCATGCCCGTACAGTCCGTTGACCGCAGCACAAAAGTTGGTGTTATTATTAAGTAATACGGTGCCGTTAAAATGAATTTTAAAAAAGACAAAAACTTGATACACGCTCGTTTCAAGACTTTTGGACAAACGAATATGGATTCATACAACAAAAGGATCGTGCTGTTTGTGCTTTGTGTTATGAAATTGTCTTGTGCCGTACGTCAAGTGTACAAAGACACTATCAAACCAAACATCATTCCATGTTTAAAAACTCTGAGGAGAAAAGTGAAGCCATTAAAATGGCTGTTTCTGGCTACAAAAAAAAAAGTAGTATTTTTAATAAAGTAATTGGAACCAAAAATAAAGCTACCGAATGTAGTTACAAAATTGCACAGTGTGTGGCTTCGAAGGGCAAACCTGTCACAGATGGAGAATACATCAAGGAAACTTTTTTGAGCAGTGCTGAAATTTTGTTTAGTGATTTACCAAATGCGGACCTCCCGCTGTACAGCAATGTTCGTTGGCTTAGTCGAGGTAATGTTTTGAACAGATTTGTATCATGTTTAGAAGTAATCAAGGTGTTTCTTGATGAAAAGGAACAACATTTCCCGGAAATGAATGACAAGGACTGGCTGTGCAAGCTGATGTTTCTGGCTGACATAACTACAAATCTGAATGAATTAAACTTGCGTTTACAAGGGCAGGGTCAAACAATACTTGATCTTTTTGAGCACTGGAAAGGATTTGCGTCAAAATTAGACATATTTTGCAGAGATATTACCACTAACACATACAAGTACATCGAATTCAAAGCATCAGAGTTATGGACGATAAAATTTGTAGAATTGCGAAAAATTCTTTAAGGAAGCTGCTTGGAAAAGTCAGCTGCCATCCTCAACTGCTGGACATCCCTGCCTGAAGCGTTCACCTGTTTGAAGAAAGTTGCATTTGCTCTACTTTCGGCTTTTGGGTCAACTTATACATGAGAACAAATTTTCTCACACATGAAAGCTGTTTTAAGTCCACATAGAAGTCGCCTAACACTTGTGCATTCAGAAGCCTGTGTGAAGCTGAAATTGACAAAACACACACCTGATATTGAACAATTAACCAAGGAGAAGCAAGGACACGGGTCCCATTAATTGATTAATGACTCAGATCAATAATAATCAATGATTACTCATATTAAAATTTTAATAACGTGTTTTATGTTTGGTTTATTTAATTGTTTTGTTCTTCAAACTATTGGACTTTCTGTATTAACAAAATATACATATGGCAATTTTATTATAAAATTTCAAACTAATGTGTTCAGAACTTAAATTTTGCAAAACATAATATTTGTATTGACATTTGTTCCTATTTATATTAAAATATTGAATAATCTACAAAGAATAGAATAGTTATTTAATTTATCGGAAACATGTTAATACAAGATCATTTTTAAATTGTTTCAATAATTGTTGTATATAAAAATATGATGGACTTAGGTTGGCACGCTGAGTGACTTTGCAACATTACTTCGGCACGACACTACTAAAAGTTTGCCGACCCCTGCAATAGAGAATGCAGTCAGCGACCCATAGCTTGACTGCTTGCGTCAGGGTCAGCGAACCAGAGCTGACCAAGACCCTACTCCACCTCCACGCGGTGGTCCTGGAAACAGACTGCTTCACTGCAGTCTGGCTGAGAGAGTAGGGATCGAAGAGGGAAGGCAAACCCGGTCCCAAAAAATGCCGTGCTGAAGTCGGATGTGTCGGCCGAAAGGCGCACATTTCGCAGCTCCGGCGTAAACAGACACAACGCAACCAACGTCCTTTTCAGGACGAACGAGGAAGAAGAAGAAACAACGAGTTATTTCAAGATTAGATTAAAAAAACTGAGGGAAACAAAGCTCTTATCAAACAATAAGGGAACGCCCTTGGTGCCGAATAATCAAGGTTGACCCTGCCTAGGAGTACAGGCTGGACAAATGTACCATCGACGCCATCATTTTCATTAGCGCTTCTTATATATCATTGAACCACAGGCGGGGGTGCCGCACGGAAGGTCCTGGGTTCGATTCCCCGGTAAGCCACTCACGTCTGTTGTTTTTCTGTTGTCTAGTTTTCTACTCCTTTATTATTCACGAGTACCTGAACACATACCTTTATGTGTGTGTAATATGTGTTTATCCTTTACAGAAAGCCTGCACCAGGCATTCACATGCTCTTGCAGCCAAGCCCGACCCCACCCCAGGCATATTTCAATGTGCTACAGTGTCTCATGAATCGCCCGACCCCTCTCCCACATGCAGTACTTTATGTAATCTTACGAGACTTAATTTCAAGCTACTAAGTTTAGATTACCACCCGTGTGTTACCAGGGCCCGAAAGGGGAGCACAGACTAGTAACACTGTTCCCTGCCATGCATGTCGTAGAAAGAGACTAAGGAGGGTTGGGCACGGGGCTGGTTACCCCATCCTGTAAAAAATTTAAACCACAAAAAACTTCAACAAGTCAATTAAGGAATATAAAACACAGCCATCCAAGGCAGGGGAAGGTCCTCTTGCAGGGAGGCGTATGATGCAACACAGAGAAAGCCGAAAGGATTCTGTGTTACTGCCTAACCTTCTTTCTTCTTGGAGAACTTCCAGATTTGGCACCTGGAATGTTCGGACATTAAACGAACAAGGGAAAGTGGCACAATTAACAGCAGAAATGTGGGAATATAAAAATAGAGGTTCTGGGACTGTGTGAAACAAAGTGGAAGGGGGTAGACAAGAAGACAAGGCAGTCCTTGTTCTGGAACCCCCAGGGCAAGAGAGGCAGAGGTAGAGCAAGAAGCACATGGAGAAGAGAGCTGGAAACAGAGGTGAAAATGATGAGGAGAACGTGGAAAGAACTTGAGATGATGGCAAGTGACAGGAGGATTTGGCATGTGTTTGTTGAAGGCCTAAGCTCCTTTGCGAGTGGAGGGTTATGAATGAATGAAGTTAGATTACATTGTGATTTTCGCAAGTAATGGTCACTGAATGTTCACTGTATTATTTTGCACAAACATAATACACTTATGTTTCTCGTTATGTGTTTTTATGGGGCATGTGTCATGGACGGAGAAGAAAACAAATAAAGAGGTCGTAAAAAACTTAGGAATGAAAAGAGAATTAATGATGATCAAAATTATACAGCTAAAATATTTTGGCAATGTAAAAAGACATAACACCTTAACGAAGAACATAATAGAAAGAAGAGTTGAAGGCAAACGTGCAAGAGAGTTGTAAGTAGGAAGATAACATCGATAGATGGACAGGAAAGAGTTTATCAGAGTGCACCATCAAGACAAGAGACAGAAGACGTTGGAGATCTTTTACAGCCGACCTTCGTTGTGGAGATGGCAGCTGATGATAACGTTTCTCAAATCTTTGTTTTTTTTTTTTCTTTATTCATGGTGAATTACGGATGGGCGATCAAATGTGCTGTTTTCGAAAAAAATGAATAATACACGAGGGGCGTTCAGAAAGTAATGCACCACATCGTTTTTCTCAGCTAATAATGAAGATAGAAGCATGAAATTTTGCACACTTCAAATATGGCATGTTTCATACAAGACAAATTTTTTACTTTGAAATTTATCTGTTTAATTATTCATGTCCCTATACGATGTTAGGGAGCCCGGTAGCATAGTGGTTAGTGCACTGGCTTCCTAGCTCAGTGGTCTATGGTTCGATCCCCAGATGAGGTGGGATTATTGCACGCCGCAAAAGGCTCCTGGGTCGACCCAGCCCCAATTGGGTACCAGAGCAATTTCTGGGAAAGTTAAGGCGGCCGGCGTGATGCTGACCACATCACCCCTAGTGTGCCGATGGTCAAGAAAATATGGGCCTAACACCGTATTCCCAATATGCCTCAATGTGCGTGTCACGGGATCCTTTATCTTTACCTATACGATGTTACTGTTTTATTATTTTTTTTAAAGCATCAGGGGTTTACGTGGCTTTACACGATAATTTTGCTAGCCCTATGCACAGTCTCTCATTAGTCTCTTTGTAACACATAGCTGAGGGGACGGTAGTCCTATAACTTTATTTATGTATGCGCGTTACAAAACACACTAACATACCTGGTGGACAGACGTAAGGTCAACGAATTCTGTTGAAACCAGTAAGCAGAAGTGATCCATTATTCAGTGTCGTATGTAGCCTTCTGCTCTACGCTTTTTGGTCGCGAGGCAGGTATTCCTGAGAGTACAAAGAAAAATGAAGTAAAAAATAAAATAAGAAGAATTTTTTGAAGTGTTGTAAGTGGTTGATACAACAAATAAGTTTGTTGTATATCGTGTAAAATGCAGACGTGATGAATTCTGACTACAACAAAAATGGATTACCAGGCGGCTCTCGGAAGACAAATTTGCTATATCATGGCGTACCTGACGGTTCGTGGGTTAGACAGAGCTAAGCGTGATCGTTAGATTCGGTTTCCGTTCCCATTAAAGTAGGTTTTGCCATCGAGAACAAGGGAATGAAAATGAAATAATAAAATAATCAATAACATAAAATCCCATCAGGCACCCTTCAGCTTGCCAAGGAGCTTAGACCCGAACAAACTCATGCCAAGTGTCCCTTTCTCGTGCCATTAGTTCTAGGTTTCTTCATGTTCTTCATCTCTGTGTTCAGTTCTTTTCTCCATGTGTTCTTTGACCTCCCTCTATATATCTTATCCTGGGGATTCCAGAACAAACATTAACTGCTAATACTATCAACGAACGAACGAACGAACGAAATCTTTATTTCATCAGAGTAAAGAAATAGGCATAGTTGCCTTTTTACATTTCTGCCCTGCAATACAATTTTCAGCGTTTTACAAATTAAAATTAAAATATTAACAACTTCAGACAGGTTTCAGACTTCATCAGGTTTTTTTCAACGTATGTACCCATTTACAGTTGGGAACACTAGACCGTGATGCTACCAGGTTTTTGATCCTGGAACGCCCAGTAACGTGGCTGCAAGAAGAAAATCTCTAACCGTTTAGTAATCGAAAGCTCGTCAAATAATACCACAAACACAACTAACATAATTATCGATGTATGTTACGTCGGTCGGTCTCACTCAAAATAATAACCCGCGCCAGAAAAAAAAGTGCGCAACGCACGGTGTGCAACTTGCGCGGCGTGGGTGTTATATAAAACAAATACTTTGGTTTTATTAATTTTTTTTTTTTAATTCTTTCACGAAATTAGTAGCGCTCGACAAAGAAAAAAGTGCGTAAAAATTGGTGTGCATGAGCAAATAACATACCAAAGTGAATTGTATTTGAACGGTTTGACACATAATGATCAAGATGGAACACTCTTTGAAAACAATCCACGCACTTTCACACGAAATGTTGTCATCAAATAACTTTTAAATTGAATCTAAAATAACATAATTCTCGCCGTGTGTACGTTGGTCACAGCTGAGGAATGCAACCGTGTTGAAAAATTGTATTGTTTCCATTATATATACTCTCCCGAAAATAGTTACAATCAACAAAAAAAAAGCGTTCAAATGACGGTGTTCATGAGCAGTTTGATTACACTGTATAATGGAAAGAAACCAAAACACTCTAAGAATGTACTTTTATCTGCTCATCTGGGTACGGAAACAGCACACTATAATTAAAAACCCGTCAAGTTTGACGGGTTATTGCTAGTTACATATATTTAATAATGGTTTTCCCCCTTGCGTTTTGATGTGTTCCCTTTGAGCAACAAAGTTGACACATTACATCGATTAAAAGCAGGTAGGTAAAAGTTAAAATTATTTGTCAACACTTTGCAAATATTAAAGTAACTTCGTTCAGAATCAACAAAATGAATTCCAAGCAAGATCCTGTCTTCTAAATGTGCTGCACTGTAGTGAAATTGACAGAGATACAACGGTAAAATACCTCCAAAGATAACATTTAAGGATAAAAACATAATGCGTAGGCTGCGAATAGTACATGATCGCCTAGACCGCGGGTCATCATCCTCCATAATAATTGACTTGCTAGACAGGAGGGGAACGGCGGATCAAAAAGGAAAAAAATATGACTGGAAAGATTGCGTGAGACTGGAAAGGCTAAGGAGACGCAATTGGGGGGGAAACGGAGAAAAGTCACGTTTCCCAAGTTGACATAAAAGTAAGCAACTCGACAGAAGGGACCATAGATATGTTACGCCACAGTCATTTATTGGACGCTTTTGTGATACCAAGCCCTTGATTTGAATTCAGCGGCTAAACGCAGATGTTCGAAATATTACAAAATTTAAAAAGTACTTTTTTCTTAATATTAATGTTAGGAATATAAAAATTAGCTGGCCGGATGGCCCATTCAGAGCAGTGAACTAATATGTTCTTAATTTTACAGACGGATAGATAATATTGAAGATAATGACAAAAGACAGTGTTGTTCACATCATCGACAGACTGTATTGAATCTAAAAGTGTCGCTAATTGCACAAAAAAACACGACCTCGAGACGCAGGTGTTCAAATCTACGTAGTATGGAAGAGAGGGACATTGGTGGTAGCTGTGTCTAAATATAACTTTTAACGACAAAATTTTGGAGGGGAGATAGGTTGGTTCAAAAATCGAGTACATTTTTGTAGAAACACAAGTAGAGACGGACAGACTAACAGATAAACATCCATACTTGACTGAAGCATGACTGAAATGACTTTAGGGTAGGAAATTTGAATTTAAAATAAACCTAGGCAGTGATTGGCCACAGACAATCATATTATTAGCGCTCAGAGCGCATTTGGGGCCATTCTTCAATAGTTGTTCAGTGATAGACACAGATTTTAAAGTGTGGTGATTTCCATATGAAAGAAAGTGAAATAAATTTAGGGACGCCATACTATAGCCAGCAGCTCAGCTGAGTTTTGCTAGCAATTCTGTGTTATTTATTCATAATCTGGTAAGATTGAAATTATTTCCTTATATATTTTGAATATTGTTTCATGTTTGAGTGATTTGATACTGCCATATCGAAATCTAGCCTTACAAACAAGTAGGGATTTGCTCTAGACCCCCCGCCCAGTTCAGGGTCTAGGGACCAACAATATATATAAACTCCAACAAGGGTTAGGCAAGACAGATCAAGTGTTGAGAATAATGAAACATATTACCTATCCTCTTTTAGGGCAGAAAACTAATAAATATTTTTCAGAATCTATGGTCTGGGAGGATCTATCTGATGTAAAACCACCATGGTAAATGTGCTGTTTGGTCAGAGAGATCTGACCTGTCTGTATGATGTGGTTGTTGTGTCAGTGTTGTGTCCAGACGTGGGTGGAGAATAGATTTTGACACATGGCCCATACTTTGATTGCAGAGCTGTGAGTTTCTGTTGTCAACAAAGCAGTGTCTATTCAGTTGGTGACTTTACTCGAGTGTATCTGTGCAGTACTTGTGACAGAGACCACCATTATTGCCCGCCAGCACGGAGAGGTGGGACCTCAGCACCAGAGCTACAACTACAAGATGAGTGAGCCTCTGGTCTGCTGGACATTCACCAACGCTTTGTAGTTACTAATATCCCCATAAAAATTCCCACCATTTTCTGGACACTGTGTAGTCAATATAGACAGGTGTGATGAGGCCACCCCAACAGCACAAACATTAACTATCCTCCCAAGTAGATGACTACTAGAACATTTTAATAAAACTAACTAGTATAGTACATATATATGTACACTATTGCATTTATGATATAATATTCCATGCATTTCTTTCATAATCTCTAAATCCTTTTAAGTTCTGGTCAACCTAAAAAATTGATCCAGAACAAAATAAATGTAATATAATTTTATCAAAAATTTTACACACGTGAGTTAGTTCAGTGTATTTTAACATTTATTAATATTATTAGTCTTGTTAAATATCTGTGGGTATATCTATAACCTATTACTCCACACTACATATCATAACCCTAGACACTTTACGTAGCCACATTCATTAAAAAAATTAAGTGTGAGGTCGTAGTGGTAGCAAGAAAGGCCTTCTGACAATTCTCAACTACATTTTATCTCAGGAGCCTTCACAGCTGGAATCATACAATTACATTTAGTAATATCACCATCATACAATACATCAACACCACTACATAAATTGGGGTCTTGTCCAGGGATAATTAGCCCAACAGTAATATTAGGATCTCCTGGTGGGAGAAATAAAAGTAGGGAAATAAATTGTAAAATTCCCTTTAAAATTAAAAGTGTCCCTGCAGATAAAAGTTGGTGAATCTTCACAGCCAGTAATAATTAATTAGTTAACTGGTTAGTTAGAATTGGTTAGACTATAGTCATAAGAAGTACTTAGTGTATTTACTGGTTAGAGATTTATCTTGTATATTATTATATTGTCTAAAAAGTATGGCGGAGCTGGCAAAATTTAGATTAGCTGCTGTGCTCACCGCGAAGGAGATGGCAATGGATGGTCAGATTTTAATTCAATACGTAACGACTGAATGTGATAAATATATTGAAAGGGAAGATAGAAAGGTAGCTGAAGAGAAGAGGTTACAAATTGAGGCTGATAGAGAAATTAAGAGGCTGCAGATTGAGGCAGAAGAAAAACGACAGCAAAGGGAGGCAGAAGAAAAAAAGGCCGAAAGGGAAGCAGAAGATAGAAGGTTGCAAAGGGAGCACGAATTACGACTAAGGGAGCTGGAATTACAAGGCCAGGCTCCTGAAAATGGTGCCAGCCCTTTTGCCTCAGATGCTACGCCCAGTCTGGGAGCCTCAAACTCAGCTATGGGGTTTCATTTAGACCATTTTGTTGAAAAAGTCGATGACATAGAGGGGTACCTAGGACGTTTTGAGTTATTAGCTACTACATATGGGTTAGAGAGAGAGAGGTGGAGCTTAAAGCTATCACAGGGATTGAGAGGTACTTCTTATGAAGTATTTGCCAAAATGAACAGGGAAGACCAAGACAATTATGACATGTTAAAGCAGGCTTTGTTATTAAGGTACGAGAAGAATGGTGAATTTTATCGTAAGAAATTTAGAAATGCCAAACTGTTGTCTGGGGAGACATACCACCAATTCTCTGCTAGACTAGAAACCTATTTGGAGAAATGGACGACTCTGGGGAAGACCCAAGATCTTAAAGAAATGATCATGATTGAGCAATTGAGAGAGTCCATGGCTCCAGACATGAGAAAATTTCTCATGGAACAAGGTGCAGAGAAGTTGGGGGAAATTTTAAATGTTGCTGAGAGGTATCAGGCAGCTCAGGCAGAGGTAAGTGGTGCTAAAAAGAAGCACATAGACAATTTTAAAGCTCCACAGCAATTTAATAAATTTGATAATAGAGAGCAGGGAAATAAAGGTAGGACAAACTTTGAGCGGCCAAGAAATGACTAACGCGACAGAAACTCACAGTTCAATGACCAAAAGTTCAATGAAAGAAAACCGTTGAACCAAGGAAAAAGATGGTGTAAATGGTGCAAGAAGGATAACCATAACACCGAATTTTGTAGAAGGAAACCTTCAAACATTGCTGCAATGAAGTCGGGGACGCAAAGATTAAAGGTTAATCCTAAGGGACAACAGGAACCTTATCACCCCCCAGTTTGTGAGGATGTTATTTGTAATGGGGTCACCATAAGGTGCCTTTATGATACAGGTTTGGATTATGATTCAGTTGTGAAGTCTAGCCTAGTGGACCCAAGTCAGTATACCACAGAAACAGTGGAAATACAAGGGGCGACTAAGGACGTACCACTCATGACACTTCCCATCGCAAGGATAACGGTGAAAACTCGCTATGTGGAAGGAGAAATCAGAGCAGCAGTGATAGATGAACCAATCTACCCTCTGATATTGGGGTGTAGATACGTCTTCTTGGGGAATCCCGAGAAACCTGTGATCATGGCGACAGTGCAGACCAGGTCACAGAAAAAGGAGGAAGAATGTGAACCTATAAATGCTCATCCAGAGGAGATGAGGAAGGCGCAGGCTGAGGATAGGACACTCAAGCCCTGTTTTAAAAAATTGCCCAAATGCCACACACCTCCGAGCAAGGGGGAATATTTCATGAAGAACAAACTCTTATACAGGAAGGCCGGAACTGGAACAAATGGTCACAACCAGCTGGTTCTTCCCACTTCATATAGAGATAAAGTGATGGAACTCGGGCATGCGATTCCCTTCAGTGGTCACATGGGGATCAGCGCCACAGGACAGCGTATAGCTTGTCATTACTTCTGGCCAGGGATAACGGAGGATATAAAAAGATATGTCAAATCCTGCCCAGAATGTCAAAGGGTAGCTCCAAAGCACTGGACTGCTCCTGCAACTCTAGGGGAAATGCCCATAGTGGGAACACCTTTTGAGAGGGTTGCAGTGGATATTGTAGGACCTCTCACTCGGACCAAGAGGAGGAACAGTTACATCCTTACTCTGGTGGACACTTGTTCTATGTGGGGAGAGGCTGTAGCCCTGCCATCAATTGATTCAAAACATGTAGCAGAGGCACTACTTACAATATTTACCCGATTAGGATTCCCGCATCAAATCTTGACGGATAATGGTTCTCAGTTCAAGGGGAAACTAACGGAAGAAGTTTTTAAGCTATTTCAAGCCAGGAACTTTCATTGTAGTCCGTACCATCCACAAGGGAACGGCCAGGTAGAGAGGTTCAATGGGACTCTCATTTCTATCCTGAGAAAGCTGGCACACGAAAAACCGGATCTGTGGGATCAATTCCTGCCCGCCGCATTGTTTGCGTACCGGGAGGTACCACATAGTTCAACCGGGATGGCTCCCGCAACTCTGCTATTTGGGAGGCCAATAAAAGGTCCTTTAGAAGCTTTATTAAGGACCTGGACAGATGAGAAGGCGGAAGAGACTGTTACCTCATCTTATCAATATGTGAACGAACTGACCAATCGTTTGAAAGCTGGATGGAAACTGGCAAATGATAATTTGAAACAAGCCAGGAAGAAACATGCAGCATATTTTAATAGGAAGGCAAAGGACAGGGAACTGGCAGTCGGAGAGAAGGTGCTGCTTCTACTACCCGGAAGCCAGAATAAATTACAAATTGGTTGGCAAGGTCCATATACGGTTCTAGAGAAGGTGTCTAGAACAAACTATAAAATTGACAAAAAGGGGAAGGAGAAAGTTTATCATGTAAACCTGTTAAAGAAGTATCTGGACAGACCACTCCAGGAAAGCACCCCCTTATTGACCTTGGCTATTGCAACCCAGATGCAAAAAGAACCACTCACCTCACATGAATACCCATTACATCCTTGTGAAACAGCAGCACAGGTAAAAGTCAGTAAGCACCTGACTAAAAACCAGAGGGAGAGAGTTCAACAGGTTCTGGAGGAACATACAGATGTATTAACAGATAAACCAGGCCATACAAATTTGCTACAGTATGACATGAAACTGGTAGACTCAAACCCAATCTGTATGAGAGCCTATTCTATTCCGTTCGCGAAGGAGAAGGCATTGAAGGAAGAAATAGAGTATTTGTTGAAGGAGGGGATTATTTCGCACAGTGAATCATCTTTTAGTTCTAGTGTCGTTTTGTTGAGGAAACCGTCTGGGGAACACAGACTGTGCATAGATTACAGGAAACTGAATGCTGTCACAGAAGGACAAGTGGATCCATTACCAGACACAAAACAGTTATTTGCCAGACTGAACAAGGCAAAATACTTTTCAAAGGTGGATCTTAGTAAAGGCTATTACCAGATCCCAGTGAAGCCTGAAGTGAGACCTTATTTGGCTTTTAGCACTTCGGATGGACATTATGAATTCAATATGCTACCATTCGGACTGAAAAATGCTCCGAGTGTGTTTTCAAGGATGATGCGAAAATTGTTGGATCCCCTGAATAACCCATGTATCACGAATTTCATGGATGATATTCTCGTCGCCACAGAGACATTTGAAGAACACATTGAAGCTCTGGAGATGTTGTTTGATAGACTTCGGGAGGCGAACTTAACTGCTAGGCCAACAAAATGTTGTATTGGATGCAAAGAGTTGGAATTCTTGGGGCACACTGTATATCAGGGTAATATGACCCCTGATCCTAAGAACTTGGAAAAACTGCAGAGAGCACCTAGGCCACAAACAAAAAAGGACGTGCGATCATTCGTGTCGTTATGCGGATTTTATCAGAAATACATCAAAAATTTTAACGCTATTTGTGCTCCTCTGACTGATCTGACTCGCAAGGGACTTCCAGATAAAATTATTTGGACTGCACAATGTGAACTAGCGTTCCAAGAGTTAAAAGAAAAACTCACTAGCAAGCCTATTCTCAAACTGCCTGATTTGACACAGGACTTTGTCTTAAGAACCGATGCAAGTAATGTAGGACTCGGAGGGGCTTTGTTGCAAAGATCATCTTCACCTGATGGGGAACTTAAACCAGTCGCTTATGCAAGCCGCAAATTGAATAAGGCGGAACAAGGATACTCCACAAGCGAAAAAGAATGTTTAGCATTAATCTGGGCAATAAAGAAGTTTCAAATCTATCTGTATGGTAGGACTTTTGTGGTGGAGACGGACCATCAGCCTCTCGTGTTCTTGTCTCAGGCTAAGCATGAAAACGCAAGATTGCTGAGGTGGTCTTTGTTGCTTCAACCTTATCAGTTCAGTATCCAATATATCCCAGGCAAATTGAATGTCGGTGCAGATTTCCTCAGTCGGCACCCCTGTGATCAAAATTAGAGTAGTGGCAGACGTGAGGAGTAATTTTACCTATGTGTATCGCTGGTTTTGGAACTTGCCATAGGCATGTTTTCAAGTGGGGAGATGTGTAGTGAAATTGACAGAGATACAACGGTAAAATACCTCCAAAGATAACATTTAAGGATAAAAACATAATGCGTAGGCTGCGAATAGTACATGATCGCCTAGACCGCGGGTCATCATCCTCCATAATAATTGACTTGCTAGACAAGAGGGGAACGGCGGATCAAAAAGGAAAAAAATATGACTGGAAAGATTGCGTGAGACTGGAAAGGCTAAGGAGACGCAATTGGGGGGGGAAACGGAGAAAAGTCACGTTTCCCAAGTTGACATAAAAAGTAAGCAACTCGACAGAAGGGACCATAGATATGTTACGCCACAGTCATTTATTGGACGCTTTTGTGATACCAAGCCCTTGATTTGAATTCAGCGGCTAAACGCAGATGTTCGAAATATTACAAAATTTAAAAAGTACTTTTTTCTTAATATTAATGTTAGGAATATAAAAATTAGCTGGCCGGATGGCCCATTCAGAGCAGTGAACTAATATGTTCTTAATTTTACAGACGGATAGATAATATTGAAGATAATGACAAAAGACAGTGTTGTTCACATCATCGACAGACTAGCGACATGCACGTTCTGAAATGTCCAAGACAATAGCATTAATTGTTCCCACGTCATTTTTACTGGTATGCTTTGCTTTTAATAATAATATAATGTAATATTAGGGCCTGATGGCGCGATCGTTAAAAATCCAAAAATTGCAAGTCACGAAGATCTTCTGCAGAAAGTCTGTGGCTGACAAAGGTAGACTTTAAAACGTCCCGTCCTTATTACCAGCTCAGCAGAAGAGAACAAGTGGTAATCTTCAGACTTCGCACAGGTCATAACAGATTGAGATACCATCTATTCAACAAACTAAAGAGAGGAACTACCGATGAGTGTGACTGTGTCACTGATAAAATGACTGCCGAACATCTGCTTCAAAGTTGCCCAACATATGAGGAACAGAGAAAACGCATATGGCCATCACCAGTACCATTCCTGGAGAAAATCTACGGAGATATCAACAGCCTCAGCCTGACCACTGCTTTCTTTGAACTTATTCAAGTTGACATCTGAGGGTGAACGAAGAAGAAACGTCCCGTATCTGTGTTTCTGGTGTATCATGTAATTGTAAAACTGACACGATATATATATATATCTATCTTTGTTGTTGTTGTCAATGTATGCATTTTATTCTTTATTCTTTTGCTTTTTCGCCATTAATCATGCTACCATGTTTCATCAGACATAAAGGTCTTTTTGGACATGCGACCTAATATAACTGACGGGGTTGAACGGACACGCCTCATCAAAACGGGGCAAAATTTTATTTTAAAAAAATTTTCATCAAGAATTACCATAATTAATGCCGATTCATCTTGTTGTTACATAGGTCTGAAGCCGTATCGTCTGATGGCTTGTAATGGTATCGGAATTGTCTGCATTACATTTTTTTTTTTAAATCCAAACTATGCTACTCCACCATTATTTTATTATAAATGCGTCGTTTTTAAGCTGTATTGGTGATATTTGCTTTCTTGCAGTAATGGTGTTTGCAACTACTGTATTTCTATTATACAATGATTGCTACATTAATGCGCAACTTGGTCCAGCTCATTTTTTGCGACAATATCCGACAGGGGCAGAAGTCTCTTCAGAAACCGGCACGAATCCCTGAGAGGATATAAGTCTAGGAAATGGCGGTAATTAGTTTTAATTACGGCTGCTGTTAATCTTTTTTGATAGGCTTTTTGTTAGTCGTAGCTAAAGATTGTTTGTCTAGGTTCAATACAGTTTCTTTACGTCCTGTTTAAAAACTTAAGTAGGTTTTTTTTTTTTTTTAAACGCTCAGATCTAAGGGTCTTTTATATTTGGACATGCGCCCTAATATAACCGACTAGGTTAAACGAGACGCGCGCATCGCCAAAACGAGGCAAAACTTTATTTAAAAAAAAAAAATTAAGTAGGTTTACAATATAGATTACAAATACACACATTGAGGAAACCTGTTGATAGCATTGCAAGGCAGTCCTTGTTCTGGAATCCACAGGGAAAGAGAGGCAGAGGTAGACCAAAAAACACATGGAGAAGAGAACTGGAAACAGAGGTGAAAATGATGAGGAAAACATGGAAAGAACTTGAGCGGATGGCACAGGACAGGAAGACTTGGCATGTGTTTGTTGAAGGCCTATGCTCCTTGGGGAGCTAAAGGGTATTGACTGATTGATCGACATTATAGATTGGTTTAATCTGTTGTTAATTCTAAGTAAAATACTATTTCAGGACCTCTATGGTTTATAGTTACGACATCATCATCATTATCCACCATCTCCTTAAGGAGAATAAGACTACAACTAATTCCTGCCAGGTTTCCTTGTCTAGTGCCATCTGTCTCCAGATCTGTCCATGTGTTCTTCGTCTCTTTCATATCTGTCTCAAGATCTGTCCATGTGTTCTTCGTCTCTTTCATATCTTTCTCAAGATCTGTCCATGTGTTCTTCGTCTCTTTCATATCTTTCTCAAGATCTGTCCATGTGTTCTTCGTCTCTTTCATTTTTTTCTCAAGATCTGTACATGTGTTCTTCGTCTCTTTCATTTCTTTCTCAAGATCTGTCCATGTGTTCTTCGTCTCTTTCATATCTTTCTCAAGATTTTTCCATGTGCTCTTCGTCTCTTTCATATCTGTCTCAAGATCTGTCCATGTGTTCTTCGTCTCTTTCATATCTTTCTCAAGATCTGTCCATGTGTTCTTCGTCTCTTTCATTTCTTTCTCAAGATCTGTGCATGTGTTCTTCGTCTCTTTCATTTCTTTCTCAAGATCTGTGCATGTGTTCTTCGTCTCTTTCATTTCTTTCTCAAGATCTGTCCATGTGTTCTTCGTCTCTTTCATATCTTTCTCAAGATCTGTCCATGTGTTCTTCGTCTCTTTCATTTCTTTCTCAAGATCTGTGCATGTGTTCTTCGTCTCTTTCATTTCTTTCTCAAGATCTGTCCATGTGTTCTTCGTCTCTTTCATATCTTTCTCAAGATTTTTCCATGTGCTCTTCGTCTCTTTCATATCTGTCTCAAGATCTGTCCATGTGTTCTTCGTCTCTTTCATTTCTTTCTCAAGATCTGTGCATGTGTTCTTCGTCTCTTTCATTTCTTTCTCAAGATCTGTCCATGTGTTCTTCGTCTCTTTCATATCTTTCTCAAGATTTTTCCATGTGCTCTTCGTCTCTTTCATATCTTTCTCAAGATCTGTCCATGTGTTCTTCGTCTCTTTCATTTCTTTCTCAAGATCTGTCCATGTGTTCTTCGTCTCTTTCATATCTGTCTCAAGATCTGTCCATGTGTTCTTCGTCTCTTTCATATCTTTCTCAAGATCTGTCCATGTGTTCTTCGTCTCTTTCATATCTTTCTCAAGATCTGTCCATGTGTTCTTCGTCTCTTTCATTTCTTTCTCAAGATCTGTGCATGTGTTCTTCGTCTCTTTCATTTCTTTCTCAAGATCTGTCCATGTGTTCTTCGTCTCTTTCATATCTTTCTCAAGATTTTTCCATGTGCTCTTCGTCTCTTTCATATCTGTCTCAAGATCTGTCCATGTGTTCTTCGTCTCTTTCATATCTTTCTCAAGATCTGTCCATGTGTTCTTCGTCTCTTTCATTTCTTTCTCAAGATCTGTGCATGTGTTTTTCGTCTCTTTCATTTCTTTCTCAAGATCTGTGCATGTGTTCTTCGTCTCTTTCATTTCTTTCTCAAGATCTGTGCATGTGTTCTTCGTCTCTTTCATTTCTTTCTCAAGATCTGTCCATGTGTTCTTCGTCTCTTTCATTTCTTTCTCAAGATCTGTCCATGTGTTCTTCGTCTCTTTCATTTCTTTCTCAAGATCTATCCATGTGTTCTTTGTCTCTTTCATTTCTTTCTCAAGATCTGTCCATGTGTTCTTCGTCTCTTTCATTTCTTTCTCAAGATCTGTCCATGTGTTCTTCGTCTCTTTCATTTCTTTCTCAAGATCTGTCCATGTGTTCTTCGTTTCTTTCATCTCTTTCTCAAGATATCTTCTTCATATAAAAAAAAAAAATGCCTCTATCTCTCTTACTTAAGGGAATCGAGAAGAAGGACTGCCTTGAAATGATATCAGTACATTTTCTCAGTGTGTGTGTGTGTATGTGTATGTGTGTGCTATCCATTGCCAGCTTTGTTTTCTCATCCATTATTAAACTGGCACTTGCCTGGTTCTTGTCATCACGCCCACATTGTTAACCTTGTCATCACGCCCACATTGTTGACCTTGTCATCACGCCCACATTGTTGACCTTGTCATCACGCCCACATTGTTGACCTTGTCATCACGCCCACATTGTTAACCTTGTCATCACGCCCACATTGTTCACCTTGTCATCACGCCCACATTGGTGACCTTGTCATCACGCCCATATTGTTCACCTTGTCAAAGACGCCCACATTGGTGACCTTGTCATCACGCCCACATTGTTTTACCTTGTCATCACGCCCACATTGTTGACCTTGTCATCACGCCCACATTGGTGACCTTGTCATTCTGTTGTATTCCCCTTGTTCTAGACTAGCACCGGGTTATCAGAGTCCGTAACGTCTTGGTGATTGTTGTTGTTACTTCCCGTATTTCTGAGCCATACTTACAGTATAATGGATATGGGATATGATAATTATGATATCAGATATGATATATTCATGATATACGTTTGTGTTTAGTCTTAGATACTAAGTTCAGTCTTAGTTGGTAATAGCGTTTAGTCTTAGTTTTAAAATATATTTAGTTTAAGATACCAATTCTGTTCAATCTTAGTTAGCTACTATATGTAATATTATTTGACGATTGTGTTTAATCTTACTTTACTATTATGTTTAGTCTTACTTCACTATTATGTTTAGTCTTACTTCACTATTATGTTTAGTCTTCAGTCACACGTAGTTTATTCTTAGTTCACAAGTGTGAGTAATCTTCCTTCACGAATGTGTTTAGTCTTACTTTATGATTGTGGTCTTACTTCGCAATTGTGTTTAGTCTTGGTTCACGATTGTGTTTAGTTTTGATTCACGATTGTGTTTAGTTTTGATTCACGGTTGTGTTTATTCTTGATTCACGATTGTGTTTAGTTTTGATTCACGATTGTGTTTATTCTTGGTTTACGACTGTGTTTAGCCGTACTTTACGACTGTGTTTAGCCGTACTTTACGACTGTGTTTAGCTGTACTTTAAGATTGTGTTTAGTCTTGATTCACGATTGTGTTTACTCTTGGGTCACCATGCTGTTTAATCTTGATTCACGATTTTGTTTAGTCTTTGTTTACGATTGTGTTTAGCCGCACTTTAGGACTGTGTTTAGTCTTGATTCACAATTGTATTTAATCTTGGTTCACGATTGTGTTTAGTCTTGGTTCACGATTGTGTTTAGCCGTACTTTACGATTGTGTGTAGTCTTGATTCACGCTTGTGTTTAGCCGTACTTTACGATTGTGTTTAGTCTTGGTTCACAATTGTGTTTAGTCTTGGTTCACGATTGTGTTTAATCTTGGTTCACGATTGTGTTTAGTCTTGGTTCACACCTGTGTTTAGTCTTGGTTCACAATTGTGTGTCTTGGTTCACAATTGTGTTTAGTCTTGGTTCACGATTGTGTTTAGTCTTGGTTCACAATTGTGTTTAGTCTTGGTTCACAATTGTGTTTAGTCTTGGTTCACAATTGTGTTTAGTCTTGGTTCACAATTGTGTTTAGTCTTGATTCACGAAAGTGTTTAGTCTTGGTTCACAATTGTGTTTAGTCTTGGTTCACGAATGTGTTTAGTCTCGGTTCACGAATGTGTTTAGCCGTATTTTACGATTGTGTTTAGTCTTGGTTCACAATTGTGTTTGGTCTTGGTTCACGATTGTGTTTAGTCTTGGTTCACGATTGTGTTTAATCTTGGTTCACGATTGTGTTTAGTCTTGGTTCAAGATAATATTAAGTCTTGATTCACGATAATATTAAGTCTTGGTTCACTGTGTTTAGTCTTGGTTCACGACTGTGTTTAGTCTTGGTTAACAATTGTATTTAGTCTGACTTTACGCTTGTGTATAGTCTCACTTTACTATTGTATTTTAAGTCCTGCATCATCATTGTCTTTTAGTCTTACTTCACGGTTGTGGTTAATCTTACTTGATGATTTTGTTTAGTATTTGTTTACGATTGTGTTTAATCTAACTTCAGTAATGTCTTTAGTCTTATTTCACCATTGTGTTTAGCCTTATTTCACGATTAGACTAAGTTGACGATTACGTTTAACCTCACTTCACGATTGTGTTTAGTCTTGGTTGGTTAACGACTGTTTTGAGTCTTGTTTAACGATTGTGTTTAACCGTAGCTCAAGACTGTTTGTAGTCTTAGTTCTGTGCCTACTTAAGAATATTTTGCCTAAGTGTTAGTTAGAGACTTGTACTCCCCGAGGCTACACGAACTTTATGGTAACATTATCACCGGAGTCTAGTAACCAGACCTTTAAATTGGTACACAAAATAGAATAAGTTCCTCAGGGGAGAGTTCCACGACAGAGTAGGAGAGTAATGAAGTAGTGGATGAGGAGTTTCTGAAGAGCAAATGGTTCAGACATAGTAAAAAACCTGGTTCCTGTGAAATAAAATATTTATTCTGGGAAGGCAAATTATCCTCAGTTGATTTTGAGACTCTGAGACAGTACTTTGGCTATTAGTTAAAACACTAAATATATTCGTGCTTAAAATAAGTGAAGTAATATAGCATATTTACTCTGAAAGTAAGCTAATCAACTAATCAATCTATAATTAAGCTATATAATGCGCAAATCCATGTTTTATGCAAGAGAAGCAGTGTCAAAATTCCATGTTGAAATATAAAGCTCAGGAATTTCCATAGTACTAATTGCTAAAGTTGGAAGCGTCCTGTAACGAAGTGAAAAACAGAATCCCGCCACTTTATCTGAAAAATGCGGAAAATGTGAGCATTGCATCGTGAAAAATATATTGACCACCTATTAATTGAGAACGCAGGACTACCTTTTCTTATTGAGTAAAGCAGGAGTTTGGTGCAAATCATTAAGACCTTTATTTGTCTTTAGTGGAAACATTCACTCTCCTATAACAAACAGACTTGAAGCACATATATTTGTGAATGTCGTTCAGTTTTTAAAAAATTACATTACGCCATGTTTTCCCATGATATCGTCAAAGTCACAGTGTCTAAGCTCGGATCTTTGCATTTATGTCACCAAATTGTAATGTCTTCGCGTCTCTTGTCATCCTTGATAGTTTGATGTGTGGAGTAAAATTATTATTTACAGACTCTCATCATCATAAAAGGATGCTTCTGCAGAATAGCAGTTTGAGAACAGTAAGGCTTATTCAGCAATGTGGAATTGATGGAAAGTACAAGATAAGTTAAATATCAGTTCAAACCCATTGTGTGGCTCTGAAATATGGAGAACAACAAAAGGAATAACCAAGAAAGCTACAGACTTTCATAAATTGGTGCTTGCATAGAATACGAAGATTAAAGTGATATGACAAGATCATCAGTGTGGAACTGATGACAAGAATGACACAAGTGCTAGTCGAACTATGCAAAGAAGACGCTGGCGATGGATAGGACATACACTGAGGAAACCTAGCGATAACGTTACAATGCAGTCCTTGTTCGGAATCCTCAAGGTAAAAGAAGCAGATGTAGATCGATAAACACACGGAGAAGAAAACTGGAGACAAAAATAAAAATAATGAGGAGAACATGCAAAGATCTGGAACGAATGGCACGGAATAGGAAGACTTGACATAAGACTGTTGAAGGCCTATGCTCATTTAGTACTTGTGGAACCAGAGGTGAACAAGTAAATGTTGGCATTGAATAGAACACGCATTGCGAAGGCCAGATGATAGTAGTATAGCTTAGTACTTTGTCTGAAACACCAAGGCCAGATGATAGTGGTATAGAGTAGTACTTTGTCTGGAACACCAAGGCCAGATGATAGTAGTATAGCTTAGTACTTTGTCTGGAACACCAAGGCCAGATGATAGTAGTATAGCGTAGTACTTTGTCTGGAACACCAAGGCCAGATGATAGTAGTATAGCGTAGTACTTTGTCTGGAACACCAAGGCCAGATGATAGTAGTGTAGCGTAGTACTTTGTCTGGAACACCAAGGCCAGATGATAGTAGTATAGCGTAGTACTTTATCTGGAACAGCAAGGCCAGATGATAGTAGTATAGAGTAGTACTTTGTCTGGAACACCAATGACAAATGAAACAGAAGGAGATAAATAAACACACAAAAAAGAAGGAAGTTGAACAAACTAGAAAGTTGAAGACATTTAGAAAAAAGGAAAAGGAAGACACGTGGAATGAACGTAAACGGATGGCACAAGAAAAGAGTTTTACGTGAGTGGACGGAGTGTCTAATTCCTACAGGAAGCAAAAGGTTAAATGCGAATTTGATGGTCGTTCTAAATCCATGCGGAAGAAATCGAATCCTTTCCGGGAATTCTCAGAGGGACAATGACTGTGTAAAATGTTACTGAAGTTAATGGTGCTGTGATGAACGCGGTCAATCTAAACCCAAGCGAAATAGTTCGAATTCCTTTTCTGAATTCTCTAAGTGCCATTTTTATGTAAAATATTCATCATAATCCCCTTTTAACTCCACAGGTAGCATAAGTCTTCAACGAACTGAACTAATGCAAAGTTATACTGTTCTGAGCCATCTGGGCGTTTTCATGTCGTTGTTATCAATTTCATTTCAGTCTCCAACTATCTTCTCTGTATGTTTTTCCGTCGGTAAATCTGCTTCTTTTACTGTGGGAATTTCATAACAAGGTCTGTACAGTAATGTTATCGTTTTCGTCAATGTATGTCTCATCCATCGCTGCCTCATCTACTCCTGTCATGTTCCACTATCACTTGTCTGGTTCCTGTCAGCTGTTCCATATTAGTGACCTTGTCATACGTCTTCAATCATTCTGTTCTACAGCAAGCTTCCATTTATGAAAAGAATCAAATATTACTGACAGGTTAGTGATGATGTGATGAACATTCATACTACACCCACGAGAAATAGTTGGAATTCCTTTTCTTAATTCTCATAGTCACCCTGATTATATCGGTTGTTTCTCAAAACAAATTTACCTGGTTTGAAATCAGGTAGCTTCATGCTGCAATCTAGTCATAGTAGTATCCCTTTCAGCCATTACTGACCATAGGACAGCGCCCCTCAAACGATGTCTCCGTGGGCACGAGGTTGGGCGCTTGGATGAAGAGGTCAAACTGTTGCCTATGCAGCATGCCTCTGTTGGTGAGTCCTGAAGAACGGCGCAGTCTACTCAATTGTAAATAGATATCTGACTAGACCTCTTGAGTTAGGGAAGGCAACGACTGTAATGTAAAGTCTCTAACCTTTCACTCCACTAAGGCTGTATCTGCTGTGAGACTATCTTTACCCTTACCATTCACCAAGTTTCATTTATGGCCCCTGTTAGTTCCTGGATGTCTCCTATGAGTCAAAGACAAAAAAGGACGACCACTCCGTCAGTTATGTCCAATAATATGAGGTTGTGCACAGGTTGGGCACAGGTTGGGCAACCTCACAATTCAAAACACACTGCCACATCAACCACTACAATAAGAGCATGTAAATGTTTTGTGAGGCCTCCTGCATGAGGGCCCTGCGTTGGTGGCTTCACGCTCCACATGGGGCGACAAGAAGAAAATTGTGAGGATGATAGTTTCATGTATTATTTACGAATCTTTGTGAACGCCATCCATAAGTTATCATGGATACATATGTGAACGTCATCCATAAGTTATCCTGGATACATATGTGAACGTCATTCATAAGTTATCTTGGATACACATGAGAACGTCATCCAATGTTTTCCTGGATACATCTTTGAATGTCATCCATAAGTTATTCTGGATACATACGTGAAAGTCATCCATAAGTTATCCTGGATACATCTGTGAACGTCTACCATAAGTTATCCTGGGTACATCTGAGAACGTCTACCATAAGTTATCCTGGATACATCTGTGAACGTCATCCATAAGCTATCCTGGATACATATTTGAACGTCATCCATAAGTTATTCTGGATACATACGTGAAAGTCATCCATAAGTTATCCTGGATACACATGTGAACGTCATCCATAAGTTATCCTGGATACATCTGTGAACGACTACCATAAGTTATCCTGGATACATCTGAGAACGTCATCCATAAGTTATCCAGAATACATGTGAGAACGTCTACCATAAGTTATCCTTGATACATCTGAGAACGACTACCATAAGTTATCCTGGATACATCTGAGAACGTCTACCATAAGTTATCCTGGATACATCTGAGAACGACTACCATAAGTTATACTGGATACACGTGAGAACATCTACCATAAGTTATGCTGAATACATCTGTGAACGTCTACCATAAGTTATCCTGGATACATCTGAGAACGTCATCCATAAGTTATCCTGGATACATCTGAGAACGACTACCATAAGTTTTCCTGGATACATCTGAGAACGACTACCATAAGTTATCCTGGATACATCTGAGAACGTCTACCATAAGTTATCCTGGATACATCTGAGAACGACTACCATAAGTTATCCTGGATACACATGAGAACGTCTACCATAAGTTATCCTGAATACATCTGTGAACGTCTACCATACATTATCCTGTATACATCTGAGAACGTCATCCATAAGTTATCCTGGATACATCTGAGAACGTCTACCATAAGTTATCCTGGATACATCTGTGAACGTCTACCATAAGTTATCCTGGATACATCTGAGAACGTCTACCATAAGTTATCCTGAATACATATGTGAACGTCTACCATAAGTTATCCTGGATACATCTGTGAACGTCATCCATAAGTTATCCTGGATACATCTGAGAACGTCATCCATAAGTTATCCTGGATACATCTGAGCTACACCTAATCGTTAGTCCATATTTGCCAGCCCATTTGTTTTCACAAAAGAAAAAGCATTGATTTGATGCCATGTAAACTATGACATGGAAAACACAAAAAATTATTTTCCTGATTGCCGATGTGAAGTTCTGAGGACTTCAGATTGACTGAATGTTTATGAATCGATGAAGTGGTTAAATGGTTGCACGTACTTTCTCTGATGTACCTGTATTGTGCCATTACCTCTCGTTTGCAGAAAATAAACTTGGAAGACAACAAAGAACATGTTACAACACCTAGAATTTGTATCCTGTCAGTCTTCAGTGCTCACTTTTTCTTCCCTGTGTCTCTTTTTTTTTTCGCCCACTCTGTATACATATTATTCTAAAATTGTATTTGTCTTTTCTTTCCTCCATTCTTGTTATCTAGTGGACTCTATACACATTAATGTATTTTCTTACTCATAATCTTTATATTTATTTTATTCTATAGATTTCTTTACTTTTTCTTTCTCCCATTCTCTATACCTTTTTTAACTCTAAACATCTCTGCGTGTTGTCTGTCTCCCGTTCTTTATGCCTTTTTTAAAACTATACATCTCTACGTCTTTTCTTTCTCCCATTCTCTATACATTTTGTAACTCTATAGATCTCTACGTTTCTTCTTTACACCATTATCTATACCGTTTTGAACTCTATACATCTCCATTGTTTTTTCTTTCTCCCATTCGCTATAACTTTTTTAACTCTATTTACAAAAATTTAAAAAAAACTATGTAACTATTTAACTATATATGGAAGGTCAGAGTGGCTAAGAGGTATGGCGTCCGCCTCGAGTTATAGAGGTACCAGGTTCGATTCCCAGATGAGGGAATATATTTTATGCAGATTTTTTTCAGAACCAGTAGTCCTAATAATGTCATACCCCCCCCCCCCCCCCCTACCCCCCTTTGGGTCTCCTGGGTAGTGAGATCAGTTGCCTAGCCTTCTCGGATAATGGTAAAAAATAGGAGGTCCCTTGTGCAAGTTGCGCACGTTACAAATCACATGGCAGTTGGAAATCGTAAAGAGTAGGCCTATCAGGCCGTTCTCTTGTCACAATTTAAAAATTAGAAACCTACCCACTACAAAAATATTTATAGAATGTATGATTCCTATATGTACACATTGGGATTCTCGCCGGTGCTACGGAGTTCGTGCATTGTGCTGAGATCCTCCTTGTGTGATCTAAGGGAGGAGATCGGAGCACTGATGGAGTTGTCCGTGTGCAATGAAGATAGTCCTTAAAACCAAACCAAACCAAACCAAACTAACTCTATACATCTCTACGTCTTTTCTTTCTCCCATTTGTTTTGTATTTATTTTACTGATTACACTTTATTTTTCTTCCTCCCATTATGTGCACCTATCTTAATATATCCATTCTGTGTCTGTCCTGGTTCCCATTCTGCATATTCGCTGTATTCTATAGATCATGTATGTTTCTGTCTGTCATTCTGTATACCTTACTTTACTTCCAAACGTCAAACGTAAGTCTAGCAGAGACGGACGTATGAGAGGATGCATCCGTCATATTTACAACCAGCGAGCTACAGGAACAGTTAGTATTCACACTCTTCGACATATACTGTGGAAGAATGAGCACCTATGGGTTTGCCCGGATGCAATGATGTCGATTGAGTTCAACAATAACAATAACTTTACTATCTGCATATCTGATTTCGTTCTGGAAAGTTCCTGGCGGTCTTTGACGTGACAAATCAAGAATATAACTACTGTTAACCACAGGATATTTATAAATATGTGACTAATATGACGTTGCGCATGCGCCTTGCAATCTCAACAAGTAAACACATTGCTACAGAGAAACGACCGGCAAATGAAGACTGGAGTTTTAAAGCAGGCTTCCTACAAGGGGACCAGCTGTAGTGATGTACCAACGCTCCATAACACGCAACAACAAAAACTCTTCTTCTTGCATCGTTAGCCCCTGACTGAACGAAGCATATCAGCCTTCACAGGTCTCCGCCATGTTGTCTTTGGTCTGCCTCTCTTTTGTCGTCTGTCTGGGGTCTACAGTATAGCAGCTCTGGTGATGGTGTCAGGGTGCCTTCTGAGGACATGGACAACCCAGTTTCAGCGTCTGCCTGCAATGATGGTGTGCATACCTTTTTGACTGCACCATGTAAGCAGTTCCTGGTTGGAGAAGGTATTCGGCGAAAAAAATTTCTAAGCACTTTCCTTAGGCAGGTTCTGTGGAATTAGGATAATTTGGACATTTCCTCTTCTGTACTCTCCAGCACTCCGCGCCATACAAAATCTCCAGCACTCCGCGCCATACAAAATCTCCAGCACTTCGCGCCATACAAACTCTCCAGCACTCCGCGCCATACAAACTCTCCAGCACTCCGTGCCATACAAACTCTCCAGCACTCCGCGCCATACAAACTCTCCAGCACTCCGCGCCATACAAACTCTCCAGCCCTCCGCGCCATACTAACTCTCCAGCACTCCGCGCCATACAAACTCTCCAGCCCTCCGCGCCATACTAACTCTCCAGCACTCCGCGCCATACAAACTCTCCAGCCCTCCGCGCCATACAAACTCTCCAGCACTCCGCGCCATACTAACTCTCCAGCACTCCGCGCCATACAAACTCTCCAGCACTCCGCGCCATACAAACTCTCCAGCACTCCGCGCCATACTAACTCTCCAGCACTCCGCGCCATACAAACTCTCCAGCACTCCGCGCCATACTAACTCTCCAGCACTCCGCGCCATACAAACTCTCCAGCACTCCGCGCCATATAAACTCTCCAGCCCTCCGCGCCATACTAACTCTCCAGCCCTCCGCGCCATACTAACTCTCCAGCACTCCGCGCCATACAAACTCTCCAGCACTCCGCGCCATATAAACTCTCCAGCACTCCGCGCCGTCCTAAAGTACAGAAAGTACGCAACTCTTGTATAATCTTTAAATGGTAATTGTGCCATACTGAGAAGAATTCCACATGTTGTTTAGATTGGCGAAGGCAGTTCTGGCTTTATTCATTCTGTTACTGATGTCGTTGCCTGTTTCACTGTCTGGTGTTGTTATTCTTTTCTTCTTCGATCCTTAACCACCGACCGTCAATGCAGTCAGTGGCCATCACGCCTAGTGGCGTCTTGTAGGGCAACAACAAATTGATTCCACTTTGCTCGGTCGGTGGGCATCCTTCGTACAGTTCCTCAACTCTGGTTCATTCTTTGCATCTCAGCCTCCACAGTCCTCCGCCAAGTTGTTTTGGGCCGGCTTCTCTTTCGTTTTCCTTCAGGGGTCCATAGCATAGCTGTTCTTGTGATGGCATCGGGGTCTCTTCTTCGTGGTGTTGTTATGCTTCCTAGATATGTACATGTTATTGTTTGTTCCAGCTTTTGGTTCCTTATTTTTTTGGGCTCAGGATTTATTACACTGAATGCCAAAATTTCTGTCTTCTTCAGACTGTCTATTCAGTCCCACTTGTTGGCTGCATTTATTCAGTCTGTCTTTTTTTTTTTTTTTTGGGATGTGTTGATGTGATTGTGAGAGAAGTGCAGTAACTATTTTAATCTATCAATTCCGCGTCTATCCTGGTCCCCATTCCACATATTTACTGGATTCTATCATCATCATTCTTTTTCGTTCCCTGTGGAACATAGGGCAGAAACAGTTGCTCTCCATCGATTTCTATTCTGGGCTGTCTTTTTCAGCTGCGCCCAAATCATTCCGATTTCCATAGCCTCCTCTTCAACAGTTCTTCTCCAAGTTTACTTTGGCCTCCCCACTCTTCTTTTCCGCTGTGGGTTCCAGTCAAGGGCAATTCTGGCTATGCTTGATGTTTCTCTTCTGAGTGTATGTCCTATCCATCCCCACTTTCTTACCTTAATTTCTGTTTGTATTGGCTGTTGCCCGCATCTTTTCCTTAGCTCTATATTTGTTATTACATCCGGCCATCTTATACGGAGGATCCGTCGGAGACATCTATTTACAAATGTCTGTAGCTTGGAGGTGATACTCTTTGAGACATGCCATGTCTCTGAGCCATACATCAAGACTGAATTCGCATTTGAGTTAAAGATTCTAATTGTTGTTCTCTCTGGACATAGCTGAGGAGTTCCGTATTGGATATAGCTGAGGAGTTCCGTATTGGATGTAGCTGAGGAGTTCCGTATTGGATATAGCTGAGGAGTTCCGTATTGGTTGATGGGCATTAAAAGCGCATCTGGCTTTATTTATCTTAGAACAGACGTCACAAGCGTTTCCCCCCCTCCTTTGTCAATGTTACTCCCCAGATATGTAAAGTTTTCTATTTCTTCAATGACTTGATCATTGATCTTCATCGAGTCCATCTGCCTATTATTTATTCTCATTTCCTTTGTTTTATTTACATTTATTTGTAGTCCCATCTTTGCTGCTTCTGTTACTAATCTATTTGTTTTCTCCTGCATATCTTGCTGTCTATGTGATGGAAAGCACACATCGTCTGCAAAGTCTAGATCCTCCAGTTGTTTGTTAAATGTCCACTGTATTCCAGTGTTCTCTCCCTCTGTTGTCTGTCTCATAACCCAGTCTATGACCATGAGAAGAATTGTTGGTGATAGCAGACATCCCTGTCTGACCCCACTGTGTACTGTGAAGGGCTCTGATAGTTTTCCTTTGTGTACTACTTTGCATGAGGCCTCCTGGATTCTATAGATACAGGTAAAAGAGCACTGGAGTTTAGAAGCGGTCCTTCCTACAAGGGTACCAGGTGTAATGATGTTCCCGTGCTCCATAACACACAGCAACACACATTAATGAAAGAATAAATCTCTAATTTATGTTATATCTATTCCGTGACGTTTATTTTACTTTCCTCCTTGTGTAACCAATACAGTGTACAAAACACCATAAAAGAGGTTAAAGGTGAAAGAGGTTAGAGGTGAGAACACTACAAGTTTTCACAGCCCCCGCTAATACATTATGTACATTTCTATAGGTTTTCCTTCTCTTCTTCAGCACCATTCCTTTTTTTTTCTTCTATCACTGGTTCGTTTATATTTCCTACAGAATGGTTTTGACAAGTCTAACGTTTCTTCATTGATTTTAATTATTTAAGATTTCTGCTTCCTATTTTAAATATTTTGTATCTTGTCATACCGATTTTGTCCTTCATAGTTACTTAATATCCATCATATAAAAACACACCCCTTGCCGTATATGAGGGGTCTCTGTGGAGACCAAGGAATATAAGTTTATAAACTAATAAAACGGTATTGAATCAGTTTTACTAATAACAGTTCACATGAGACAAGGAAACTTAGCACTACTGCGCCCTTGGCCATGTCAAAGAAGTGAGTAATATGAGATTGTGAAGAAAACTAGCTACCTCATCATGTAACAGACATTTCAACAAAACAATCACTTCAAGATTACAAGGTTACTCTGCTGCAGGCTTCCTGCAAGGGGACCAGATGTAGCAGCTTGTATTACACAATGAGATTGGCAGCCTCATGCCCAACTTTCGTAGTAGTCGTCCCTTAAGTCGTGTCCTGATATTGCCAATATATAAATATATAGAGAGAGACAGAGAGACAGAGAGACAGACAGAGAGAGTCAGAGAGACAGAGAGACAGACAGAGAGACTGACAGAGAGACAGACAGAGACAGACAGAGAGAGAGACAGAGACAGACAGAGAGACAGAGAGACAGACAGAGAGACTGACAGAGAGACTGACAGAGAGACAGACAGAGACAGACACAGAGAGAGACAGAGACAGACAGAGAGACAGACAGAGACAAAGAGACAGACAGAGAGAGACAGAGAGACAGACAGAGAGACAGACAGAGAGACAAAGAGAGACAGACAGAGAGACAGACAGAGATAAAGAGACAGACAGAGAGAGACAGAGAGACAGAGAGACAGAGAGAGACAGAGAGACAGACAGAGATACAGAGAGAGGGAGAGACAGAGGGAGACGAGAGAGACGATAGAGACATAGAGATAAAGAGAGAGAGACAGAGAGGGACAAAGAGAGAGAGACAGAGAGAGACAAAGAGAGAGAGACAGAGAGACAAAGAGAGAGACAGAGACAGACAGAGAGACAGACAGAGACAGACAGAGATACAGAGAGAGGGAGAGACAGAGAGAGACAAGAGAGAGACAGAGAGACAAAGAGACAAAGAGAGAGACATAGACAAAGAGAGAGACAGAGAGAGAGACAGACAGAGAGACAGACATAGATACAGAGAGAGGGAGAGACAGAGAGAGACGAGAGAGAGACAGAGATACAAAGAGAGAGAGACAGAGAGAGATACAGAGAGAGACACAGAGAGAGACAAAGAGAGACAGAGAGAGAGAGAGACAGAGAGAGACAGACAGACAGACAGAAGAAGAAATAAAGTGAGTTAAGACATAAAAGAAAAAAAAGCAAGAAAACGAAATAAGAAGAGAGTATTAGGGGGAGGAGAACCACCAGCATAAACCGGAAGTGAGAAGTATCGACACGTGATGAAGACATGATGTAATCCCATCCAGCCATGACTGATCATGGCCTAATGAAGCCCTCCGGTATCCGGATCAGGTTCTGGCATTTAAGTCTAGAATTATCTGAACTGATTAAGTGAAGCCTGGAAATTCTATGGTTGTAATCAAGCTGAACATTTTTTTTCTTTAAACTAGCAGGGAAGATTTGCTACTTTATTTGTTCAAAGTACGCAGGTACTACATTTGCTGCTTAAACGCGCAAGAATAGCACTTGTCATTTGAATTGTTGGTAACACGTTACAAAATCTTGTAATAAAAATGTACGTGAACTCTATTTCGCAACAAAAGAAGCATTAACAATTAAAAGCACAAACTGCTCGACGAATGAAAAATGAAGAGGTAAAACAAAAAGACAAAATAAAAACCAAACTAAAAATACAAATATCTGCAATGGAGTGACACAATAAACAAAAAAAGCTGGATGCCTCGACAATCATGTCTTAGTTACTGGCAAATAAAAGACAGACAGACACACAAACCACGAACAGATGGATAGACAGAAAGGCACATAGACAGGGGGCGGGTGGCGGGCTGGAAATACAGACAAGCCGATAGACAGACAGACAGACAGACAGACAGACAGACAGACAGACAGACAGATAGATAGATAGATAGATAGATAGATAGATAGATAGATAGATAGATAGATAGATAGATAGATAGATAGATAGATAGATAGATAGATAGATAGATAGATAGATAGATAGATAGATAGATAGATAGATATTATTTACAAATAGTAAATCAGATAAAAATCATTCTCCAGAGCATAGCAGATCAGTCTGCCACAATTTAGAGATAATAACATGTTGTCTAAGGCAGCTGAGATGTGTCTGTAACATCCAACTGAATATTTGCCAAACGACAAGGTTTTTTATATTGAAGATGCGCCCTATTACAACCGATTGACCTTGAAAGAGCATGTGCTATGATGTAGACTTCCTCAAGGGGGTATGGGCAATTGAAAACATTATCTGGAGACATCATATTTCTTAATTATAACTCATCAGAGGTTGAATGGGATATTTTTATCATTAAAAAGAAAACATCCTCAAGGGAGCCATTTACAGTGATAAATACATACACTGTAAGGAGTGAAAAATTTGTTGATGATGATGAACGATGATACTAACGATAAGGTATAATGTAGGCATTATTAAATGAAACTGTGGTGCTGTGTTATTTCTTCTTTCAATAAATAATAAAAATTGAAAAAAAAAAAACCGAAGTACCTTGTGCCGTGGTTGAACGGGACGTGCCTCGCCAAAACAGGACGAAACTCCCATTAAAAAAAAACCAGACCTGAAGTCACATTTGTGTACTCGAACTTGATTCTTGCCAATAACCTTTTAGATTAAACAAGCAACATTATGCTGTAAGAATATAATTCGGACAATACCAGTAATGAGGATTTTTAAAGTTATTATATGAGGTATGATGATGTCACATAATGCTCTTACAAATTATCAGATTTTAGTCACACTGTTGAAGCACTTAGGAAGTATGTTCACACACAATGGAAGACTCAACAGAGAAATGGAAACAGGATGTCAAAATACCAATGTAGTGACTTAAAATTCCATGGACACTCAATAAAACATTTGCAAAAAAAGATTACATCATTCGAAATGAAATGCTACAGAAGGATGTTGAGAATACCCTGGACAGAAAAAAAGACCAACAGAGAAGTACTGCACTCACTAAATGTAGAGTGAAAATTGGCTCTTAAATACCATCGCAATAAGGAAGTTGAAATTTTTCGGTCATGTAAAAAGACATAATAGTCTGGAAAAATAGTAATGAAAGGCTTTGTCCCTGGAAAAAGGGGAAGGGGTCGACCTAGACGATGGTGGATCCAGGACATCACAGAGAGTCTGAACTTGTCTTTCGATGATGCAGGTCGACTTGCCCAGAATCGTGATGTGTTCAGAGCAGCTGTAATGGAGACAACGTTCTGGAGAGAATACGTCACATAATGGTGAGTGACAACAACCGTCATCACTACTCACACATCTAAATATCAGCATTAAAACTAAACGACAATGAATAAATAGTATACTCTAACCAATTCTTTACTATAAGTGTCAAAAATGGTGTCTGTCCACGGCACTTGAGAGGAAGTTCGCATCGTGCGGGATGAAATGATTAGGAAGAAACACTAATGTTACCAGGAAAGACGGAGAAAAATAAAAATCAGAAAAATGTAGGAACTATATCGTGAATTGAATTTATAGAGTGACAGAAAACAATGCGGCTTGGCCATCTCATGAAAATGGAGCCAGGTCAGTTATTACGACGTTCCTACAACACTGTAGAAGATCGGGTCTTAGGGTACGGGGACTTCCAAAAAGCAAAAGGAAAGACAATATTAGAGAAATCCTACAACGACACTGAACTCACATCAGCAAATAGAACAAATACGACATACTTTGCTTGAGAATGAAAACGTCAGCGACCCACGCCTCTTTACTAAAACAATAGATGAAAAACAAATGTAACAGTAAAGTGATTGTCAGGGTCCACCAGTGACAAGACAAGACAAGCAATAAGGTTAAAATTGCTTTTCGTGTGAAACGACCTTGCTTTCTTTAAAAATATCTCAGTGTTAAAATAATGAATTACTCCAGATTTTCTGGCTACAGGACATATAGAGATCGTCTTGACTTGGTGCTAAAAAAATCAAAATCAAGAAGCAAACGCCGTTACAACTCATAAGGCTCTTTGTCGACCACGCTGTAGAAAAGGATTGAGGTACAAAAATTCACACAAAAGCGCGTTATTGCAAGTAATCAAAGCTTTTATAACTGTGCACAGCTCAGAGAATGCGGGAAATCTAAAATTATGTGCACTCTTAGCCAGGCAGATTCTAATTGCTGATTGCTGCTGCTGTTAATGCACTTAATTTCATCACAATTTGTTTAACAAAATGTTTGTTGGTCTACAAGATTGACAGGGGGAGGTAGGGGGATAAACTTAGTGGCCAACCCTTGATTGAAGATGATTTCACAAGTTGATTGATTTCTATTAAAGATGAGGCTTAAAGATACATATTTCTATGCTCACAGAGCGGCCGATTCATATCGATTTTGAACAAGCAATCTTTGGTAATTTGAAATTTTATATAATTAACAATGTAATTAATGAGACGTTTTAATTAACTCTAACCTTCTGTCACTCCTTGTTGCCTGCCCGCCTACCTACCTACCTACCTACCTACCTACCTACCTACCTACCTACCTACCTATCTATCTATCTATCTATCTATCTATCTATCTATCTATCTATCTATCTATCTATCTATCTATCTATCTATCTATCTATCTATCTATCTATCTATCTATCTATCTGTCTGTCTGTCTGTCTGTCTGTCTGTCTGTCTGTCTGTCTGTCTGTCTGTCTGTCTGTCTGTCTGTCTACTACCTATCTATCTACATATCTATCTACCTACCTACCCACCTATCTACCTACCTATCTACCTATATAACTACCAACCTACCTACCTACCTACCTACCTACCTACCTACCTACCTGTCTACCTGTCCGTCCGTCCGTCTGTCTGTCTGCCTGCCAGCCTGCCAGCCTGCCTGTCTGCCTGCCTGTATGTCTGTCTGTCTTTTGTTTATCTGTATCTCTGTCTGTCTATATGCTTGTCTGTATCTCTGTCTCTGAGAACGTCTGCTCTGTCTCTTGATCTGTCTATCTGTCTGTCTATCTTTCTATCTGTCTTTCTGTCTATCTGTCTATCTGTATATCTGTCTATCTGTCTATCTTCCTCTTGATCTGTCTTTCTGTCTATCTGTCTATCTGTATTTCTGCTTATTTGTCTATCTGTCTCTTGATCTGTCTGTCTGTCTGTCTGTCTTTTGTTTATTTGTATCTCTGTCTGTCTATATGCTTGTCTGTATTTCTATCTCTGGGAACGTCTGCTCTGTCTCTTGATCTGTCTATCTGTCTATCTGTCTATCTGTCTAACTGTCTATCTGTCTATCTGTCTCTTGATCTGTCTATCTGTCTATCTTTCTCTTGATCTGTCTGTCTGTCTGTCTTTTGTTTATCTGTATCTCTGTCTGTCTATATGCTTGTCTGTATTTCTGTCTCTGAGAACGTCTGCTCTGTCTCTTGATCTGTTTATCTGTCTATCTGTCTATCTGTCTAACTGTCTATCTGTCTATCTGTCTCTTGATCTGTCTATCTGTCTATCTGTCTCTTGATCTGTCTGTCTGTCTGTCTTTTGTTTATCTGTATCTCTGTCTGTTTATATGCTTGTCTGTATCTCTGTCTCTGAGAACGTCTGTTCTGTCTCTTGATCTGTCTATCTGTCTATCTGTACATCGCCTTTCCGTCTGATCCAACCAATGTCTAATTCTTCCCATTACACTCTGATATTCGTCCGGAATTCTACTTCTTGTCCTTTCGTTGACAAATCCGCCAGTCTTGTACTTCAACCCCTTTTACAATCATTTTCGTTAATTGTCTACTCTAGCCTCGCCCATTCCCATATCCGCAGGTCATCCAAGTCAGCCCCCTTCATTCTCATATCTACCATTTATCTACTTCAACCACTTTTATTCTCATATAAACAATTTATCTACTTCAATATATTTTCTACTTCGTTCTCAAATCTACATTTTGTCTACTTCAATCTATTTCGTTATAACATTTACAATTTGTCTACTTCAACCCCTTTCTCTCTCATATCCGCAATTCATCTACTTAAAACCATTTCATTCTCATTTCCGTTAATCTACTTCATCAATTTTCACTCCCTTATCCGTGTGCTATCTACTTCAACATCTTTCACTCTCTTATCGATCTGTCTTCTTCTTCATCCCCTTTCACTGCATTCTCATATCCGTACATCTCTACCCTCCCCCCTTTCATTCTCATACCCGGCCATCTACCCCCTCACCCCCTTTCATCCTCATACCACTCCTAATAAGACTTTTTCCCAAATTCTCCGCATGTGTTGGTTTATGGAACGCTGATATTTAGAATACCCTCACCCGTCTATAGTTCGTTGAGCTCCGACAGGGAAATGAAAAAAAATATATATCTAAGACAGACGGAGACAGATATGCAGATGAGGAAGGAAATCGAAAATTCGATGTCTGTGATGTAGTTAGGGCTAGATGATAACTACACACTTTCCAAATACCTCGGGATTTCAAGCGTTTAAGGCATTGGTTCTCAAACTTTTAGGTCTATCAACACCCATGTGTAGTTCCTGGAGGTCTCTCAAGTGACACAGAATGAATAGGACTACTGTATCATCAGGCATGTCGTACAAGGCGACTTATATGAGGTGGTACATGTCGCTGACAACTTCATCATGTACAACAAATGTCCACAGAAATCAACGCTGCAAGAGCACGTGACTGTTTGATGCAGGCTTCCAACAAAGGGAACAGCTGCAGTCAAGACCCCCATGCTCTGTCTAGAGTGCCAAGCGCAATAGTAAATGATGATGATGAATCTGAGCTCATTTAGTTAGAATTGGAGGTGCTTCTGAAATCGATAACTTTTTTGTTTTCGCTAACACCACCAATTGTTTCAATATTTCAATAGATATAATACATTTCAATAATATAGATTTATTTCAAATATTCCCTGTACCAGCTTGACAAGTTTCTCGTACCCTGTTGGGGTATACATATCCCAGGCTGGGAACCCCTGGAAAAAAAAACCCAGAGAAACTGCGCATGGGCAATGAATCTTTTTGTATGTTGGTTTTTTTATAGTTGGTTAGTACCATTTTTAGAGCTGACGGCGCTAGTAATTTGAGTGTGAGTTCTAGACGGCTACCTCATTCAAGGAAGGCAGCAGGCGCGTGTAACTTACGCACTCCAGGCACTGGGGGGTAGTGACGAAAAATAAAAAAATACGGGACACTTTAGAGGCCCCGTCATTGGAATGAGTACATTTTAAAAATATACGCTGATGATACCGTCTTAATAGCAATAAAGTGAAAAGGAGCTGCAGAAATTGGTTGATATAATAGTAACAGAAAGTGACAATAAAGGCCACAGCCTTAATAGCAAAAAGACAGAAATAATGGTCGTCGTAAAGAAAATGGCTTTCCCAGAATGTACTTTCAAAGTAAATGGAAGTTTTAAAACAGTGCAGTAGATTCAAATACCTGGGCACATTAATAATAGAAGATGGAAGTTGCATCTCAGAAGTGAAGAGCAGAATAGATCAGGCAAAAAACAACATTCTATAAAATGAAGAGCATTGTATGCAACGGTTCTTTGTCAATGGAAGTAAGAAAGAGAATTCTTCAGTGTTATATAGAACCAATCCTGACATATGGGAGTGAGTCATGGACAATTAGTAAATAAGTAAGGACGACACTAGAGGCATATAGATGAGGTTTTAGAGAAGAATGTTAAAAAACAAAAAAACCATGAAATGCCAAAAAGAGTAATGAAGATGCAATGAAAGAGGCCAATGCGCAAAGGAAACTTATTTCACAAGTTAGAAAGAAACATTCCACTTGTTTGGGCATGTTATGAGAAAAGGAAAGCTAGAATATATCGTAACAACAGGT
Organism: Oreohelix idahoensis; assembly: GCA_024509875.1. Lineage (NCBI taxonomy): Eukaryota > Metazoa > Mollusca > Gastropoda > Stylommatophora > Oreohelicidae > Oreohelix > Oreohelix idahoensis. The sequence continues at coordinate 66,890 of JAMPIV010017264.1, read as the reverse complement.
AAGAGAATATATCGTAACAACAGGTCAGATAATATATCGTAACAACAGGTAAGAGAATATATCGTAACCACAGGTAAGAGAATATGTCGTAACAACAGGTAAGAGAATATATCGTAACAACAGGTCAGACTGAAGGAGAAAGAGATAGGGGAAGACAAAGAGAACAACTATTGGACAGTCTGAAATCGTGGCATGGAAGAGGTCAACAACAGAATTGATAAATTGTACTGGAGACAGGAAGTTGTGGTGAGACATGATCTACTACACCACTCGTCATGGCACTTGGAGAAGAAGACACTTTAAACACTTTACCGGGGATCTAATGGAGGGCAAGGTCTGGTGCCAGAAGCCGCAGTAATTCCAGCTCCACTAGCGTATATTAAAGTTGTTGTAGTTAAAAAGCTGACCAAAGAATTTTATTATGAGGTTTTGTCGGGGCTGGCAACCTGATCATGAAAAAGTGATGTCATAGAAACCACCTCTGTAAGAACATACATATGCTTGGTGAAGGCCACCTGCAGACAATGCTACAATGTCTGTTCCTTGCTCCGTAGGAAGCACACGAATTAGTGCAGGCTCTCTAAGAACAACTACAATGCCGGCTCCGTATTCTGTTAGGAGCGCCACGGAGAAAGAAGACAACGACTAAATATCAACTTTCCGTGAACAAATATTTGCTGAGAGTTTTTAGGAAATCTTATAAGATATAGCATGAGAAAGAAAAAGGACATAAGAGAGAGAGAGAGAGTTCTTCAGTTTTATGTAGGGACCAATCCTGACATACGGAAGTGAGCCATCCCCTTCGTCTTGGATCCTTGTCGTGAGAAATTCTAATCCACATATATAAATTAAAAAGTAAATGTAAAGCCTAACAAATAACTTCAATAAAAGGAAAGAAGAATGGTAAAGAACAGTGCTGTCACAATGACTGTACTCGAAATCCCCCTTGTTTTCTCCTTCGTCTGCAAATTGTAACGTTTCACGTTGATAGTAAAAGCCTACTGCTTCAATACCCGCTTTCTACGATAAAACGTGTACTGCCTTTCTAAGAAAAACCTTGAAATACGCAAGCTGACCTATATTTAATATTCCATTCATGTCATTTTATACACTAAGTTACCATAAACGAAAGACAGATGGACTAAGGATAGAAAGAAAGGGAGGGGCTGAAAGCCGGAACGCAGGCAATACTACCACAGTCTCGCGATATACAATTACTACCATCACGCGTGTAAGGCCACAAGCACTAGCTTTTTTCAAATCGACAGTGATAAACAACACTACCCATACGAGAGTTAGTTTTTAAAAACTTACAAAACGCTTATTAGGAAACATGACATTCTACTGTTTTATGTCTAAAATCCTGATATTAGTCTGACAGTACAGCAGGACAGGTGGCGGTTCTAAACATAAAAAATAAAAAAAAACTACACGACTATCCTGGAAAATGAATATTTTGAACGCAGCCCCTTAGCCCCATTAAATTTATATATTTGGGTTCCTTAGGACTTGCTGACAAAGAATATGTTGAACGTTACGCAAATAGTCTAGGAATTAACAAAGTATAGCCAAAAGAAATAGTGAGGGATGTTAGACAACACCAAAATCAAAATCGCTCAGTGGCAGATTTTAACACCACCATTGTACGGGAAATAGGCTGACATGTTACCTCCTATTTGATTGGCGGAAAGTAAATGTAAGGCTAAACACGATTAGTCGGACTATAAATACTATCTTTTGTTGTTAGGGGAGACGGAAGGAAGGGTACTTTTTTTTTGAAAAGCTGTGTAAACATGGCACGATTGGTTAGACCCGCCAATATAGTCAATCAGAGGCGTCAGGTCAGCACCACATTTTCAAATAAACTTACTAAAGAACCAGTGCGTTGAGCGCCAGTGCATATTTTTCTAAATAAAAGCCTGGGACATCGGCAGATCGAAATTGTGCTATATTCATTGCCAGTCAACGTAACTGTGTATTATTCCATGAATTGTGGTAAGCTTGAAATATTTGATATCTTTTAATGAAAATTGAATGTAAATTGATAATTTATGTCTGTATATATGTGTGGTTCAGTAGCGCACATGAGGTAAAGCCTATATGGTGCTCCAACCTGAACAGAAGGTGTCGGAGGAAAGTAAAACTACATGGAATTGCCAAACAGTACACTGACACCTATCTTATTGACTAGAAAGAAATAATGCTGGAATTGCAGAGGCGTAGTAACCATTAGGGAGGAGTATACTGGTGAAAATTGTTTCAGATGAAGATAGCAGTTGGCCTACCGCTCTGAACTCAGTGTTTGTTATGTATTGTGTTCAGTCTGGAAATTTATTATAAATTAGTTCTGAAATAGGAGGTACAACCTTCTTGTTTCAGGGACCGTGGTCCTAAAGTTATTGAGCAGCACCTGGTCTGAGCTTTGCTGACTCTAGAGGCTGACAGCATACTCCTGGGTCCAGATAGTGACCAGTGAGGTGTCTCCAGAACACAGGGAGGCTATCGAGCAGAGGAGTCTTTTCCTGCCGCCATCAAGAAAGATAAGCGTCTGTGGGCAGAGGAGCTCAACATTATACCCCCCCTCAAAATCTGACTTTATAATAAAACAGAGGGAAAATACAGTGTTTAAATTGATAGGAACTGTGAACTTTTCCCCATACTATTTCCAAGTTAAACAAACACTTGAAGTCATGATGACAAATAACAACATAGCTTGAAAGAACAAAACCAGTATTACCTCATATTACTACTACACAACTGACACACTTAGGATAATATTAATAAAATATGTCACTACAAAGTTCATATTGATAAATTCTGTACATATAAATTGTAATTACAATTGATTGTGATTCCTGGTTCACTTTGTATTTGAATCAGGACACATATTTTAGTGAAAGTAATTAATACATATTTATATTTGAAAATTTACCAGTGCCTCATTTAAGATAGTCTTATAGAGTGTTAAATGTGTGTGAGTGTCACAGTGTTGTCAAGTGTGGTGGAATAAATTAAAGTGTTTATCTGTCTGTTGTTGTTGTGACTTACACTTCATCATATACATACCCTAGACATTTAACGTAGTCCTCACAATATTCCAGAATAATTCTGACTGAGGTATAATGTGGTAGCAAGTAAGGTTATCTGCCAAACACTACACTTATTAGATACAGATACCTTCACAGCTGATCTCAGTCAGTACACTAAGCCCCCTATAAATATTTATAACATCCCACTTTACCACTGTTGAGCGCTCTTTTTGGGTAACATGATAGCTAGTAGCAGATGTACCAGTGTACTAGCATCTTGACGCGAATGTAGAATGAAAATTAGATGAAGAGCTATCCAACAGAACTTCAACGAGTGGAAGGCAAATCAGGCCAACATGATCATACTCAACTCGTCGGTAAAGTTATTATAATTTATTACGTGGTACGAAGACGTTTGACAAGACGGTACAATGTTCCTTGACAGGTACGATGAACAATTTATACATAGTAGTGACAGTTCCGATAAAACGATACATCTCTGGTCATTCATATCTAAAATCCTCTCTCACGTAAGTAATAAAGATCCAATAATATTCATACTAGGTTTTTTTAACAGCAAGGGAATGTCCGTTGACCTTGCTTGAGGTCATCCACTTAAGCATGTACTCCCATACCACGAACTCCCGCATTCGTCCAATAAGAGACTGTTTCTATCCAAGACATAGTTCCAAATAACGTAGACTCAATAGATATTCACTGGTACATATATGAAGAGGTATCTGAGTTAGTATCTTTAGGTTTTAACTAACCTCTCAAAACATGCCACGACTTTGGCATTACAATAAAGGCGTTTACACATATAAATACTGCAATCAAATTAACTTCTTTCCCACTCGTAGGAATCCTTCTTCTACGATACGAATCCTAAAGGCTAACGACTCTGTAGGTTCATTCTAGGAATAACATATTCCCGCTAGACTGGTATAAGAGCGGCCTTACAATACAGCATACATTAAGAATTGGGGCGATAACTTACGTGACATTACTGCTATTGGTTTCGACCTGAAGACCAATACAGATCACTAGAATAAATGGCTTCCATAAACGTGCCATGAAATACAATAATAATATATAAATCACGGACATAAACAAGGTCCATGTTGCCCCTTCAAATCATGACGTCAGAAACTACTCAACTAGGTTACCCGTGCGTCCCAAAGCAACTCACACTGCTTTGTGCACGTCAGTGTGCGAATCATTCGACCGCACAAATAATATAACTATATTGAGACTGGTGCGTACATTTGGCAGGACCGAAGACTACCCCCTTAGGTAATAAATGTACGTAACAGCTCCCTTATTACCTCCCCTTAAAAAAATTAATTCTATTAATTTTTTTTGAACTTAGTACCCGGGAGAGGTGAGTCAAAACTACAACAAGATTTATGAAATGCATAAAGTTATATCATATTAAGAAAAGAATATTAAACGAAAACAATATAACTAAATGATAGTATGCATTAAAGCACACATCCACCATCGACCTACTTTGGAACGATGTGGTAATATTCGAAGTAAAAGAAGTTGAAAATGAAAATGAAAAAAAACCATAAAAAAAAAGATGATAATAAAATTCAACTAAGTTTTCTAAAAAAAAAAAAAAAAATTTGAAACATATGATTTCAAAAATGAAAATGAACAGCAACACTGATGATAATCAATGACAAGAGAATCAATAAAACAGAAAAATTGAAAATACAATGTGCAAAAATGAAGCAATGCAAAATTAAACACTTTAAGAATCAACACCCTTAATGTTTTCTAACACTAGTATGGTTGACTAGTGATCTTAACAGTGAGATATCATAACTAAGACCCGTGAATGCAGGTATTACGTGACAACTAAGAAAGTTAGTATATGTGTGATCCATAATTAATTAAATAGATTAAATTGAATTATAGTAATTTATATATTTCTTAATTACTAACAAATAACCAGTTACTAATATATTCTAAGTAATTCCAGTATCACTCATTGTCAATGTTCAGTTACAACTAGTTAGTAATCGATGAGACGATGTTCTCAATGTTCCATACACGATAAAATATATTCTCGAACACGATATGTAGTGTAATATGTTCCATAGGAATAACAAATGTATATTTGTCAATGTTGCCGTAATAATAAAATGTTATTATAATACCACTGTTCCCGTTTTAATAAAACGTTACTACACAAGAAGTAATGTTATAATCTATAAGTAAGTATATCCTGAAAGATATATTTATACGAATACTTCAGTTATATGATCAGTCTTTATAGATGTATAATCAATGAAAATGTACACAGTTATTAATGTTATCGGTGAGGATGTTTCAACATCTGGAAGTGGTTTAGTTTCGACAAGTTCGCTTGGGCATCTCGACAAACAGTCTGCGAACACATTCTTCACTCCAGGAATAGCTCGTATTTCAAAATTGAATGGTTGAAGCGCTATAGCGTAACGCGCTGACTTCGATGATTTGACGTTCTTAGAGTTCAGTGCGGTAAGAGCTTTTTGATCAGATTCCACCACAAAGTGTGAGCCAAGGAGGTAACGTTCCAGTTTTGTGATTGCCCACACTAACGCTAGGAGCTCTTTATCCAGAACGGAGTATTTGAGTTCGCTCTCCGTAAGTTTTCTGGACACGTACATCACCGGAAATAAGGTGCCGTTATATTCCTGCATCAAAACTGCAGCAATAGCGTACGAAGATGCATCACTGCGAAGGATGAAAGTGAGATTTTTGTTAGGCAACCTCAAAAAAGGTTCTTTTGAAAAAAATCGTTTTATATAGTCTAACGCCGTTTGGTGATTCTGCGACCACTTTATTACATTAGATGTGCCTTTTTTCAGTAGAGACGAAAAAGGTGCAGTTATAGTAGACAAATGAGGGATGAATTTTGAATAGAACTGTATTAGTCCTAAAATAGACCTAACTTGATTTTTTGTCTTAGGTGCTGAGATGTTTAAAATTTTAGAGACGTTACTGTCTTCTGTATACATGAAACCATGACCTATGCGGTGACCCAGAAATGAGATGTCATGAAAACCGACAAAAGCCTTTGAAGGTTTTGCTGTTAAGTTATAATCTCGTAAGGTAGACAGTAAAGCTTTTACTCCATGAATATGTTCATCCCAAGAGTCACTGAAAAGACAGATGTCATCTATATAAGTAATGACATCGGGACGATGAGACAATATGCGGCGCATCATGCGTACAAAGGTAGCTGGCGCATTCATTAGTCCGAATGGCATAAAATTCCATTGAAAAAGACCCCGTGGCGTCGAGAAAGCGGTGAATGGCTTTGCTTTAGGAGTTAGTGGCCCTTGCCAATAGCCCTTTGAAAGGTCAAATTTCGAAAAGAATGTGGCATGAGATAACCTCTCTAATAAGTCGTCTAAAAGAGGTAACGGTTCCGCATCGAATTTTGTAACTTTGTTTAATTTCCTGTAATCTACGCGAAGACGTATATTGTTGTCCTTCTTCCTAATGATTACCATAGAAGAAGAATATGGTGATGAAGATGGTTCAATTATATTTAATTGAAGCATCTCATCCAATTCCTTATCAACCTTATCACGAAAGTGTAAAGGGATAGGATATGGGCGAACTCGAATAGGCGTATCGTCAGTCAGAATAATGTCATGTTGGATGACTGACGTATGACCTGGGATGTCAGTGAGGACATCCTCATACGAGTGTAGAATATTAGAGACTTGCTGACGTTGATCAGCCGAAAGAGTAGATGAGATTGTAACATCATTCCATTTCTCAGTGGAATGGAGTGGTACAACTGGTATTGGTAGTTGTACATCATCGAAAGAAGATTCTTCTTCTTGGATGACAGACAAACTAGAATAGTGTTGAATAGGAGGTGTAGGATCGTCAGTTGCCTGGAACACTGACTGTAGATAATCAGGACGTGAGTAATACTCCTTCAACATGTTAATGTGGAAGGTTTTATGTTTACCATTAACATCAACGATGTAGTCGACATCGGATATTCTTGAGATGATCCTGAAAGGACCTCTCCAGGTAATTAAAAGACGATTGTTATGCGCAGGTAGTAAGACAAAAGCTTCATCACCAGGTATGAGCTGGCGAAGACGTCTATACTTGTTTGCAAATAGACGAGCTTTTTCTTTGGCTTGTTCAGATGATGCAGTAGCTAGTCTACAAGCATCTATGATTCTCTTTCTCAGAGAGATCACATACTCATAAGAGGATTGAGTTTCCTCTGCAATATTCTCGTCAACCAATAAGTCGTGGATTAACGACATCGGACCGCGTGGTTGCATGCCAAAAACTAGCTGGAATGGAGAAAACCCCGTGGCTTGATTTTGTACTTCGCGATACGCAAACAGAGCCGCGGGTATGACCCGATCCCAGTCTTGGGGATGGTCTTGGGTCATCTTACCCAACAACTGCTTGAGTGTCCCATTGAGACGCTCAATTAACCCATTTGACATCGGATGATAAATAGAACTAAGAGATCTGTCTATACCTAATGTCTTCATAACTTGAGACATGGATTCAGAAATGAACTGAACCCCCATGATCCGACAAGATTTTCCGTGGAAAACCAATGCGTGAGAAGATTAACATCAATGCCTCTGCTACACTGGCAGATGAAGTGTTCTTGAGAGGGATGGCCTCAGGCCAGCGAGTGCACATATCAATGCACGTAAGAATATGCGTATGCCCTCTAGCAGATGGAAGCATCGGACCAATAATGTCTATAGCCATTTTATCAAATGGTCTAATCGGGATGTCCGCAGCTTGAATAGGAGCCGCATGAAATGGACCCCGTACCTTAACTTCCTGACATATCAAACAAGACCGACAGTAGAGAGTGATGTCCCTATGGACGCCTGGCCAGTAGAATGCCGAAAGCACTCTGGATTTGGTACGCGAAAAACCCATATGGCCCGCACATTGCGAGTCATGCGCATGTCGTAATATACGAGATCTCATAGAGGATGGGACTAAGATCTGATAACATAAGGATGAATCATTTTCCCGTATTACTCTAACCAAAATCCCATTTTTAAGTATAAAGTCATGTTTAGATTTTGCAAGTTTGTTGCTGGTATTCTTTTTGTTCACATAATGAAAAAATTTATTTAATGAATCATCATTCTTTTGCAATGTTGCAAACAACTCCCGTGAAATAGGAGCATCATCATCACTGGTAGTATGATTTGTAGGTTCAATAGGCGTATCATGCGACATATTAGTAGCTTGCACTCTAGTCACTACTGCATTTGCAGTTTGAATATGTCGCTCTTCCCATTCAGCAATTTGCTGTGGTGTACACTCTTTTATACCATGTATGCGACCAAGTATAACATCACAAATTGGATTCGGAAGGAGACATGCCTGGATCTTTCCTGAAAAAAATGGTGTGTTAAGGTCAATAATAGCGGTGGGAAATGTTTCAATGGTGCCACCGAAAGTCAAACACTTGACAACCCTGCCCGTGGCAAAACTTGGGTTGATCAGCGAAGTCCGGACGCCCACAGTGCTACAACCTGAGTCAAATAGGATAGAGCATGAAATGTTATTGACAAATCCCTTGTTAAACATAAGAGAGCCCTGTCCCTGGTGTACTGACGCAGCAGTGGCCGTACAGACTGCAGGTAGACTAGGCAAGGTATGTCCGCAACGCAGCGTCGTGATCGCCTTAGGCTGGAAAAGAGTCGAGCATTCTGGACAGTCTTTCACCTGGGTACAATCAAGAGAACAAGACATAGCATTGTGAGTTTCAGCTACTTTACCCTGTTCAATGTTAGCCTGTGTATCACTTAAAGCGACATTAGAATGTCTATGTGTATTACTCAACGATCTATCTCGTCGGCGCGATCGATTGTGATTATTGTCATTAAAATTGCCACAATTGTAGTTTCTGCCTGAATTAAAATTTGGATGAGTCCGATAATTTGTAGAATGATCGTTATGATGTTGGTTAAATGGTTTATTTCCAAAAAATTGTCTGTTTTGTGAACCCTGAGATTTTGATCTCCAGTTTTGTTTATTATAATGTCCTTGATTATTTTTAAAATTATTGTTATCAAAATCTCGCGATCTGTGAGCTTGGTTCCAAGAAACATTAAATGGAGCAGATTGTTGAAATTGCTTCCCTTTGTAAAAGTTATCATTGTTAAAATTGTAATTATTTCCCTTATTGACATACCTGTCAGTACTAAAGGAACGATTGCGTGGGAAATTGTTTTGTTGTGCTGCAAAAGCAACAGGCAATTCACTCTTAATCTGCGCATTACTCAGATCCATGGTTGGGTGAGCAGTGCAAAAATTTTTTGCATGTTCTTCTAAGTTTTTCATTGAAAGGTTTCCGTTCGTGTAAAAATGCGAGAAATGTAGGATTTACAGACGATAGTACCTTATCGCGCATCAGTTAATCGAAGAGACCTTCATACGACTTTTCAATTTTGGATAATTCGATCCATCTTTCGAGGGTGAGTCGTATTTGTGACAGAAAATCACTGAAATTTCTGCTTGATTGCGGTAGCAATGTACGAAATCTTAATCGGTATTCATCTTCTGACATTTGAAATTTCTTCAGAAGTGCGGCTCTAAGAGCATTATAATCATTCTTCTCATTAATACTGGTAGTATGATAAACTGCTAAAGCATCCCCAGTAAGTAACCTAAATAAATATGTGCAATACAGTGTTTTATCCACGTTATAAGACACACAAGTGGCCTCAAACCTATCTAGGAAGAATATCACGTCATCAGACGGGGGATTAAATTTTGGTAATTTAAGGTGAATTTTCTTAAAATGGTCATGTCTGGATGAAGTTTGGCTTTCAAAAGTTCTCTGAGAATTAGCTTCCTGAGTTAACCTAAGTCTCTCATATTCTGACTCTGCTAATTTCAGTTCATGCTGTCGTTTTCTATCATTCTCTTCCATCTCAAGCTGAAGTCGTAATGTATTTTGTTCAGCTATTAATCTTCTTTCTTGCATTTCTTTTTGTTTAACTTCCATTTCAATTTTAAGTCTTTCTTCAGCCTCCTTTTGTTTCTGTTCTGCCTCTCGCTGAAATCGTTTCTCTTCTAATTCAGCGGCTAGTCTCATTTTTTTCTCATTCTCCTCAGACTCAGATTTCAAATTTTCCAAACGTAACTTTTCAGCATCCAATCTTTGAGATTCCAACCTTTGAGATTCTTTATATTCTGTCATAGCAAATGATCTAATCTCTTCCGGAGGTATATTAAGCGCCTTAGCTTGCTTAATAAAATAGTCTAAGGTAGACATTATTCAATATTATTATGTAATAATACTATTTAAAAGTGTTACTACAACTAGTGGTCTTCGTTCCTGTCCTAGAACGGTAAAATCAAGTTATATAATAGGCAATAATATTAATAATTAATAATGTAATTTATAACATGTAATGGTGTGAAAGCAATAGCGTGACAAACAATAGCACAATACTGACACGACACGATAATCAAGACAAATAACTACAGTCGTAGAAATCAAATAAAATAAAAATGTGGAACTAAAATAGAATGTCGTAAAAAATTACGATGACATCTACGATCCAATAATGCACAAGACAATTGACAACACAGTGTAAAAACATATGCTTTGTAAAAAACTGAATGATAGACAGGTTAGACGGACAATAATCACATACAAAATACATCATGAAACTAAGGTACAGTAAAAATAGCTACGAAAACAACAAGTAAACGTGACGAAACAGCTAAACAGATACTGTTATAAGGGACAACTAGCGATCGGAACTTCGGCAAGGTTTCTAGCCTTGTACCGGAATTATCGCTCAATTGAAACTTACAAAATGAGCCCTACAGAACGTCTGACTTCTTCTTCTTCTTCCATCCTTAGCCATCAACCGGCAAAGCAGTATGTGGCCAGTACGCCTAGTGGCGTCTTAGGGCAACAACAAATTGATCAATCTATCGCTGTTTCCACCACGCCTAGTGGCGTCTTTGTGGAACAAAAACAGACCAAACAATCTATCATTGTTTCCGTAATCAGATTGGTTGGCAAGCAGGTGATCAGCCCACTGTGCGAAGTTTTTACGGGATGGGGTAAACAGCCCCATGCCCATACCCTCCTTAGTCGCCTTTTACGACATACGTGGTAGGGTGCAGTGTTACTATTCTTTGCTCCCCTTTCGGGCCCCGGTAACACACGGGTGTACAGAACGTCTGACGAAGAGCCCGAATTGGCTTCGAGATGGATCTCGTTCGTCAGATCAACCTCCCTACCTCCCACGAAGAATACAACACATATAACATGTAACATGAAAAATATAAATGTGGACATAACCACATGAGGCACAACTAAACGTAATAAAGTGTACAACGAAAACACGTTATACTCATCTCGCGTGCAGGTAAAAATCAATGTGCCTCGTCTCCGTGGATGTACGTTTGAGGATAAAATACTTCGTTCTGAGTATTAGACCACAGCTCGCACGCAATACTGACGAAGAGGTGATTCCAAGGTAGTCAGTCACTGTACAACATGACGTGGATGTTGATTGATGACCTTGACCCTGTCCGTAAGTTGATTGTGATTCACCAACACAGTAGATTCCAAGATGTTGTCGCCTTGAAAGTACAAATCTTCCATTCAACCGATACTTGTATAGGGTACGTTTCCCTTGAAATTATTGATTTCCAGACCACACTGGCATACCATTTACTGTTGAGCGCTCTTTTCGGGTAACATGATAGCTAGTAGCAGATGTACCAGTGTACTAGCATCTTGACGCGAATGTAGAATGAAAATTAGATGAAGAGCTATCCAACAGATTCAACGAGTGGAAGGCAAATCAGGCCAACATGATCATACTCAACTCGTCGGTAAAGTTATTATAATTTATTACGTGGTACGAAGACGTTTGACAAGACGGTACAATGTTCCTTGACAGGTACGATGAACAATTTATACATAGTAGTGACAGTTCCGATAAAACGATACATCTCTGGTCATTCATATCTAAAATCCTCTCTCACGTAAGTAATAAAGATCCAATAATATTCATACTAGGTTTTTTTAACAGCAAGGGAATGTCCGTTGACCTTGCTTGAGGTCATCCACTTAAGCATGTACTCCCATACCACGAACTCCCGCATTCGTCCAATAAGAGACTGTTTCTATCCAAGACATAGTTCCAAATAACGTAGACTCAATAGATATTCACTGGTACATATATGAAGAGGCATCTGAGTTAGTATCTTTAGGTTTTAACTAACCTCTCAAAACATGCCACGACTTTGGCATTACAATAAAGGCGTTTACACATATAAATACTGCAATCAAATTAACTTCTTTCCCACTCGTAGGAATCCTTCTTCTACGATACGAATCCTAAAGGCTAACGACTCTGTAGGTCCATTCTAGGAATAACATATTCCCGCTAGACTGGTATAAGAGCGGCCTTACAATACAGCATACATTAAGAATTGGGGCGATAACTTACGTGACATTATTGCTATTGGTTTCGACCTGAAGACCAATACAGATCACTAGAATGAATGGCTTCCATAAACGTGCCATGAAATACAATAATAATATATCAATCACGGACATAAACAAGGTCCATGTTGCCCCTTCAAATCATGACGTCAGAAACTACTCAACTAGGTTACCCGTGCGTCCCAAAGCAACTCACACTGCTTTGTGCACGTCAGTGCGCGAATCATTCGACCGCACAAATAATATAACTATATTGAGACTGGTGCGTACATTTGGCAGGACCGAAGACTACCCCCTTAGGTAATAAATGTACGTAACAACCACATATATTGGGGTCTCGTTCCAGGGATATTGAACTTTCTCCTGTTATAGATATTGGGAATAATAAAGAATTAAAAGGTATCCTTGGGTGGAAATAAATAAGGTTGAGCTCTCAGTGCCTGTAGTGTCCTTAGATAATTATTGAAAGATTGAATTGTTTACATTTGCATGTTAGACAATGGCCGACTTGGCAAAATTTCGATCTGCTGCTGTACAGACTGCGAAAGAGTTAGGAATGGACGGGCAAATTATGATTGCTTATGTCACGGCTGAATGTGACAAATATATTGAACGGGAAGAAAGAAGATTAGAAAAAGAGGCCGAAAGAAGGTTAGAGGCTGAGACTAAGAGGTTGCAGATTGAGGCTGAGGCTAAGAAATTGGAAGCAGAAGAAAGAAGATTGACTGCAGAAAGAGAAGACAAGCGATTAGCTGCAGAGAGGGAAGCAGAAAAGGAGGAGAAGAGATTACAAAGGGAACATGAGTTACGACTAAGGGAGTTTGAGTTTCAAGGCCATGCTCCTGAAAATGGTGCCAGTCCCTTTACCTCTGATGCCACTGCTAGCCAGGGAGCCTCAACCTCAGCTATGAATTTTCATTTAGATCATTTTGTTGAGAAAGACGATGATATTGAGAGCTATTTAAATAGATATGAACTATTAGCTACCACATATGGAATAGAGAGAGAAAGGTGGAGCTTAAAGTTATCTCAAGGGCTTCGTGGGGCAGCTTATGAAGTTTTTGCCAAAATGAGCAGAGGTGATCAGGAAAATTATGACATGCTAAAGCAGGCTCTTTTGTTAAGATATGAAAAGAACGCAGAATTTTATAGGAAAAAATTTAGGAATGCTAAACTACTGTCAGGTGAAACCTATCACCAGTTCTCTGCACGGTTAGAGACATACTTGGAGAAATGGACTTCTCTGGGGAAAACCCAAGATCTTAAGGAAATGGTCCTTATAGAACAACTAAGAGAGTCCATGGCTCCAGACCTGAGAAAGTTTCTCATGGAACAAGGTGCAGAGAGGCTGGGTGAGTTGCTAAATGTTGCAGAAAGGTATCAAGCTGCTCAGGCAGAGGTATCAGGTAATAAAAAGTTACAGGTGGATAATTTTAGGGCACCACAGAACTTTAATAAATTTGATCATAGGGATCAAAACAAAGGTAAGCACCAATTTGATAGGCCACGGTATGACAATAAAAATAAAACCCCACAATTCGATGAAAGGAAATATGATGAAAGAAAATCTTTCAACCAAGGAAAAAGGTGGTGTACAAATTGTAAGATGAACAATCATGACACTGACCGTTGCAGAAGGAACCCTATAGTTATGGCCACCCTTTAGGTCAGGTCGACCTCAAGACAGGAGGAGGATATTATGTTAGATACCACTCCAGAAGAGATGAGGAAGGCACAGGCTGGGGATAAGACCCTCAAGCCTTGTTTCAGGAAATTGTCAACTTGTCATACAACTCCAGGCAAGGGAGATTTTTACATGAAAAACAAGTTGATGTATAGGAAGACTGGAGCTAGATCCAAAGGTCAGGGACAGCTGGTACTTCCTAAAAGATATAGGGCAGAATTAATAAGGAGCCTACATGTGAAACCAGATGGGGACCATGAAAAAATAGGTACCATCATCCAAAAAGTGGCTCACAATTATTATTGGCCCAAGGCAAGATGGGACATTGAGAATTTTGTAGAAAGGTGTAGCATAGCACATGAGGGAACACCCACAAGTGGGAACATTGATCAGGACCTGGACACGCCACGGGGCAAAATTATTCCTGATAATAAAAAGAAAAATAAATTTGATAAAGTGGACCAAATGAAATGGGAAGCCCCTTTTCATGGACAAGCTTCAATTAACTGTTTTACAATGGCCACTATGCGGAGAGTGCAAAAAGATGTCTTACCCCAGGATAAGCCGAAAATCCCTCAATCGGACTTAAACAAACTGGAGGAAGAAGATGTAGAGAGGAAATCTCTCATCCAGAATTTTAAGTGGGGAGACAGCCCCAAGAAAAGAATTGGTAGCGGTCGTTTTGTGACTGATAATTCTGGGAAGAAAAATCATCACTATAGCGCTTCCAGTGGAAGAGACCATATCGGTCCATGGACAAATAGGTCCACAAAATTAAAGGTCCATATGTAACGCTGTTAAGAACGTGGACTGATGAAAAGGCAGAGGAAAATATTACATCCTCATACCAATATGTGAATGAGCTGACCACTCGTTTAAAAACTGGCTGGAAACTTGCCAATGAAAATTTAAGACAAGCCAGGAAGAAACATGCTGCCTATTATAACAGGAAAGCTAAAGACAGAGATTTGGCTGTGGGAGAGAAGGTACTGCTTCTTCTACCCGGTAGTCAGAATAAGTTACAAATTGGATGGCAAGGTCCATATACAGTTCTAGAGAAGGTGTCTAGAACTAATTATAAGATAGATAAGAAGGGGAAAGAAAAAATCTATCATGTGAATCTCCTGAAGAAATATTTGGAAAGAGAACATCAGGAAGAGACACACTTGTTGACCTTGTCCATTGCCATGGAGATGAAAAAGGAACCACTTTCATCATTTGAATATCCATTACACCCCTGTGAGACAGCGGCACAGGTGAAAATCAGTACACATTTACCGAAAACTCAGAAAGAGAGAGTGCAACAGGTTCTAGATAATCATGCAGATGTGTTAACAGACCGACCTGGGCATACAAACTTATTGGAATATGATATGAAACTGATAGACCCCACACCTGTCTGTATGAAACCCTATTCGATTCCTTTTGCTAAGGAGAAAGCTTTGAAGGAAGAGATAGACTATTTGTTGAGGGAAGGAATTATTTCACACAGTGAATCTTCGTATAGTTCCGGTGTTGTACTCCTCAGGAAGCCCTCTGGAGAACATAGACTCTGTATAGATTACAGGAGACTGAATGCTATTACAGAAGGACAGGTGGATCCATTGCCGGATACAAATCAGTTGTTTGCCAGACTAAATAAAGCTAAATATTTCTCAAAAGTGGATCTGAGTAAAGGATACTATCAGATTCCAGTAAAGCCTGAGGTTAGACCATACCTAGCTTTTAGTACCTCAGAAGGACACTATGAGTTTAATAGATTGCCATTTGGATTGAAGAATGCACCTAGTGTCTTCTCTAGAATGATGAGAAAATTATTGGACCCTCTGAATAATCCATGTATCACAAATTTCATGGATGATATCCTTATAGCAACAGAAACATTTGAGGAACACATTGACTCTCTGAACATGCTGTTTAATCGACTTAGGGAAGCGAATTTAACAGCCCGACCAACCAAATGTTGCGTTGGATGTAAAGAATTGGAATTCTTGGGACACACAGTTTATCAGGGAAACATGACCCCTGACCCAAAGAATTTAGAGAAACTAAAGAAAGCCCCGAGACCACAAACCAAGAAAGACGTGAGATCCTTTGTCTCATTATGTGGTTTCTACCAGAAGTATATCAAAAACTTTAATTCCATATGTGCACCGTTAACTGATTTGACACGTAAGGGAAATCCAGATCGAATTACATGGACACCACAATGTGAAATGGCTTACCAAGAATTGAAGGAAAAGCTCACAAGTAAACCTATTTTGAAATTACCTGACTTAAGTCAAGAATTCATTGTAAGGACTGATGCCAGTAATATTGGGTTAGGTGCAACTCTGCTACAGAAATCAGATGCATTGGATGGGGAATTAAGCCCAGTGGCATATGCTAGCAGAAAGTTGAATAAAGCTGAAACCAACTACTCAACTAGCGAAAAAGAATGTCTTGCAGTAATATGGGCGATAAAGAAATTCAATATTTATCTGTATGGGAAGGCATTTAAGTTGCAAACGGATCACAAACCTTTGTCGTTTCTAGCACAGGCTAGACATGAGAATTCTAGATTACTCCGTTGGTCATTATTGATGCAGCCATTTGAGTTTAGCATAGAGTATATAAGTGGAAAAACAAATCTGGGAACGGATTTTTTAAGCCGCCATCCGTGTGATGAGAATCACCCTAAACTCCAGGAAAAATAATAAATTTCTCTATGTGTATATAGAATTATAGACTGACATATAACGTCTGTTTTAAGTGGGGAGGATTTGTCGTGAGAAATTCTAATCCACATATATAAATTAAAAAGTAAATGTAAAGCCTAACAAATAACTTCAATAAAAGGAAAGAAGAATGGTAAAGAACAGTGCTGTCACAATGACTGTACTCGAAATCCCCCTTGTTTTCTCCTTCGTCTGCAAATTGTAACGTTTCACGTTGATAGTAAAAGCCTACTGCTTCAATACCCGCTTTCTACGATAAAACGTGTACTGCCTTTCTAAGAAAAACCTTGAGATACGCAAGCTGACCTATATTTAATATTCCATTCATGTCATTTTATACACTAAGTTACCATAAACGAAAGACAGATGGACTAAGGATAGAAAGAAAGGGAGGGGCTGAAAGCCGGAACGCAGGCAATACTACCACAGTCTCGCGATACACAATTACTACCATCACGCGTGTAAGGCCACAAGCACTAGCTTTTTTCAAATCGACAGTGATAAACAACACTACCCATACGAGAGTTAGTTTTTAAAAACTTACAAAACGCTTATTAGGAAACATGACATTCTACTGTTTTATGTCTAAAATCCTGATATTAGTCTGACAGTACAGCAGGACAGGTGGCGGTTCTAAACATAAAAAATAAAAAAAAAACTACACGACTATCCTGGAAAATGCATATTTTGAACGCAGCCCCTTAGCCCCATTAAATTTATATATTTGGGTTCCTTAGGACTTGCTGACAAAGAATATGTTGAACGTTACGCAAATAGTCTAGGAATTAACAAAGTATAGCCAAAAGAAATAGTGAGGGATGTCAGACAACACCAAAATCAAAATCGCTCAGTGGCAGATTTTAACACCACCATTGTACGGGAAATAGGCTGACATGTTACCTCCTATTTGATTGGCGGAAAGTAAATCTAAGGCTAAACACGATTAGTCGGACTATAAATACTATCTTTTGTTGTTAGGGGAGACGGAAGGAAGGGTACTTTTTTTTTAAAAGCTGTGTAAACATGGCACGATTGGTTAGACCCGCCAATATAGTCAATCAGAGGCGTCAGGTCAGCACCACATTTTCAAATAAACTTACTAAAGAACCAGTGCGTTGAGCGCCAGTGCATATTTTTCTAAATAAAAGCCTGGGACATCGGCAGATCGAAATTGTGCTATATTCATTGCCAGTCAACGTAACTGTGTATTATTCCATGAATTGTGGTAAGCTTGAAATATTTGATATCTTTTAATGAAAATTGAATGTAAATTGATAATTTATGTCTGTATATATGTGTGGTTCAGTAGCGAACATGAGGTAAAGCCTATGTGGTGCTCCAACCTGAACAGAAGGTGTCGGAGGAAAGTAAAACTACATGGAATTGCCAAACAGTACACTGACACCTATCTTATTGACTAGAAAGAAATAATGCTGGAATTGCAGAGGCGTAGTAACCATTAGTGAGGAGTATACTGGTGAAAATTGTTTCAGATGAAGATAGCAGTTGGCCTACCGCTCTGAACTCAGTGTTTGTTATGTATTGTGTTCAGTCTGGAAATTTATTATAAATTAGTTCTGAAATAGGAGGTACAACCTTCTTGTTTCAGGGACCGTGGTCCTAAAGTTATTGAGCAGCACCTGGTCTGAGCTTTGCTGACTCTAGAGGCTGACAGCATACTCCTGGGTCCAGATAGTGACCAGTGAGGTGTCTCCAGAACACAGGGAGGCTATCGAGCAGAGGAGTCTTTTCCTGCCGCCATCAAGAAAGATAAGCGTCTGTGGGCAGAGGAGCTCAACATTATGCCCCCCTCAAAATCTGACTTTATAATAAAACAGAGGGAAAATACAGTGTTTAAATTGATAGGAACTGTGAACTTTTCCCCATACTATTTCCAAGTTAAACAAACACTTGAAGTCATGATGACAAATAACAACATAGCTTGAAAGAACAAAACCAGTATTGCCTCATATTACTACTACACAACTGACACACTTAGGATAATATTAATAAAATATGTCACTACAAAGTTCATATTGATAAATTCTGTACATATAAATTGTAATTACAATTGATTGTGATTCCTGGTTCACTTTGTATTTGAATCAGGACACATATTTTAGTGAAAGTAATTAATACATATTTATATTTGAAAATTTACCAGTGCCTCATTTAAGATAGTCTTATAGAGTGTTAAATGTGTGTGAGTGTCACAGTGTTGTCAAGTGTGGTGGAATAAATTAAAGTGTTTATCTGTCTGTTGTTGTTGTGACTTACACTTCATCATATACATACCCTAGACATTTAACGTAGTCCTCACAATATTCCAGAATAATTCTGACTGAGGTATAATGTGGTAGCAAGTAAGGTTATCTGCCAAACACTACACCTATTAGATACAGATACCTTCACAGCTGATCTCAGTCAGTACACTAAGCCCCCTATAAATATTTATAACATCCCACTTTACCACAATCCTTTGCCCCTGACTGACAAAACAACAAACTGTCCCCATTTTGATTGGTCGGTGGCCATTCTTCCCAACTCTAGTTCATGCTTCGCATCTCATCCTCCACTGTTCTTCGCCAGGTTGTCTTTGGTCTGCCTCTCTTTCGCCGTCCTTCTGGTGCCCATAGCAGTTCTAATGATGGTGTCAGGGTCCCTTCTGAGAACATGACCAACCTAGTTCCAGCGTCCTCCTGCAATAATAATCTGTTTGAGTTTTCCTTTCTCATTCATTGTCCTGACATCCCAAAATCCCATTCTTGTTTTGTGTTTCGCGACCAGGGCATCCGTTTTCGTGTCAATGGCTTCTTTTTCTAAAGTGAGTCATGGACAGTGAGTAAACAATCATGACAAGTACTAGAGGCCATAGACAAGTAGATATACAAAAACAATATTAAGAATGCCATGGACAGAGTAATGACGATGACCTTCAAAAACTCAGTACACAAAAAAATGCTTATTACTTACACTAGAAGGAAGCGATCAATTTTCTATGAGCATGTTATGAGAAGTAGAACGCTGGTGTACATCAAAGGAAGTGAAGGAAAGGATCACGTTACACGCCCATTGAGGCATATTGGGAATATGGTGTTAGGCCCATATTTTCTTGACCATCGGCACACTTGGGGTGATGTGGTCAGTATTACGCCGGCCGCCTTAACCTTCCCAGAAGTTACTCTGGTACCCAGTTGGGGCTGGGTCGACCCAGGAGCCGTTTGTGGCCTAAAAAAATCCTACCTCATCTGGGGATCGAACCATAGACCACTGAGCTAGGAAGCCAGTGTAAATCAAGACAGCAGGAAACATTGAAGGGAGTATAGTTAAAGGAGAACAAATAGAGATGATGCTGGACAGTTTGACATCAAGCTATTGAAAGACGTCAACATCCGACTTTATAAGCAGTACTGGGAATAGGAAGTTGTGGAGGGATTAATCGCCTACGCCACCAGGCATGGTAATGAAGAAGAAGAAGAAGAAATATGCCAGTAGTAGTCAACCAAGGTAGATGTATATAAGGTTGCATGACATAAGTGGGGTGCATAGAAGGTTGCATGACATAAGTGGGGCGCATAGAAGGTTGCATGACATAAGTGGTGCACATGGCACAAAAACGTGTACAAACACATTTTTTTTTAAATATAAGAAAAAAATAAGATTATGAAGTGATAAACGCACTTGGAATAGACGTACAAACAAGGCACTGCAATTGTAGATGTTATCTACTAGTTCCTTGTCCCTTTAGATAATGAATACTCTGATTAATTGTTTTAGCTGGATTTTTTTAGTAGACATATTTTTTTCGATTTTAAAATGAAGCTTTAGGCCTAATTTCAGATTAATGGCAGCATTTACCCAGATGTAAATGTTCAATAATGAATTTTATAATAAATAATAATTCTTGTCACCATATAATTTTAAGATTATTTATGATTATTATGATTATGATTATTATTATTATTATAGTTATCCTTTAACTTCGGACTAGTTATTGCGCTCCACTTTTGCTACAACGATATGAACAATTATAACTTGTACAGTATTGTGAGAGTATTTGCTCCACAACCTCATCACGCACAACAAGTTACCAAGGAAACCACCGCTACAGAAGCTTGTGAATGCTTGGTGCAGGCTTCCTGCAAGAGCACCAGTTACAGAGGTGGCTCCGTGCTCCGTAAGGAAGGCAAAGTAAAATAATGATGATGATTTGTTCCCTAAATTTAAAAAAAAAGTAAATTAAGTGTGTCATGTAGGCTACTTGGATGCATGTCTTTGTCAAAGACGCCTTTCTTAATTTGCTCTTTCTTTGACCTATATATTTCATCGAAAACTCATGTTCTCTCCTCTTCAGTACCACTAAAGACAAACACATGAATCCTACATTTTCCACGAACTTACAGTCGCTTAAACCGCAATCAATCATTGGAGGAAGACACGTCCAATCACAAGCCACAATATCACGAGCTCTAACCAAACTAATTTTATCTCCCTCAGAAGAGAGCCCCAACTTCAATGGCCCTGACCACCACGGTGCCACTGACATCCAGGTGACAGCCATCAGATACTGTTCCTCGGACGCCAACAGTCGGTTTCGCTAGGAACAACGCCTCATCCATCTTATGGGTTGCCTCAAACCACACGGTTTGAATACCCAACATTCTTTTGTCTGAGACGCCTTTCTCTATTGAGTCCCAGTTGTATTATGACTTTCTACTTTGATGCGATCACCCTTTTTGTTTTTTTTTAATTACCATTTTTTAAATTTAATAATTTTATTTATTTATTTACTTATTATAATTACTTTTTTTTATAATTTGTTTATTTATTTTATTTCATTTAAATTTTTTTTTAAATTATTTTTTTTCCTTTATTTTTTTAAATTTTATTTATTTCTTTATTTTTATTTTATTTTTATTTATTTATTTATTTATTTGTTTTAAATTTATTTATTATTATTATTTATTTATTTATAT